>BSBK01003928.1:0-600000 GCA_027943335.1 Chamaecyparis obtusa
TATATATATATATATACTGTATATATATATGTATATATATATAATATATATGTATATATATATAATATATATGTATATATATACATATATATCTATATATATATACATATATATCTATATATATATATACATATATATATATATGTGTGTGTGTGTGTATATACATATATACACATATACATATATATGTATATGTGTATATATGTATACACACACACACACACACATATATATATATGTATATATATGTATAGATATATATGTATATATATACATAGTACATATTAAGTTTACATACATATGTCTACAAGTATTCTTTTGATTCTACATATAGGTTTATATCTTCAAGAACATGCTTGGATGTACATAACTATTTATAGTTATGTACTCCTTGTTATTTATGTAAAATAGCTTAATCAAGAGTGATAAAAATAATTTTGTATTCATTATTGATATCTCATTATTCACCTCCTGTTGTTCCCCTCTATATATCTCACCTCTCTCTTTACCCATCTAGGTCTCTCATGACTCTCTCTCTCCCTCTAGGATTCTCACATTTTTATCTTCTCCCTCTCTAGTTCTCTCCCTCCCTCTAGACCTCCCTAGAGCCATCTCCCTTTCCTCTCTCATCCTCTTTTCTCTTCCATCACATATCTATCTCTCCATATCCCTATCTACATAGGTTTTAGGGTGAAAGATTTAGGATACATAAGATTGAGGGTATTTCCTATGTTTATACTTCTCTCTCTCTCTCTCTCTCTCTCTCTCTCTCTCTCTCTCTCTCTCAAGTGAACTGTTGAAGAGCATCTTGTGAAAGGAAGCTTTGAATATGCTGAATTTGGTAGAGAAGATTTAGTATTTATACCTAAGGCTATGAGATACACATAAGAATTTCATGCAACTATTGACAAATATTACATATTTGACCATTGAATTGGCTTGTAATAATTGTTTATTCCTAGAAATTATCATGATTTTGAAAGTTCTTGGGATTAGATAAGAATTTTCAAAGTATTTTCTAATGTACGTATTCCTCTATTTGGTTTTAAAGGAAGTGCCCTTCCATATAATTTACGTCATATAATTTGTAAGAGCATGTTGGATCAAAGACAATTAGATTCGCTCAAGTAAAATATTAGAAGTACGACATTTTTACAATTTGAATGGGCTTGAAAACAAGGCACAAGTACTCCATAAGACAATATAAGTTCATATAAAATTTCCATAAAAGTTTTTTATTTTAAGTTCTATGGACCAAATTTGTATCAAACTTCATTATAAGCTAAAAATTAACTCTATATTTTACTTGTATAAGAACTTATCTCCCAACCGTCTTCCTTTATCACTTCCATTTATAGTATATTCCTCTCTTGACTAGATTATTGTTAGGATTATGGTTAGGATAAGGGATTAGGTTTAGGACTAGGTTTATGGTTTATGGTTTAGGATTAAAATTATGGTTAGGTTTATGGTTTTGATTCTCTTAATGCTTACTTAACTATGAGCCCTATGAGCTTAACCCCATCCCTAATCCTATCCATATGATCAGATCATATGCTTTATGATAATTACAAGAATACACTATAAAATATTAAAAGATGTGATTCACCTATGTGCATTATATTAGTATATTTTGGGATTACATATGAGAGGGAGAGGGAGAGAAGGGAATAGGGAGATGAAGATAGAGACAAAGAAGGGATAGGGAGGGGGAGAGAGTGGGAGAAGGGATAAGGAGTTCCTTGCGAGGAATTTCAATGATATTAGTGTGATGAAACTGATTATCATGTAGTGAAGGGTTGAAAGTCAAGTATATGAGAGTCACAGAACCGAACCCTTGAAAAATATTTGAGAAGGTTTACAAAGGCATTTCAATGAGATTAGTGTGATGCAATTGATTATCATGTAGTGGAGGTTGAAAGTCAAATATATGAGAGTCCCAAAACCCTTGGAAGATATTTGAGAAGGTTTAAAGTTTTTTATATGGTGTTTGTGACATTTGAGTGCAAGTTAGTGCTTAACAAAGCCCATTAGTGATGCTTAGTACCTAGTAAAAAAGTCTAGTCACTAATACATTTGGGGGCATTTTGCGACGGCTATGTGTCACAATTGTGATAGCTATGTGTCGCAATAGCAACACCCATAGACGTCGCTATTTTTTAGTCGCAAATTGTGACGTTTATGGGTAGCCGTCGCAATTGCGACACATATCCCGTCGCAATGTGACTAAGATTTGTTAGCGGCATGGCCATCGCCCCCCCGTCGCATGGCTTCGGAGGGTCGTCACAATCGCGACGGACCTCCCAAGCAATTGCGACGGGCGCCTGCATCGCATTGCGACGGGTTGCCGTAGCAATTGCGATGCCCGTGGGTGGATTAAAAAAAAAATTTAATTTAATACATTGCTAATGAACCACATTAATGCTTTTTTCTTTCAACAAATGAGGACAGCCACTGTAAAGACAACATGATAATGTACACTCACTGTAAGGACAGTCACAAATGAGGACATCTCACAGTGACTGTCCCTAGTGTAATTGCCACTTGAATGTATTGCTATTCAGCCACATTAATGCTTTTCTTCTTCAACAAATGAGGATAGTCACTGTAAAGACAACATGATAATGTACACTCACTGTGAGTGTACATTATCATGTTGTCTTTACAGTGACTATCCTCATTTGTTGAAGAAGAAAAGCATTAATGTGGCTGAATAGCAATACATTCAAGTGGCAATTACACTAGGGACAGTCACTGTGAGATGTCCTCATTTGTGACTATCCTTACAGTGAGTGTACATTATCATGTTGTCTTTACAGTGAGTGTACATTATCATGTTGTCTTTACAGTGTCAATATATGCATTATTACTTAAACTGAAGAGTACTCTAAATAATATGTCATTGTGGAGTTCTGATTGCTTCCAATTTGATATACGCTTGTTCTACTTATGTATCCAGCATCATGTAAGAAAAGTTGATGCTTTTAAATAGATTCATTTAGCCATGAAATGCCTGTGCATGTTACATACAAGATTCCAACGCCCAAAACTGATTACTCATTATAATTCATGTATAGAATGATAATCAACCACAACGAGGCATGCGTAGGCGCTGCTTAGATTTTGAGGCATCAGAAGCTCGTAGAAGAAACTTGACCAATGGCTCATGGAATGCAACAAACTTATTGCCTAAAACAGGAGCATTGGTAACCACAGATGATGGTTTTGAAAAGAACACTTCACCATCAATGTCACGTGAGGGAACTGCAATTTCTGATGGCAAGTAACTTGTAGTATATAAGAGAGATGCAGGTACAGATGCTGGGAATACATTGCTAATGAACCACATTAATTCTTTTTTCCTTCAACAAATGAGGACAGTCACTTTAAAGACAACATGATAATGTACACTCACTGTAAGGATAGTCACAAATGAAGACATCTCACAGTGACTGTCCCTTGTGTAATTGCCACTTGAATGTATTGCTATTCAGCCACATTAATGCTTTTCTTCTTCAACAAATGAGGATAGTCACTCTAAAGACAACATGATAATGTACACGGGCTGTAAGTGTACATTATCATGTTGTCTTTACAGTGACTGTCCTCCTTCAAGTGGCAATTACACAAGGGACAGTCACTGTAAAGGCAACATGATAATGTAGAGAAACGTTGTCATTTGTATTTTCAACAGTGCCGAGAGAGATTCCCTCCGCGAAATCACAGCTACAATTTCTGAGTACGTTGGGTTTATTTTTCTTTTGTCATTATTATGTAATCTGGTATTCAACTGTTACAGAGCTAAAATACCCAGAAATGAGGACATATCTGTGTTGAATTTATTGTTAGCGGCTTTGGTTATTTAGAAGTTTAATTTTATTTGTTCATCTTTCAAGCACAAACGTTTTGTGGACCGTAACATCTTCATTGTTTCGGGTATGCAATGAAACAGCCGTAACTTGCAACTACCTTCACGGTACTTGTGTACATTATCATGTTGTCTTTACAGTGACTGTCCTCATTCAAGTGGCAATTACACAAGGGACAGTCACTGTGAGATGTCCTCATTTGTGACAAGGACAGTCACACATGAGGACATCTCACAGTGACTGTCCCTTGTGTAATTGCCACTTGAATGTATTGCTATTCAACCACATTTATGGGCCCGTTTGGCCCACAGCACACAGTAGCATCTACAGAGAAGAATATCCCAGGTGTAACAAGTTGTAAGAATATACCAACAGTTCTAAGAAGTTCCCTAGCACATAGTAGCATCTACAGAGAAGAATATACAACATGAGGGCAGCCACTGTAAAGACAACATGATAATGTACACTCATTGTATGTGTACATTATCATGTTGTCTTTACAGTGACTGTCCTCATTCAAGTGGCAATTACAGAAGGGACAGTCATTGTGAGATGTCCTCATTTGTGACAAGGATAGTCACACATGAGGACATCTCACAGTGATCGATTGTCCCTTGTGTAATTGCCACTTGAATGTATTGCTATTGAACCACATTAATGCTTTTCTTCTTCAACAAATGAGGACAGTCACTCTAAAGACAACATGATAATGTACACTCATTGTAAGGACAGTCACAAATGAGGACATCTCACAGTGACTGTCTCTTGTGTAATTGCCACTTGAATTACACAAGGGATAGTCATTGTGAGATGTCCTCATTTGTGACAAGGATAGTCACACATGAGGACATCTCACAGTGATCGATTGTCCCTTGTGTAATTGCCACTTGAATGTATTGCTATTGAACCACATTAATGCTTTTCTTCTTCAACAAATGAGGACAGTCACTTTAAAGACAACATGATAATGTACACTCACTGTAAGGACAGTCACAAATGAGGACATCTCACAGTGACTGTCCCTTGTGTGATTGCCACTTGAATGTATTGCTATTCAGCCACATTAATGCTTTTCTTCTTCAACAAATGAGGATAGTCACTCTAAAGACAACATGATAATGTACACGGGCTGTAAGTGTACATTATCATGTTGTCTTTACAGTGACTGTCCTCCTTCAAGTGGCAATTACACAAGGGACAGTCACTGTAAAGGCAACATGATAATGTAGAGAAACGTTGTCATTTGTATTTTCAACAGTACCGAGAGAGATTCCCTCCGCAAAATCACAGCTACAATTTCTGAGTACGTTGGGTTTATTTTTCTTTTGTCATTATTATGTAATCTGGTATTCAGCTGTTACAGAGCTAAAATACCCAGAAATGAGGACATATCTGTGTTGAATTTATTGTTAGCAGCTTTGGTTATTTAGAAGTTTAATTTTATTTGTTCATCTTTCAAGCACAAACGTTTTGTGGACCGTAACATCTTCATTGTTTCGGGTATGCAATGAAACAGCCGTAACTTGCAACTACCTTCACAGTACTTGTGTACATTATCATGTTGTCTTTACAGTGACTGTCCTCATTCAAGTGGCAATTACACAAGGGACAGTCACTGTGAGATGTCCTCATTTGTGACAAGGACAGTCACACATGAGGACATCTCACAGTGACTGTCCCTTGTGTAATTGCCACTTGAATGTATTGCTATTCAACCACATTTATGGGCTCATTTGGACCCCAGCACACAGTAGCATCTACAGAGAAGAATATCCCAGGTGTAACAAGTTGTAAGAATATACCAACAGTTCTAAGAAGTTCCCTAGCACATAGTAGCATCTACAGAGAAGAATATACAACATGAGGGCAGCCACTATAAAGACAACATGATAATGTACACTCATTGTATGTGTACATTATCATGTTGTCTTTACAGTGACTGTCCTCATTCAAGTGGAAATTACACAAGGGACAGTCACTGTGAGATGTCCTCATTTGTGACAAGGATAGTCACACATGAGGACATCTCACAGTGACTGTCCCTTGTGTAATTGCCACTTGAATGTATTGCTATTCAACCACATTTATGGGCCCGTTTGGACCACGGCACATAGTAGCATCTACAGAGAAGAATATCCCAGGTGTAACAAGTTGTAAGAATATACCAACAGTTCTAAGAAGTTCCCTAGCACATAGTAGCATCTACAGAGAAGAATATGGGTCAACGAGGTTGACTTCAAAGCCATGCAATCTAATGGTAATAGTAATATCATAATTTGACATACTATCAGAAATACTTCCTAAATAGACTATTCAATCTTATAAGAGATGGATTCATGAGAACTATTATTTATGAAATATGAGTCAATGACTTTAATTAAAAAAATTACACAATCTAATTCTTGTAAAAATATCAAAATTTGACACATTGAAAATACCTTCCAAAAGTATCATTAATTGATTAATATGAATCACTACTCATGAAATATAATTTTATAAACCTAATCTAAAAACTACACAATAAAAATCTTAATAGCAATATTGTAAGAAACTATTCCCAAAAGCAAGCCTAACAAAATTTGATGAAAATAATTTTTGTTTCACTCAACTTTGACATTCACAACTTCCTCTTTTATTATAATAAGAAAAAAAATGTCTTTTTAGATATACCTCATGAACCATACTCGAATAATCTATCATTTTTCTTCTCAAAAACATATTTGCAGAGCCTGCTTCTTTTACTTGTTTGTACTTTTATCTCTCTGATGGAAAGGGTTCCTTCAGGACACATTTTTCCAAGTTCACTGCTTGAGATATTTGAGGAGGGTTCCCCTGCTTGAGTATCCATCCAACCCATATTCGAGTAGTTCTACAATTGCACAGTCTAAATTAATAATACTGACAATTGAATGACGAATGATGATACATAGAATTGATATAAACTAATCCTAAAAACACTAAAACATTATTAATATATTTATATTTCATAAATAAAATTGATATAAAAGATTTGGAAAGATACATTAAAAAATAGAAAAACAGTAATTTATAATAGAAGGAAACTTAAATTGCTATTTAAAAAAAAAACAAGAGTCTTAAATCTTATCATTTTGTTTCATTATCATCCATAAGTACACACCTCTAGCATAATAATTATATTTTACCACCCATAAAATGAAAAAAAGATTTTCACAAGAGAAATTGAAGCTAGATTATAAAAATGAACCATCTTATTGGAAACTGGAACTGTTATCATACCCAAAAGGACTACAAAATTTCACCTTATCATACCCAGATTGTTGCTTTGCCTGGCGGAGGGAAATTTGATCAGTAAAATTGACACAGAGTATGTTGTCTCCATTGTCATGCTGGATAACAAAACACCAACTTTAATGGGCATGTACTGTCCCTTGTGTAATTGCCACTTGAATGCATTGCTATTTGATGCAGGGGCATCCCTAATGCAAGCCAAAGACACCATGATTGAAGGAAGTTGCCATGAAGCCAAGGAGTCAAATCCTATCAATTGGAACATAAGATTTTCACCTTGGAGCTTTGAAGGATTGACTGATGAAAGGTCCTTTTGATTGACAAATCAGAGTCTTTTTGAATGACAAATCAGAGTCTTTTTGAATGACAATAAATTAGAATAGGAGTTTTAGATGTTTTCTTGGTTTGTAATAAATATTAAGGATTGATTTTATCTCCTTATAAACATCCACTTGTTGGACACAAGACCCCTTGGTGACTTATAAACCTTGGGCATCTTTTGAGTCCTTGGATGAAATGAGCATAGTAAGTGTTTATTAGGTGTCTTTTAGATGTTGTTAAGAAGTTTGAAGGTCCAAAATAACTTTAATAAGGTTCCTAAAGTTTCACAACACATTTTTAACCTTCTCAGCAAAGTTGTTTGCAAAGTTGTAATGCAACTTTAAAAGTTGCTTAGCAAAGTTGACATTTGTTGGATAAACTGTTCTAACCACCTAGATGGTTGAACCAACATTTGGAGAGCCTATTTTAGGCTTCAAATGGTCGAAGACAGACAGAGAACCAGTATTGTAATCATTTTGCTTTCATAAAAAATAAAAATAACCCTGTTTTAGTGCATTTCTGGTGAAAAATGAACTCTGTACGGCTGTACGGATGGTGGTTGGATGATAAAATTTGCCTGGAAGTTGTAATAGTGACATCTGATGCTTTGGAAGTTGGTTTGATTGATTCTCTTTGTTTTATATCTAAGTTATTTCAAATTTTCTGTGTATTGTTTACAAACCCTCATTTTCAGGGTTTGACTGATGTAAAGACCTTAACTCACGTTTCAACCATTGGAATTCCTTCTTCCTTGGTGGAATGAGAGTTAAGGATGTATATTTGTATATTCTAAAAGCCCTAACTACTCTGCATCACTATTGAACCACATTAATGCTTTTTTCCTTCAACAAATGAGGATAGTCACTGTAAAGACAACATGATAATGTACACTCACTGTAAGGATAGTCACAAATGAGGAAATCTCAGAGTGATTATCCCTTGTGTAATTGCCGCTTGAATACATTTCTATTGAACCACATTAATGCTTTTTTCCTTCAAGTGGCAATTACACAAGGGACAGTCACTGTGAGATGTCCTCATTTGTGACAAGGACAGTCACACATGAGGACATCTCACAGTGACTGTCCCTTGTGTAATTGCCACTTGAATGTATTGCTATTCAACCACATTTATGGGCCTATTTGGACCACGGCACACAATAGCATCTACAGAGAAGAATATCCCAGGTGTAACAAGTTGTAAGAATATACCAACAGTTCTAAGAAGTTCCCTAGCACATAGTAGCATCTACAGAGAAGAATATACAACATGAGGGCAGCCACTGTAAAGAAAACATGATAATGTACACTCATTGTATGTGTACATTATCATGTTGTCTTTACAGTGACTGTCCTCATTCAAGTGGCAATTACAGAAGGGACAGTCATTGTGAGATGTCCTCATTTGTGACAAGGATAGTCACACATGAGGACATCTCACAGTGATCGATTGTCCCTTGTGTAAGCCACTTGAATGTATTGCTATTGAACCACATTAATGCTTTTCTTCTTCAACAAATGAGGACAGTCACTCTAAAGACAACATGATAATGTACACTCATTGTAAGGACAGTCACAAATGAGGACATCTCACAGTGACTGTCCCTTGTGTAATTGCCACTTGAATTACACAAGGGACAGTCATTGTGAGATGTCTTCATTTGTGACAAGGATAGTCACACATGAGGACATCTCACAGTGATCGATTGTCCCTTGTGTAATTGCCACTTGAATGTATTGCTATTGAACCACATTAATGCTTTTCTTCTTCAACAAATGAGGACAGTCACTCTAAAGACAACATGATAATGTACACTCACTGTAAGGACAGTCACAAATGAGGACATCTCACAGTGACTGTCCCTTGTGTGATTGCCACTTGAATGTATTGCTATTCAGCCACATTAATGCTTTTCTTCTTCAACAAATGAGGATAGTCACTCTAAAGACACAATGATAATGTACACGGGCTGTAAGTGTACATTATCATGTTGTCTTTACAGTGACTATCCTCATTCAAGTGGCAATTACACAAGGGATTTGTGTTTTCATTTGTGTTTTCAACAGCGCCGTAACCCTCCGCGAAATCACATCGGGATATAAGGGCAAAACAAACAAGAACGTTGTCATTTGTATTTTCAACAGCGCCGAGAGAGATAAACAAACTTAAAACTCAGACTTAAGAAAGATGAAGGCAATGCTTCAAAAGGCCAATGCCCTAAATATGGGAAAACACAATACCACCATTAAACGATGCCCTAGTCACCGTATCAATGCTGCCAGCTCCGTACCAGTATGCTGACTGCTCACTTTCATCCTGTGATAAAGGTAACTTCATTAATCATACTTGAAATGGCAGCATACGAACTAAAGCTGATGAACATTTATAAACTAAAAGTTTAAAACTACAGATTACAAATGTAGTAGTTTCATACGAAAAGAACTTGATGTCTGAAATTTACCATTAGAAGTATCCAAAGGAATACCATAGTACTGTTGAACTTGGAGAATCGGAGATGATCTACACAGCAAGGTTCAACATCTGTAAGGACTGTTACACCATCTTTAGCATTTGAATACATTTTCTCCTTGGCTTCTGGTGGATCCTCAAAGACCCCCAATGACGTTTTCCCTACAATTATCAATTGTTTGTCAGTATGAGATATTAATAAATAAACATTAATCACAATATTAGGCAAACAATGTTCTTGATGTCTGAATCTAAATCACAGAAAGCTCTAATAAAGCAGTTCTCAGTTTCACATTAAACTAAGTTTCAATTTCAAATGGTTATAATAATTTTTGCAAGTTATAAGTAGCTAGTTACAGTATATGACATAAAAAGAAAAAAAATCATTTCTATTCTTTTCTTCTTTTTCTCTTTCAATGAAGCTTTTGCACCACACAAATGCATACCAAGAATTTCTCAGGAGGTTTCAAGACCATTGCATACCAAACTTCTTCTCTGTAGATGCTACTGTGTGTCGTGGTCCAAATGGGTCCAAATAGACCTAGTGACTCTAGTAGGTCTCCAAAACCTATTCTGCAGCAATAACTCTTCAATTTGACAAAGGACCTTATGAACTTATATGTTTTTTGAGTACCCTTTTTGATGTTCTAACAATCCTCCAACTCCCAGACCTTGACTCCACTCCAGCATATCAATGTCCTTATTGAGTCCGCAGACCTAATGCATGCCTTTGGGTGTGGGTTCCAAAACAAGGTATTGAAAATGGGTGCATGAAACCAAGATCAGAGTTTGAAGATGTCCACCATGCTCTAAAGATCTAGATTCAACAAGGTTTGAGGTCCTTTACTTGCCGCTACCCTCTGATCTTGCATAATCCATCAACTCCTAGTCAAGAACATTGAGATTCTTGACCTAGGGCTTGCTCTTGAAATTCTCTGGCTTAGTATCCTGTTCCAAAGCTTTTAAAATATGAAAATAAACCCCCTTAGCTTGCATTTTACAAAGAACAGAGGATATCCTATGGTTTATTTGCAAGTTAAGGCTATTTGAATGCAATAACCCAAAAAATGAGGGTTTGACAGAACAACAGATAAGAAAAAGGAATAACTTTGATATAAGGTGTCTTGAATCTACCAAATAAACTCTCAAAGCATAAGATATAAATACTCTAACTTCCACACTGGTCTGCCCTCCCTTTCACATCCGTACACTGTACAGTGCTTGAAGGAAATGCACAGAAAAGGCTCTGAAATAGTGGCTCTATCTGACAAAGAGTCCATGCTAGGCTTCATGACTAACCTAGAGCACATTCCTTGTTATGGAGGAAGTTTGAATGGTGAAGAACTTATGAAATGGATAGAGGACCTAGATAACCATTTTGACTACAAGTATCTTATTAATAACCATTTTGACTACAAGTATCTTATGGATAGAGGACCTTGATAACCATTTTGACTCATTTAGTATCTTATTGAGCTTCACTTTGTTTCGAGAATATAGTTTATTATTCTCTACTAAACAGGGCCAACCACGTGAAGGTGGAAGCTCATTTGGCCCCACCCCCCTCCCCCTAACATCACTCTACATTCCCTGTTAACATCTAACATTCATTCATTCTTTCAATTATTAATAAAATGTAACATTCAATCAATATCACATGATAACATTCATTAACACATTAGATTCGTTAACACACAACATTCATCAATATGAAAATAAACACATAATTCATGAACATTCATTAGCACATAATTAAATTCATTGAGACATAAAATTCAGTCATTATCAATTAAGGTATTTAGATGACAATCATTTCTTTTTTCTCTTTCTAATTTTTTTTTCTATGTAAGCTCTAAGAGGAGCATCAGTGTTATCATCAATACCCCCCTCATCAGTTGTTTTGTTCTTTGTTCTTGATGATCTCAAATTCCTATGCTGCTGCAAAGGGGGGTCCTCTACAATAACAAATAAAAGAGTTAAATTTAAAATATTTAATTATAATTGTTACAAGTATTTAATTATTTTAAAGAACATAACTGTGGCGCTCTTTAATTACTTGATCTGGCCACATCATTTTGTCTAGACTCAACCTCAACATGCTCATGAGCATCGACCCCTCGATCCTCTACAGTTGCTATACAAAATGTTACATTAATCCAAACACCAATTGTAATTACATATAAAAATTTTAATAGCAAATGTATACCTCCACCACTAGGATGCACATCATGCGAACCTTCATTATGCATAGATTGTGTAGAAGGATTGTCAGGCTGCATTCCAATATCCTACACATTGTTATCATTGCTTTCTTAAAACAGATATACTCACTTTATATTAGAACTTAACATCAAATAGACTAATTGGTAAAGTATTCAATTTGAAATAAATTTCATTTAGCTTATTTACCTGTGGCTCAGATGCATCATTATTTGAACCTTGCACACTGATTTCAGCTCGTAGCTGTTCAGCCACGGCTCTATAGCCTTGTTGGAAGCCAATTCTCTTGTCCTCTTCTGTGAGGCATCTATTGAACTCTGACCCCTACATTTTTTCTTGGTATGGTGAATTTTACTTGCATTGTTTGATCAAAAAAAATTTCCTTGCAATATATAAAAAAATTGATACAAGTTTTCATTTACTAATACTTACAACTCGTGCTTGAAGTTTGGAAAAACCACCAGAGCCGAGCTTGTGTGTCCCGTGCTTTTCTAATCTTGCCTTTGTTACCTTTGATGTGTCAGGCAATCTATGAAAAGTTTGAAATATGTTAGAGACCAGTATAGGAAAAATTTAGAGGTTAATTAGTACATAATTACATTCTCAAAAGTATCACATACCTTGCTCTACTCTCTACTGGCGTAATTCCTTTTTTCATGTCGGCTTTATACTTTCCATCCAAAATCAAACCCTGCCACTCAGCCTCAAGAACACAGGGCGGACGCTCGTGCCTTGGGTTAACCTCTAAATATTTCCTGTACTGGTCCCTAATATACTTCAAACATAAACCAGCTCTTTCAAGGAGCTTGTTTCTCTCGAATGCACGAGGTCCAAAAAGCTGGGTCATACTATGTACAAGATCATCCTTCAACTTTTTATCTTGGTTATTCCACCTTTTAAGTAAAAAAAAACATGTTAGACTCATAAATGAAGAGAAGCTACCTTTAATATAGTTCAAGAAATTGATGAAAAGGAAAACTATTCTAGCAATGATATGAAATCAAAATAGTGGTTTGGGGTTTTAGTTAGGATATGATGTTCCACCATGTACGTATGGTGGGCCCGAATATCCGCAAACACTCGTCACCAAGTTTTCGCCAAAAAATATCATTCCCTACAAAATAATCATGGGATCATTAGTCGATGAAGAGTGATCAAAAACTAAATTACTATTATATCACTATAGAATAATAATAACTTTAAAGTACCTGGAAGTTTGGATACTTTTAAGGGAACGCCTTCATCGTCGCTGATGATCAATACGCAATCCTTCACCGTTCCCGTACTAGGAACACGGGAACATCCAGGAAATGATGTTGCATCGGGACTTGTTGCATCTCCTATTGCAAAAAATGAAAACCATTATCAAATGCCTCCAAGAAATAATACTTCAAGGGAAATAAATTGGTGCAGAGCACCCATGGCACAAACACAATCAAGGGATCTACATCGTAAACACATAACACTTAAACACATAACAAAAGAGAGAAAAAGAGGGATTTGTGTACCAGTAGATGGTGCAACAGTTGGTGCATTTAGGCTGTGTGTTGTTGACATGGCAGTTGGCAAGACATTTGTGGTTGTCCTGGATGGAGGCGGCGTTGTCATATCATCATGGAAAGGAGCTGAAGAATAAAATTGTTAGAGCATGCATAAATATAGAACGTGTGGACTAGCATGGACAAGATTGTTAGAGCATTAAAAAAAAAGATTGTTCGAGCATGTATTGTCAATGATTATGATCATTCCTATATATATTCAGTGGAAAACACAAGTGGGGAATGGAACATGTGATCTACCTGAACCACTTGCAATACCGGCCTCATCATGGGAATGGGGTTCAAAATTACGCAAATAACTCTGTAAAGACAATGCATCCATATTTTAATTAATGTCATAAAAGAGCATAACATAAAAACCATTATTGAACTCTTGTAATAATTAAAAATTTCATTAATACTTACTTTAAAGTTTTCAGAAGTGCGCAACAACTCAGCTGCCCTGTCTTTTATTTCCTGAGTCTGAGGATGTATGGATACCAAACGTAGAAGTTCTTTCCCAATTTTCTTTAGCAGCTTTTTAATGGAACCGATCGGGTCATCGGTCTCTGCTAAATCAATAAAAAAAGGGTCCACAAGGGGGGACTCCTGAGGGACTGCAGGTTGCTTTCCCTCTCTCCGACCACCGGCCCTCTGTGACAACAATAGTATTAGTATTATCAAAATTACTCCAAAACAATGAAGAAAATAACATTAAAAAAAATGACATTTTGCTTCTATCTAGTTTGCACAATTACAATGAGTTTTACCTGCTCATGTGTAGATGAGCTAGGAATATCGTCACCATCACCTTCGGGCGGTTGCTCCATATTGTGCCCTTGTGTCAAAGATCAAGTATAAAAATGTTAGCCAAAAATTTAATAACTAAATGGTATGTTGGAGTCATTGATTAGAAGTTGGTTTAATAGTATGTACCACCCCCATGATAGTAGCCTTGTTTGTATCTATGCGGTTCAAATTGTAATCAATAAGCAGCTCTTCCCCTGCACGTATTGATTTTATCGCACAGATGAATACACGATTTCCCTCGTGCACCTCAAATATGCAATTGGGTTGCTTTATAGTTGACCCAGGTCATGTACTATTTATAAAACCCGCAATATTCCCTGTTGCTTTTGGCCTTCCATCAATGTATATAGCCACACTTTTACTTTGATTATTGTCTTTTTGTTGTATATAATTTGCCGAGAGTGCATACCTACGCATACTTTTTTTATATTGAACAATATGCATCCAACTTTTGTAATCGTAACATGGTCCAACATACTCCATCAATTCAAAAACTTTGTTGTAAGACACCTTTATGCCATCCATAGAAAATAGGCCCAAACCATGTAATGATGATGGTGCTATGCGATATATCCTCTCATTAACACAAAAATCAGTGTTTATTGGAGGAAGTTCCTTGGGTACCCAATGTTTCTGTAGATGTTGGTACCTCAAGGGCACCTCGATGTCACCTTTCATCTCATCATCATAAGAACATGACCCCCCTTGAGCAAGGAAAAATTTCATGTGTTTATTGAATTTCCTTCTAGTCCTTTGACCTCTAGTTAATCTCCCTATTCTAGATAAACTGCATGTCTCACTTTCCTCTTCTATTCCTATATTTCCCTCACTCGAGGAAGACACTTCTGACAAATACCTATTTGTTGGTACCTGCAAATGGGAGAGATCTTAGAAGACATCAATCTTACTATTGATAAGTGTATTAAATAGACTTTCTATAAGGTGTATTGACTTATACCTGTCGATCCATGAGACTGTGCGGGATGCTCTTGAAAGGGGTTCAATTTCCTGCAAATGTAATTCAATTATCGTGAGCATAATCACATCATAATCATAATCACATCCATCATAAGCATCACATAAAAATTAAAAACATTAAAACGTACACATTATAACACTTATAGCTTTTAAATAGATAATGAATAAACTATGTAACCATTTAAGACAAATATATTTCTATCAAGAAATGAATATTAAATACATTAAGGATTGATGGCATACCTTTAAATTTCATCATCATCATCCTCATCATCATCATCATCATCATCATCAGCATCCTCGTCATCATCGTCATCATCATCGTCCTCGTCGTCGTCGTTGTCGTCGTTGTCATCATCATCAACATCATCATCATCAACATCAACATCATCTTCATCATCATCATCAGTAGTAGCATCATCTTCTTCTTCTTCTTCATGAAAATTTGTCTCAGGAACATCATCCAATAATTGTCAATCGTGATCATCATCTACATCATCTTCTACTTCTTCGGTATCTTCTTCTTCCATCGCATTATACTTTATCGGCCTTCCTCTCGGTTCATGTCTAACAACAAATGACCAACCCGGTTTATGTGAAACCTCTGAGTAAAATACCTGCTCACATTGGCTTGGAAGAACATAGGGCTCATCCCCAACTGGCTCAAACGACCTTGTATTAACCATTGTAAATCCATTATCATGTTTAATAACAGTTCTATTAGGATCATTTGGATTAAGTCGTAGCCTGTACCATTTGACAACGAAGAGTACTAATTTGAAGGAACTAAAGTCGCACTCAAGTATATCATCCAAAATGCCATAGTATTGATTTTTAGACTCTTGAGGATCTAAGTCATTTCTAGATGAAATATTAGTCACTTGAAAGACTGCAGTTATTCCAGAATCACAAGTTTTCTTCGTGTCATCCAACACTTTGACGCGAAATTTTTGACCATTACAGAACATACCCTTGTGGTGTTTAACCTGCAATAATATGTGAAACATGTCAAAATTATTATATCGTGAGTTGATAAACATACGGGTGATTAATAATTTTGTACGTACCTGGAAATCTCTTAAACCATATGCTAAATCTATTTCCCTTTGCGTAACATTAGAATCTCCATTACGATGAGCTTCTTTAACCAATGAAGATACACCTTCCCATGTTAATGTGTGACCAGAATGTTGACATCGTTCAATCCATACCGTCATCCAATCAAGATTGTTTGCAATATACAAATGTAGTGCATCCCACTCTCGAGCAACTGTACAAAAAAAAAATAGATGACTTACAACCGATTTATTTTGAAGATTAAGAAATAATTTATTACAATAACATCTTATAATTTATTACCTGTCACTTTCCTCAATCTACCTTTCCCCATCAAGTACTCCCCTTTGAATTTTTTAAAAGGGTTGAGATCCCAAATGCGATCTACATGGATATTTGAAGCAAACTTAGGAAGATATTCAGTAATGTACACCATAGTCTGGTATACCATGTATCCCTCTACCATAGAACCCTCAGGATGTGCTCTTTGTCGAACCAAAGCCTTCAAAGATTTCAAGTGCCTCTCAACCATCCACATTGACCTAGTGTGTGCAGGTCCACACAATTCAATCTCCTCAACTTGGTGTATGAGGTAGTGTTCTTGTGCATTGAAAAAAGTTGGAGGTAGACACTTTTGCATTTCACACAATAAATGAGGAATTCTTCTCTTCCAATAATTTATATCTTCTTTATGGATTTCTTTAGATGACAACCACCTACACTAAGAGATTCAAGTCACAAAAAATATATAAATACGAGACTTTACAAAATAATATACAATAGATTACATAGCAAGAAAAACAAATCGCGAATATAATAAATATATACAACAAATTGAACAGATATTACTGCTTACCTCATGTATTTTCCAAAATCATATATCACTTGTTTGATGTTATTGTTGAAGTGCTCTGGGAGAGATAGAGGTAGCACGTACTGCAGTAATTATAAACCAATCATTTCATTATTTTCTAACATAACATAATGAATAGTACACGTAGTTTATGAATATATTGTAAATACAGAAGAACATAACTTACCTTGATGAAAGTATGCCAATCATGCGTTTTGAGCCCTGGCCCAAATTCACTTTTCTTTGATATGAGATTGCTTATGTTCCCAGCAAATCCTGTGGGAAATCAAATTTTTCGTATGACTTCTTTTATGGCATCACTTTGCTGCTCCGTTAATAACCAAGGAAGGGCACTTATATTAATCTGATCTCTATTGCTATTTGAGTGAATGAAATTCTTCAGTGCATGATTGGATTCATGAATGTCATTACAAATTTTGACAATTTTTTCTTTGTCACGCCTTCCATCCAGTATTTTCCACAATGTCTCTGTTATATTCTTTCCAACATGCATAAGATCAAACAAATGCACAATTTGTAGGTCCTCGTAGTAGGGCAACCTACTAAATTGTCTGGGATAGCTTTTTAGTCCCTTTGGAAGGTTGTCAGTAGTGCCTTGACGACCTTCACGATCATCAATTACATAATTAGTAAACAAAAATCACAATAGAAATATATAAATTACAAACATAAACCATTAAGTGGAACGACATTACCTCGACGATTAATTCTATTATATTCCAACTTCCATAGGCGAGGTGTCATTCTTCGTGGCTTTGATGTAGTCTCTTCTTTCCCATTGAAAAGATGTTTTTCCATACTTCGATACTTATGATTCCTGTGGAGGAAGTGTCTGTACTCATCAAACACATGCTTTCCTAAACTTTTTGAATGACGAGATTTCATCTTTGGACCACAAACTGGACATGCAAATTTTCCCTTTGTTTGAAGACCTACAAGATAATGATATAATTGGATTATTAAATATGTTGATTTTTATAATTAGAATTATCATGCGCAACTTGAATTCACTATAACATACCACAAAAATGTGTTAGCCCTGGGGCATCATGTATTGTCCATACAAGTATTGCATGGAATTGAAATTGTCTTTGTCCTATTGGTCTAGACACGCCATACATAGTGACACCGTTCCATAACTCCACCAACTCGTCAATAAGAGGCTCAATATATACATTCATATCTTTAACTTGATATTTACCTACTTGAATGAACAGTAACATTACATAATTATTGTGACCATTTTACTGTAAGATTTGTAAGTACATGTAAATTAATAACTATCAAATGATAAAATACCTGGAACAATCATTGCCAACATAATGTGCTCCCTCTTTATTGACATCCACGGAGGAATGTTATTGTTGATAACAAAAACAGGCCACACCGAGCAAACAGATCTCATCTCTCCAAATGGATTGACACCATCCGCTGCCAATGAAAGCCTGAGATTACGAGGTTCTTCTTTGAAGTGTTGCCACTTTTCCTCTATGTGCATAAATGTCGAACCATCCGCAAGGATTCGAATAATGTCATCTCGACTTCTATTGCGTGCATGGTAATCCATAAATTATGCCAAGCTAGTACACCTGAATAATTGTCGCATCCGTGGAATAATGGGGATGTAACGAAGAACCTTGTGAGGCACCTTTTTTGTTATTCAATCTGTTCGATATCTACTCGTATGACATACAGGGCATTGTGTTGTAAATTCATGTTCTTTATAATATATAATATGATCATTGGGACAAGCATGTATTGCTTGATACTCCATTCCAATATCTTTCATAATAGCAGATAATTCTCGATATGAGCGAGGTAGAATATTTGATGGTGGTAACAAAAACTCGCCTATCAATCTACAGCAAAAAATATAAGTTGTTAATATAAACAATATTAGTGGTACATTATTCACCCTTTGTTAACTATAAAGACATATATGACATACCTTAACATACGTGATATTGTTATGTTGGATAAACCATTCATAACCTTCAAGTTCAACAACAACAATACAGCAGAGAGAAGAGTTGTTTGGGAGTCTTTGTATAGGGGCTCGTATGCCTTCTCAAGTAGAGGTACATCAAGGCTATCATCATCATCATGATCAGATCCGCTTGGACTAAATGTGTCATGGATCAATGTATTTATACCATCATCTTCAATTGTGTTTTCTGGCGCATGATCGTCATCTTCCATGGGATCATTATCTTCACCTTGGATATTCGCACCCCCATGTTCCTCCATATCATGTACTTCCCTGGGGAGATCAACCTATATAAAATTGATTAACATAAATAAACCATGATCTTCAACTCATCATCAAGTGATTTCATATGTATATAAATTGTTAAAATGATATAATGAACAACTTACCAGTGGATGATAGTCATGCCCCCCTTCAATGTGACCATTCTCCCTACAATGTCTCTTAACTGTTTTGATTAGCAATCTTCTACGGTTTAAGCCCTTACAAATTTTGCAGGGACAATAACATTTTCCATCACCTTTTCTTTTCAAGTTAGACCACAATCTAGCGATTGTCTCCCTATTTTGTTCTTCACTTATATTATCTGACATGATCGTTCTTCGCAGGAAGCAAAAATTGGGCTATGAAAACTTCGGTCTACAACTTTCAGTGAATAAGCAGAATTGTCAAAAGTACACAAATCTTCTTAGACCTAGTTAAATCCTTTAATATTTTAAAAGTCTAGTTAAAATATACATTAGATTAAAAAATATACAATTTTCATGCCTGAGCGCGCGG
Source organism: Chamaecyparis obtusa (assembly GCA_027943335.1). Lineage (NCBI taxonomy): Eukaryota > Viridiplantae > Streptophyta > Pinopsida > Cupressales > Cupressaceae > Chamaecyparis > Chamaecyparis obtusa. The sequence continues at coordinate 20,173 of BSBK01003928.1, forward strand.
CTACGACTAGTGCAATGGTCTTCTTGCTTAGCTCTAGAAGCTCTCTAGCAATCAAAACATATAAGCTACAAGGCCTAACAGCAATTTCAAAACATATAAGCTACAAGGCAATACATATTACATGACATGGCAAAAGGATTAAAATATACACTAGATTAAAATATATACAATTTTCAAACCTGAGCGCGCGGCTATAACTCGTGCAATGGTCTTCTTGCTTAGCTCTAGAAGCTCTCCAGCAATCAAAACATATAAGCTATTAGAATTCATTAACTTTCTGTAATTGGAAAACTCTATTTGATATTAGACCGTAAACTACTACTATTCTCTCCATAAGAACTAAGTACAAAATTCTTTCAAGTTCACATCCATGATTCCCTTTAGATTAAAATATACAGCAAAAATAAGCTAAAAGTCTAGTTAAAATATATATTAGATTAAAAAATATACAATTTTCAAACCTGAGCGCGCGGCTATAACTCGTGCAATGGTCTTCTTGCTTAGCTTTAGAAGCTCTCCAGCAATCAAAACATATAAGCTACAAGGCCTAATAGCAATTTCAAAACAAGGGTCATCAAAAGAACCAAAAACAATGTGTGCAAACAATACCTTGCGAAGTGGTATAGATAATTAGAAGATGCTACTATGTGCTAGGGAACTTCTTAGAACTGTTGGTATATTCTTACAACTTGTTACACCTGGGATATTCTTCTCTGTAGATGCTACTGTGTGCCGTGGTCCAAATGGGCCTATAAATGTGGTTGAATAGCAATACATTTAAGTGGCTTACACAAGGGACAGTCACTGTGAGATATCCTCATGTGTGACTGTCCTTGTCACAAATGAGGACATCTCACAGTGACTGTCCCTTGTGTAATTGCCACTTGAATGAGGTCAGTCACTGTAAAGACAACATGATAATGTACACATACAATGAGTGTACATTATCATGTTGTCTTTACAGTGGCTGCCCTCATGTTGTATATTCTTCTCTGTAGATGCTACTACGTGCTAGGGAACTTCTTAGAACTGTTGGTATATTCTTACAACTTGTTACACCTGGGATATTCTTCTCTGTAGATGCTACTGTGTGTCGTGGTCCAAACGGGCCCATAAATGTGGTTGAATAGCAATACATTCAAGTGGCAATTACACAAGGGACAGTCACTGTGAGATGTCCTCATGTGTGACTGTCCTTGTCACAAATGAGGACATCTCACAGTGACTGTCCCTTGTGTAATTAAGTATTGTGGGGAAGCATTCTAAATAACCAAAGCCGCTAACAATAAATTCAACACAGATATGTCCTCATTTCTGGGTATTTTAGCTCTCTAACAGCTGAATACCAGATTAAATAATAATGACAAAAGAAAAATAAACCCAACGTACTCAGAAATTGTAGCTGTGATTTTGCGGAGGGAATCTCTCTCGGCGCTGTTGAAAACACAAATGACAACCCGCTTGATTTCGCGGAGGGAATCTCTCTCGGTGCTGTTCAAAACACAAATGACAACCCACTTTGTTCAAAACACAAATGATAACCCGCTTGATTTCGCGGAGGGAATCTCTCTTGGCGCTGTTGAAAACACAAATGACAACGTTCCTTTTTTTTTTTTGCACTTATATCCCGACCAACATAAGGTCCATTTGTAATACAACATGATAATGTACACTTACAGTGAGTGTACATTATCATGTTGTCCTTAGAGTGACTATCCTCATTTGTTGAAGAAGAAAAGCATTAATGTGGCTGAATAGCAATACATTCAAGTGGCAATTACACAAGGGACAGTCACTATGAGATGTCCTCATTTGTGACTGTCCTTACAGTGAGTGTACATTATCATGGTGTCTTTAGAGTGACTGTCCTCATTTGTTGAAGAAGAAAAGCATTAATGTGGTTGAATAGCAATACATTCAAGTGGCAATTACACAAGGGACAATCACTGTGAGATGTCCTCATGTGTGACTGTCCTTGTCACAAATGAGGAAATCTCACAATGACTGTCCCTTGTGTAATTCAAGTGGCAATTACACAAGGGACAATCACTGTGAGATGTCCTCATTTGTGACTGTCCTTACAATGAGTGTACATTATCATGTTGTCTTTAGAGTGACTGTCCTCATTTGTTGAAGAAGAAAAGCATTAATGTGGTTCAATAGCAATACATTCAAGTGGCAATTACACAAGGGACAATGTCATGAGCCGTGACATATTGAACTTAGTATAATAATAAAATGATTAGATGATATATAATAATCTATTATTAACGGTATATAACAATAATATATAATTATTATCAAAAGATAATAATAATATATAGTTAGCATAATAAGTAATATGTTAATTAAATAATATTAAAATATTAATAAATAATATAATTATGATTATAATTATAATATAAATTAATAATAAATAATTATTAATAAATTATATATATTATATTATAATAATATATTAAGTAATAATATTAAATCAATTATTGATATAATAATTTTAATATATAAATAATATTAATAAACCTCTCAATATAAAACAATATGTTATCACTATAATAATATTTATTATAATATTATTAATATTACTAACATCATTAATTATAATATTTAATAATAACAATAACATTAATAATAATAATAATAATAATAATAACGTTTAAAGCAATATTGAATATCTGTAATCGATATACATCTACATTAAACATCTGCATTATCTATCACGATGAGGAATGAAGAAGTGATACAACAATCATTAGTCATTACACATCGATACCATGAGAGGATGATTAATGAACCAAATACTATGAAGTCAAGATCAACATGATATGAATAAGGGATAGGTCGCTATGTGTTTCAGAAGATGTATTGATAAGCAAGAAGGATAACCATTCATATATTATAAATAATCATTAATTGCACAAGTTTAGACAATGACATATCCGATAAAGCAATATCAAACATGAAGACCCGCTAGCAAATATGCACCATCACTTCCTATGTTATCATGACAATAACATAAACTAGATTGAATTCTACTATCTATATCAATAGACACCACATAGGAGGATATCGACTAAAGGATTGAAAGATTATCGATTGTCTGAGATAAACCACATCTTGTAGAAACACAAAAGCATCAGTGATTATATCACAAGCTATTGATGAATGAGGCATCAGTCATGGATAATAAGTACAATGTATCCTTAAGTATTAACAGGAATGGAAGTCAATTTGAAGATCAAACTCCATTACCAGCAATCAACCAATAAATGGACAATTATCAGAAAATGATATCGACTTATATCAGAGTAGAAAGATTGGATATCATCATAACAATATGGGATAAGGCAAGAGTTAATATCGATTGACTAAATACTAATGATAGTTAGACCAAACTAATACAAACACAATGGATGTTAACTACTGGTTGCACTACCAATTAGGGAAGATTACCTTCATAAAAAGATTTGATATTGAGTCAATCTGGGAGTTATCTATGATCAGAAAATAATGAAATAATATTATGTGAACTGTCGGATTATGGAAAGGTGTGATTAACAAAGGGACATGGAGGAAGAAACAAGACACGTCTCATTCATAGCATCTCTTCATTTGTTAAAGACAATATAAGAATGCATTCTCGTCAGTCACTCAAGGCATCATTAGAACTTTATTTACTTATCCATATTTGGATATACTCAATAGAGCATCTGCCTTTGGTAGTTTGGTTTCAAGTTTATCATTGCAGATCAGAGACAACACCATGATTGCATAGATAGAAAGGATAGTCAGAAACAGCATCAATATTTGAAGTTGCAAGCATATAATTCAGAATCTGAAATAGCAACATATCACTCATAGCGATATTACACATTTTCATAATTACATCATCATATCAGACACAGCAAATACATTGTTGTAAGCAATACTTATTGATTGTATATCGATATTGTTTATATCAGACATACCATCATTATACTATCACTATAAGTGATAGGAAACATCATATTCATAGCATATTTCATATCATTATATCCGACAGTGCTATTAAACATATTGGTATCAATATCATCTTGCACACATATTGTGATTGAATCTGAAATAGCGGTTGATATCTTAAGTAACCTCCATTACTTAGTTTAATTGTAAGTATCTAATAGAGTAAGTCTGAGAAGTGGAGTAATTGTTCCTGTTTTCCAAGTTAGCCAAAAAGGGGACATTACAGACAATCACTGTGAGATGTCCTCATGTGTGACTGTCCTTGTCACAAATGAGGACATCTCACAATGACTGTCCCTTGTGTAATTCAAGCGGCAATTACACAAGGGACAGTCACTGTGAGATGTCCTCATTTGTGACTGTCCTTACAGTGAGTGTACATTATCATGTTGTCTTTAGAGTGACTGTCCTCATTTGTTGAAGAAGAAAAGCATTAATGTGGTTCAAAAGCAATACATTCAAGTGACAATTACACAAGGGACAATCACTGTGAGATGTCCTCATGTGTGACTATCCTTGTCACAAATGAGGACATCTCACAATGACTGTCCCTTATGTAATTCAAGCGGAAATTACACAAGGGACAGTCACTGTGAGATGTCCTCATTTGTGACTGTCCTTACAGTGAGTGTACATTATCATGTTGTCTTTAGAGTGACTGTCCTCATTTGTTGAAGAAGAAAAGCATTAATGTGGTTCAATAGCAATACATTCAAGTGGCAATTACACAAGGGACAATCACTGTGAGATGTCCTCATGTGTGACTGTCCTTGTCACAAATGAGGACATCTCACAATGACTGTCCCTTGTGTAATTCAAGCAACAATTACACAAGGGACAGTCACTGTGAGATGTCCTCATTTGTGACTATCCTTACAGTGAGTGTACATTATCATGTTGTCTTTAGAGTGACTGTCCTCATTTGTTAAAGAAGAAAAGCATTAATGTGGTTCAATAGCAATACATTCAAGCGGCAATTACACAAGGGACAGTCACTGTGAGATGTCCTCATTTGTGACTGTCCTTACAGTGAGTGTACATTATCATGTTGTCTTTAGAGTGACTGTCCTCATTTGTTGAAGAAGAAAAGCATTAATGTGGTTCAATAGCAATACATTCAAGTGGCAATTACACAAGGGACAATCGATCACTGTGAGATGTCCTCATGTGTGACCTTTGTGAAGGCAAGTGCCAATTTGTACCCAAGTTACCAATATTGTGGCAAAAGTGGGAATGAAGCATTTAGGGGTCAAATTGGGCAAAGAAGTGTAGAAGTGGCCTATGTGAGGTCTAAATAGCCTAACTAAGTCATGGTTAGGGTCTTATGGTGTTTGAACAATAAGTTTTGAACCAAAATCCCAAAGGTTGTAACAAGTTGTCAGTGTTGTCATTCACAACATTGACAACATTTGTGCAAGGGAGCATTTTCGAGTAAGATGGTTATGTAACTATATGAAACCATTGAATTAGGCATCAGATCAACTATAAGAGGCCTCCATCGATCTGTGCAAAAGGTTGGGGGGAAAAACATTTGGAATTAAGAAGATTTGTAGAGTAACACGGTTTTAGTGAATTCTTGAGTTTTTTTGTTTCTTTGTTTTCAGTTGATTAATGGATTAGATAGCTCGCAGTGTCTATTGGAAAAGTTAGTACAAGTTGTTTTTTTATTTTGTGTTGTGTTTTTTTTGAGTTTTGAAGCATTCCAACTAGTTTGTTGATTCTTTTGTTAAGTACCCTATCATTGGTTTGAACCAGGCAGGTTGAACAAATGGAGTCTTAGCTCATCATTCCATTGTCAATTTTGTACGGGCTCTTGGAATGGGTGAGGAGACTCCATGTACTATATGTTTGGAAGGAGGGGCCCTGGGAAGCTCATTTTCTATGTTTGCAATGATGTCCTAGGTGAGTCAGTTGAGCACAGTTAGGGATGACAAATCATTACAAGAAGATTACAACAAGTTGAATGCATTGGTTGCTTCAACTAAAATCTCATGGAGAGGTAGACAAACATCTAAAGAAGCCCCAAGTCAAATTAGAAGATTGGGTGAGTTTCTTTGGCTGCTAAGAAAACAAACTCTTAGTCAGACTGTCCAAGTTGTGTCAAAATACTTGTTTTCAGGCATGGCTGTAGCAGTTGGTGTACAAAAAATCTAGGAGGAGAAGACCTTAGATATCTTGGAGTTCTCAATAAAGGGCATCTGAATCCTAAGCCCTTTAGGTGGCTTAATATAAACAAAAAGGCTTGACAAAGGCCTAATTGCTAGCAGCCTATTTTTGGGTGCAATTGGCATGGTTTGATGAACCGGATTGAAGTACTGATGAAAAGTATAGGTGAAGGAGTAATATTGAAACCAATAGAGGTCCTAGTGGCCAGCCTCTCCATGGAGTAAAGTTCTAGTTGAATGTGTTTCAATTTGTGAAGACAAGACTAGGAGTGTCCTAGTAGCTAGATTGGTATTGAGCAGAGTTCGTTGTATTTCTTGTTGGTGTGCACTAGTTGAAGGAGTGGGATCTTGGGTAGAGATACCTAAAGAGTGTAGGGATAGTTAAGTACCCTATCAAGTCAAAACATTGGCCTAAAGAGACCCTAGTGAAGGATAGGGAGTGAGCAAGACAAAGTGTTACATCAATTAACAAGATCATTTTTTGGTAATTGTGTACATTATCATGTTGTCTTTACAGTGACTGTCCTCATTTGTTGAAGAAGAAAAGCATTAATGTGGTTCAATAGCAATACATTCAAGTGGAAATTACACAAGGGAATATCACTATGAGATGTCCTAAGTGTGACTGTCCTTGTCACAAATGAGGACATCTCACAGTGACTGTCCCTTGTGTAATTGCCACTTGAATGAGGACAGTCACTGTAAAGACAACATGATAATGTACACAAGTACCATGAAGGTAGTCGCAAGTTAGGGCTGTTTCATTGCATACCCGAAACAATGAAGACATTACAGTCCACAAAACGTTTGTGCTTGAAAGATGAACAAATAAAATTAAACTTCTAAATAACCAAAGCCGCTAACAATAAATTCAACACAGATATGTCCTCATTTCTGGGTATTTTAGCTCTCTAACAGCTGAATACCAGATTACATAATAATGACAAAAGAAAAATAAACCCAACGTACTCAGAAATTGTAGCTGTGATTTCACGGAGGGAATCTCTCTCGGCGCTGTTGAAAACACAAATGACAACGTTCTTGTTTTTTTTGCCCTTATATCCCGATGTGATTTCGCGGAGGGTTACGGTGCTGTTGAAAACACAAATGACAACGTTCCTTTTTTTTTTTGCCCTTATATCCCAACAACATCGCAATTGCAAGTTAGGGCTGTTTCACTGCATACCCGAAACAATGAAGACGTTATGGTCCACAAAATGTTTGTGCTTGAAAGATGAACAAATAAAATTAAACTTCTAAATAACCAAAGCCACTAACAATAAATTCAACATAGATATGTCCTCATTTCTGGGTATTTTAGCTCTCTAACAGCTGAATACCAGATTACATAATAATGACAAAAGAAAAATAAACCCAACATACTCAGAAATTGTAGCTGTGATTTCGCGGAGGGTTACGGCGCTGTTGAAAACACAAATGACAATGTTCTTGTTTTTTTTGCCCTTATATCCCGATGTGATTTCGCAGAGGGTTACGACACTGTTGAAAACACAAATGACAACGTTCTTATTTTGTTTGCCCTTATATCCTGATGTGATTTTGTGGAGGGTTACGACGCTGTTGAAAACACACATGACAACGTTCCTTTTTAATTTTGCGCTTATATCCCGACAACGTCGCAATTGCGACAGTGACAAATGTATTGTCGTCGCAAATTGCGACGGTGTCGGGCTATATTTGAAAAAAAAAGGGCAAAACAGCATGACATTTGCCTGCCGTCGCAAATGGCCGTCGCAATTTCACCCCAAATGTATTAGTGAGTTTTTCAAGTCAAGTATGAAACTTTATGGAGGGTCTTGGGAGACTTAAATTAACCCACATATCTTTCCTAATGTGTTAGAAGACCTTTACACTTTCTTGATAAGAGTCTCTTGGCTTTTAATCTTCCATTTGTGCAATGTCACTAGGTGACAATTTAGCTAGTCTTAAGGTTTGAGCTCTAGAACTTAACATGTTTCATGTGAGCGACTTAAATATTTTACAAAAAATATTCAATGATAGTTTGAGTCTTTGTATCTCTTATCCTTCATGATTCCTTGGTGGGGCATTACACCAGGTATCAAAGCCCATGTATTGCAACCCTGTGATGTTATGTTATTGCTCATGTGACTTTTTGTACTTATTATACAATGGCATACACAATTTCTTTGTGATTTGGTTGTGATCTTGATGATTGAGTTCCTTGTGAGGTAGTTCAATGAGATTAGTGTGATGCAACCTAATTATCATGCAATTGAGCAAGAATACCTCTTAGTTTTGTTTGAACCTACCAGAAATAGGTATTTATCCCTACTAATGTATGGTAAGGGGTCCTAAGGGGTCTTTAGGGGTCCTAATGTTTTATAATTTGGATTAGGGTTATGGGTTTAGGAAGGAATTAATGCTACAATTAGGATTTACATCATGGCTAGTATTAAATATTTAGAGTTATGGTTAGAGTTAGAATTAGGGTTTAGGGTTAGGACTAGATTATAGTTAGGATTAGGGTTAGGATAAGGGATTAGGTTTATGGTACATAATGACAAGAATACACTATGCAATGTTAAAATATTTGATTGACCTATATGCATTATATTAGTATATTTTGGGATGACATATCCACCTCTCTAACCATATCTTATTATCCATCTCTTGTTGTTCCCCTCTATATATCTCGCCTCTCTCTTCCCCTATCTAGGTCTCTCATGTCTCTCTCTCCCTCTAGGATTATTGCCTCATTTAAAATTGATTTAAGAACCTATTTCTAGTACGAAGAATGTAGTGTCAGGTAATAGGATTTAAGGAAAGAACTATATCAAGGTAAAAATATGTATGAAAAGAGGCAACTTGTATAAAAGGGATTAAATAGAAGTGGGAATTAAATTCTTAGTAATACTACCAATAATATAAAAAAATAATGACGTTGGGTCGAAAACACACAATGTTTTCGACCTGCACACTTGCACAGGTGCGTGGGACCAAAAATATTGTGTGTTTTTGACCCTATGCCATTAAGACCCACAATGTAGAAAAAACATGATGTTTTCGATTGCTCACTTACGCACTTATCCATTTATACACCTTAGTCTTAATCATGTAAGAACAATTTAAACTACAACATTGATAAGTGTGAAGGTACGTGGGACCAAAAACATTGTGTGTTTTCGACCCTGCGCCACTTTTTGTTGATGACTAAGACCCACAATATAGAAAATACATGATGTTTTTGATCACGCACTTGCACACTTATCCTTTTAAACTACAACATTGATAAGTGTGCAGGTGCGCGAGAATAAAAACATTGTGTGTTTCGACCCTGCGTCATTTTTTGTTGATGACTAAGACCCATAATATAGAAAAAACATGATGTTTTTGACTGCACACTTGCACACTTAACCTCATTGCGGGACACGTGTTGATCAGGCGTGATCCCGTGATGATTAAATTTTGCACATCTTCCTCATTACGGGATCGCACCCACCATTGATCTTGGGCGCGCATCCTGAGGCCCCCGACCTGAATGTCCACCTCATCACCTTGTCATTGGTGCCATATCACCATTTGTGCCACGTGTCAACTGTTGATTCGCTACATTATCCAACTACTCATCAAGCTGCACATATCTTGCCACCTCATCGCGGGACATGTATCGATCAAGCATGATCCCATGATGATTAACCTTCACACATCTTCCTCATTGCGGGATTGCACCCACCATCGATCTTGGGAACACATCTCGAGGTACTTGACCTGTATCTCTTCACATTGTATCAAAATTTTCTTACCTCCACGTAGGACCCACTACCATGTCACCTCCAATCGTCAACCATCTCATTGCCTTGATCTTCGTACACATGTGAGAGAGCTCCATCTAGACATCCACACTTGAATGTAGGATTAATCCCCTTTCAATTGATAAGTGCGCAAGTGTGTAGGTTGAAAATATTGTGTGTTTTCGACCCTGCGTCATTCTTAGAAAAACAAATAAAATATTAATAAATATCACAACAATTTAAAAAATAAATAGAAGAAATGTAAATTTAAAAAATTAGTATCAATCAAATCAGATTGTTCAACTAACAAACTACAATTTTCTCCCGCTGACACACTCCTGCCATTCTCCTTCATTTTCTCTGTTATACTCCGTTTATATGGCTTTTGATGTATTTCCATGTATGTTATGTATGCATAATATATTTTTGGGTGTACAGAGGTGCATTCTTTCGGGAGGATAGGCACATCCTATTAGTTGCATGCGACATTTATGGGCTATTCATTCTAAGTTTCATATATTTTTAAATGGACTATTTATTTCAAATCATATAGTTGAGTATATTTATTGTTCACATTTATTTTAATTTTTTTAATTGGTTTTTTTAACAAAAAATTAAAATGTTATATCAAAGAGAACCAATTGGCTTTTACAATCCTGACTGTTAAAAGACATACAACCAGCATAAAGATGCTTGAAAATGTCTGAAGTAAACAATATACAGCCCATGTTTATAGAGCTCGAAGAATTGAAAACTAAAAATTACATAGCATAAATTACAACCTTAACGATACATATTATTCTTTTAATTTAAGAAACTTATAAAGTAGTCTAACACATACAATCCCTCTATATTTTAATTACTATTTTTTTATTAATAAGTCCTACTAGATTATATTAACTTTAAAACCATAATTACAACTTTAACAAAAAAATAATGGGAGGAAAACTCACTCCCCGCAAGTCACATGGGTATATGCCCAGAGTCAAGAGAAGCTAGAGCTAAAGCTTTGAAACAGACATTACAAAAGAAAAGAGTCTATAGAAACATGAGCGAACAACTTTGAAGCATAAGCACTGAAAAAACATATGGGCCAAGCCCATAAAGAAAACACCCTCAAGTAGCCAATGTCATACCCAGTAGAGGTGGAGGGTCTGGCTCATCCTTCTTTCCCCATCCCGACTTTGTATCTAGTTTAGGGTTGGCAATGTCCACCCATCTACATTTTCCTCTTTGTCCTCTCTAGCTTCACATTGTGGAGAAATGGCCAAGGCCAACCTAGGAAACCCTTTTGAAGAAGAAGATCAGTCAAAAGTTTCTAGGAGGCATCGACCACCCAGTGGTTGGTGGAGGCACCCAAGTGGTGCTTGCTAACTAGTGACCAATGACATAGACGTGGAGAGTGGTGAAACAGGTGAGTGGCTGAGAGGTGGCTAAGAATGAGAGGTGTCAGTATGCTGACGGGATGAACTTCATCCCCGAAGGAAGTCATGAGAAGAAAAATGAACACCAGAAATAGAACCCTCTAGAGGCACTTTGGCAACCATAAATGGAGCATTACACCAATATTGTATTAACTCCTGCAAGTGGGTCACCTCTAAGGCCACTTTATCTTCCTGCAACTATATCTATAACATAAAATTATTGCATATGCAAGCTTTAGCATAAATAGGTACATTGCAATCAATTAAGGCATGTGGAAAAACCACCACATTTCTGTCTTTCCAAATAGAGAAGAGAATTTCTAGTTTGAAAATATGCCAAAGCTGCAGAAAAGGGAATGGAAGACTAGGGTTATCTCCCAACAAAATCATACACCAAGAAAATATCTGGAGGTGAAATGGAGAAAAAATTCATGAATGAAAACCAAAAATAATTCTGAGTCTTCCGAAACAATCGAAAGAAGTGGAGAAAAGTCCCATATTCACCACAAAAGGGATAATGAGGATCTAGGATTCCCAAGTAATGAAGGCCAGAACCTAAAGGGAAGCCATGGAAAATAATACACCAAGAAAAATGGGCTACTTTGGGTTCAGTTATAGCAGACTAGATAGTAATGAAGTGTAACCTTCATGAGAAATGGATGGATTGTAAATGCCACCTATGGTTCAAAATGTCAACCATAGGCAAGTGATGAGATAACTAAAGATATCCCTGTCGAGGTTTGTACCGCTAAAAATAAGTCTCTAGATACCATCTCCAATCCTTCCACTAAGGTTTCAGATTGGTGATGCCAATTTTGTATAACAAATCACCCGATAAAAGAGAAACTAGAACTTCAAAAGTATCATGGTCTTACCAAGTCAGACAAAAAAATTTCTAGGCATCCTCCCAAGTGCAAATTGATGTTGTAGACCTGCAAAAATGATCCTTTGGAGTCTAAATGCCATGCTTGTGAAAATGGAGAGCATGTACACCCAGAATCCATGCAAGAGGGAGGCCTTGCATTTGAATCAATGGAGTCCATGAGAGGTTGTGTTGGTTGAAAGATAAGACATCTCTGAATCCTCTGTCATTCCAACTCAACCAAGGTTTAGTTGCTTCCCAAGAATTCCATATGTTCTTTGTTATAAAAGAGCCCTAAATCTGAGCTGTCCCGTGCATGACCAAAAGAGTCTAAAAGCCAATTTTTTTCCATGCTAGGTAATGCAAGGGATGTCCAGAAGCTATATAGTGTTGAAGGAGAACTTTCTAGGCCTCATTTCCTAAGACACTTTGCACAAACCATTTGACACACAAAGATTGACCTTTCCTATGAGTGGAAATGAGGCCTAGATCGCAACAATATCAAGCTTCATGTAAGATGATTTGGAGGGAGACCATTATGAAGAATAGTAAACATGTGTGGCTGCAAGAACTTTGGAAAATATTTGAAACTTGATAGCCAAGGAAAGAGGCTTGGTTAACCAACATGCCAATTTGGATTCAATTTTTGAAAGAAAAATATTCCAGAGCTCATTGGCTGACCCATGAAAAGAAATGGGAATGCCTAAAAAATGAAAAACCTCGCTATGTCGAATCCATTTCCAGTCAAATTGGGGAATCCATTATGGAGCTAGAAGAAAGGATTGGCAATAGAAAATTATTTTGTGCCACTGAATAGCAGAGCCAAAATCCAAACAAAAAGTGTCCAAACATTAGAGAGAATTTTGAATTTTATTTTTATCCTTAATGAGGGTAAGAAAGGAATCATCCGTAAAATGACCATTGAACAATTGAGCATCAAAGTCTGGGAGTGTAATGCCTTGAACATGACCAACAAAAATTGAAGAAGCTAGTAAATAACCAAAGCCTTCTACAACAAGTACATATAATGGAGGTGCAAGAGGAAAGCTCTGGCGAATGGACCTATGGAGACCAAAAGTAGAGGATTGACGACCATTAATGGTGATGCAAGCATTAGCATCTACAAATTAGCATTTGAATAGAAAGAACAAAGCAAGGGCCAACACCAAGAGCTTTTAACATTACCAAGATGAAAGCTCATTCAATTTCATCATAATCCTTGGAAAAATATATCTTTAACAAAATGGCATTCCAGTCAGACCTATGAGCCCATTCCATGCCCTCCCAAACAACTATAATATTATCCAAAATGAACCTAGACTAAATGAAACCAGTATGTTGTAGATGAACAATCTAAGGAAGGAGATGACAAATTTTTGGAGAAAGGGCTTTGACAATAATTTTGTAGGAGACATTAAGAAAGGTCTCTGGGAGCCAATTGCAATTGTCTTCAAGATCACTAGAGTCTTAGGTATGAATTTTATGTTTCATCTATTTATTTATGCTCCTAATGTATCATTTTAAATAGCTTCAAGATAGACATGATGTAGGTCTGAAACAACACATTCCCAAAGAGATTTATAAAATTCACAATAAAATTTATCAAGGCCTAGGGATTTTTCATTTGCCATTGAAAAATTTGCTTCCTTAAGATCGCCACTTGTTAATAATTGATCATAAAAATACCTCTAGGAGTCTACAAGATGACTAGGAATGAATGCAAGACAAATCTCAAGGGCCTTCTAATTAGTAGGGGAAGGAGTCTAAGTGGTAAAGACTTGCTAGTAACAATTAAAAAAATCCTGGAGAATGTCTTGAAGTTTAGTGAGAACTGAAGTACCTTCCCTAATCCTTTTAATACCTAGAGAGGAATGTCTAGGGCATAGACAAGAGAAAAAATCTTTTATATCCCACTCTCTAACTTTAAGCTAGTGCAAACATGCCTTAATATGAGCACCTTTGGCTACATAACTATCATCAATTTGCTTCTAATGATGAAGAGATGCCACCTTAAACTGAAGTTTAGCTGAAAACGGGTGAGCTATCAAGCTATGAATTTTTGCACATAATTCCTTGGTGGTTTAATCATAGGACCAATGGTGAAATTGTGCAAGTTATTTTCCATAGAAGAGAAGGAATTTAGTGGTTCGAAGAATAGCATCATTCCACCAAAAAATCCAACTAGACAGTTGAATGGGACAGAGCTGTAAATTCCAAATTTTATGAATGTGGACTACAGTAGGTGGATGAATCAGAAGTGACATGTTAAAAAAACTTGAGACTATTGGGGACATGGCAAGACAACATCCCACTCAATGGAAAATTTAATGGGAAATCAGTCTAACAACATGACATCACATAAAGGTAAAATTGAAAAAGATTGTTATGTCCCAAAAGAAAAAAATATTGCAAAGAGATCATGGTGTTAGGAATGAATGTTGAATATTTCCTATGGGGAAGTATTCAAGTAGTTCTATAGCATTTGTATGTTGCATTCATGACTATGTTTATCATTGATGTCAACAAATTGATCTACTAAAGATTAGCAAAAAAGTAGGCAGTGTTTGAATTAGCGCACATGGAGAATTGCAGACCAATCTATGTGGTGTTGAGGAATTGTTTTCTTATTATGTCCTAAGATTATGGTTAAGAGAGCATATGAAAATTCAATTATTCATGATAGTTATGATTAATCTAGTGGAAACCGTATTTTAATAGTGTTCCTAAGAAGCAACTTATGATAATTGGATCATATCTCCTAACTGGGATAGAATCTGGACATGCAAAGTTGAACAAAGGCTGAAGACATTTCGGAGGTGACCTGGATGAGACAAGATAGTCTAAGGTCACACATGTGAAGATATATTAAGTTTGGAAGCTGACAGTTTTATGTGGTTACGAAATATTATGTAACGTGTAATGATTTATATTTTGTAATTTGTTAAGCCTAGGTGGCCGACTCTATTGTAAATTATTTGAGTGTGGTATAAAGGAAGGATTGTTTTCCTTGATTGTAATATAGTTGAGATATATGATTGCGAGATATGATGATGTTGATGTTGTAAGAGGATATGCAAATTGAGAAGATCTGGTAAAGCATTTGGCGTGGTAGTGGTACAGACAAAGGAGTGAAGATAAGTTGATGAGATCAATAATTATTGGTATTATTCTATTCAGATGATACAGAGATCAGTTGGATAGTGATTTCAATGATCTTGCCCTTGAAACTATTTGGACAGTGGGTCCTTCTTATTTCCTTAACTCCTAACAAGGTTATAATCTTTTAACAGGGATTCAAAGTCTCCTAATAGGGACTGATATGTACTAAATGTATTTCATAAGGCTCCTAACAGAGTCCATCCTCTCGCAAGGAATTTTCATATTAGTACATCTTTTGTGGGTACGATCCCCACTGGGGTTTACTCTCTGATCAAGATGTTCCCTAATTAACATATCTTGTGTCATTGTGTATGTTTATCTTTCTATGGTTGTTGTTTTTATTGGTTACATCGTTGAAATCTAATAATGGTATTAAAAGTTGTTTTTATTTGATAATTGATTCACCCCCCCTCTTAGTTATCTTGGTGAACTTTGCTTTCTAACAATTGGTATCAAAGCAATAGGTCCTTGAAAGAAAAGTTTAACAACTTAAGGAGATCTATGGTGAGTCATTTCAGAAAAGAAAGTCCTCAGTTTAATGGAGTTAACTATGATAGCTGGAAAGAAAAGATGAAGATGCATCTGCTATGTTTAGGATTGGGATATTGGTTTATTACAAAGAATGACAAGACTATCATTGAAGAAGACAAAATTGAATATTGCACTAATAAGGAAAGAGATCTATTTAGGTGTAACATACTTGCTAGAGAAGAACTTTTGTTAGCTCTTCCTGAGAATGAATATAGTCAGGTAAAAACTCTAATGACATCTCATGAAATTTGGTTAGCTTTACAATCTACTTTTGAAGGTGATATACATGCTAAGAGAATCAGACTACAAAATTGGATATGTTTATTTCAAGATGCAAAGATGATGGAAGATGAATCTGTTAGAAGTTATATTGGTAGGATATCAGAGATTGTTGCAAGTATCAAAGCTTGTGAGGGAAACAAAACTAAATATGAAATTATATGGAAGATCTTAAAGACACTCACCCTTGTTTTTAAGTAGACAATATAGATGATTGAACAAGTTATACCTTGTACTAAAAAATTTACCAAAGAAACTCTTCTTGGAAGATTAGAAGCATCGGAGATAGGCTTGAGACAGTTTGGAGATTTGCCTAGAATTGAAACAACATTCAGCACACTTAGTGTTCACCCTACTTTGTCAAGAAGTAAAAGTATCAGTGAAGATTATGACAATATCAGCAGATCTAAGACTAAAGAAGATAGAAAGATTAAGGAAGGAATTGCCTTGATTGTGAAAAGAGAACTAGAAGGTAGGAAATCTTTAAATTTTGGACATGTCAAGAATATGCTCATTTCAAATCTAAATGTCCCAAGAGAGTAAAGAAATATAAGAATAACTTTAAACCTAGAAGGTCTAGAGAATGTTATTATGCTAATGATGAAGAATTTGAGGCTAGCATTGAGAAAATCTTAAGTGAAAGTGATAATGAAAGTGATGACATAGGATTTGTAGCAATAAAAGAAGAAAAATGTGAAACTGAAGTTCGAGAAGAAAAGGCTTTAGTTTCTCAATTTGAAAAGAAAACTAATTGGATTATAGATAATGGTTGTTCACATCATATGACTGGAGATATGAATTTTTTTATAAAGTTTAACAATTATGATGGAGGAATTGTTAGAGTCCGAAACAATGCACCTTGCCTAATAAAGGGAATAGGATCTATTACTCTTGATGGAAAGACTAACACTGATGATGTTTACTTTGTGGATGGATTGAAAAATAATATTCTAAGTGTTGGACAATTAGTTGACAAGGGATATCAAGTTTGGTTTACTAAGAAGATTTGTGTGATCAAGGATAAGAATGGTAAAATGATTGGAACAGGAATAGGAACCAGAGGTAATGTATTTTAGTTGAATCTTGCTGAGATGACATGTTTGATTACTAAAATTGATGATAGTTGGTTATGGCAAAAAGGTTTTGTGACATAAACTTTGACAACATTATGAAAGCAAGCACTATATTTGTAGTAAGAGATTTTCCTAAGATTATGAAACCTACTAACATGATATGAAAAGAATGTGTTATTGCTAAGAAGAAAAGAAGTTCTTTTCCCAGTAAGAAGTTCATCACAACAACGAGATTTGAAATTGTTCATACAGATCTGAGTGGTCCCACAAGGACTAAAGTATTCTATGGTGAAAGGTATTTCATGATTTTTTTGATGACTTTACTAGAATGACGTGGATAGTATTTCTTAAAGAAAAATCAGAAGCATTTGACAAGTTTAGATTAATTAAGAACAAAGTTGACAATGAATCAAGAATGAAGATTCAATGTTTAAGATCTGATAGAGGTGGAGAATTTACTTCAAAATAATTTAATACTTTTTGTGAAGTGAATGGCATTAAGAGACAATTTTTAGCCCCTAGAACGCTTGAACAGAATGGTAATGTAGAAAGAAAGAACAGATCAGTGACAGAGGCAGCAAGAGCTATGTTATTTGAGAATGATATAATGAAGACATTCTTGAGAGAAGTAGTGAATATAGTAGTATATACAATGAACATAATATAAATCAAAACAGACATAGATAAGACACCTCATGAATTATGGTTTGGACATGCACCATCAGTTAAGTATTTCAAAATTTTTAGAAGTAAGTGTTATAGTAAGAGTGATGATGACATTGGTAAGTTTGATCCGAGAAGTGATGAAGGTATATTTCTTGGTTATTCATTGAAAAGAAAAGCTTATAGATGTTTTAATAAAAGAACTAAGACTATTTTCAAGAGCACAAATGTTAAAGTGGATGAGAAATTTAGAATTCAGGAAACAATACTTGATTATGATCCAGATGAAGAAGTTTTCCCTAGAGTTAATCAACAAAATGTTGAATTATTTTATGAAACTGATAGTGATTTGTAGAATGAGAATTATATAGAGGAAATAAGAGAAGAACCAAGACTAGAACCTAGAGTTGAAGTAAGAACTGAGACAGTGACACCTACTAATAATCTAATGAGGAATCATCTTGCTGATCAAATTATTTGAAGCAAAGAAAAGGAGTTATGACAAGAAATAAGGTACAAGAAGAACTATGTTTGATTTCTCAAATTAAACCTAAAACTACTAATGAAACCTGTAAATAAGATAATTGGATTCAAGCAATGAAGGAAGAACTAGATCAAATTGGAAAGAACAAAACTTGGGAGTTGGTCCCTAGACCTAAAGATAAAAATGTTATAGGAACTAAACGAGTTTTCAGAAATAAGATGAATGAACAAGGTAAAGTTATAATAAACAAAGCAATATTGGAATGTAAAGGATACTCAAAACATGAAGGAATTGATTATGAAGAAATATTAGCACCTGTTGCAAGAATTGAACCGATAAGAATGTTTTTGGCTTATGCAGCTTATAAGAAATTCAAAGTATATCAGATGGATGTGAAGTCAACATTTCTGAATGGAGAATTTTAAGAAGAAGTCTACATTGATCAGCCTGAAGGTTTTCCTTTGACTCAAGAAAGAGACATGGTATGTAAACTAAACAAAGCCTTATATGGACTAAAATAAGCACCTAGAACATGGTATGTGAGATTGGACAAATATTTGGTAAAATTGGGATTTTCTAAAGGCACCGCAAACAATAATCTCTATCTAAAAGAAATTGAGAATGGTTTATTGATTGTAGTTATTTTTGTTGATGATATTATCTTTGGAGGAGAAGATGAAGCTAGTGATAAATTCCCTGATGAAATGAAGACAAAATTTGAAATGAGCATGATTGGTGGAATGAAATTTTTTCTAGGATTACAAATAATGCAAAATAGTGATGGTATTTTCTTATCTCAAAAAAAATATTTGAAAGACTTATTGTAGAGATCTAATATTGAAAATTGTAAGCCTGTTGGAACACCTACGGTAATTGGCCATAAGTTATCTAGCAAAGATGAAACTACTGCAGTTGAACAAAATAATTATAGATACATGATTGGAGGTTTGCAGTATTTTACTCATACAAGACTAGACATATCACATGTAGTTGGAATTTTTACAAGATTTCAAGATGATCCTAAAGAGTCACATTATGCAGCAGTAAAAAGAATATTTCAATATTTAAAAGGCACAAATGACTATGGGTTGTGGTATGATAAATTAGATGAGTTTACTATATGTGCATATACAGACGCAGATTGGGGAGGTAGTGTTGATGACAAAAAAAGAACAAGTGGTGGAGAATTTTTTCTTGGAGGAAGATTGGTTTCTTGGATAAGAAAGAAACAAAATTGTATCTCACAAAGCATAGTAGAAGTATAATATGTAGCAACAACGAACAATTGTAATTAGATAATATGGATAAAACAAATGTTGAAGGATATTGGAATCAAGTTCAATGAGCCTGATATCATACATTGTGATAAAACCAATACAGTAAGTATGTTTAAGAACCTTGTGTTGCATTCTAAAATAAAACATATAGAGATCAAATATCTTGTTGTAAGAGAGAAAGTTGCATAAAAAGAAGTTAGACCTGAGTATATTAGTACAAAGGAGCATATTGTAGATATATTTACAAAGCCCTTACCTAAACATACATTTGATTACTTGGGAGGTATGCTTGTGGTTATGCCCCAACCTACTTTTGAGTAGTGATGAAGAAAGTTGCATCAATCTAGTGGTACAAGAACTCTATCTTTTTTGGATTGTATGTTGATGCTTCCTCTATGGGGGATTATGTGTATTTCTGAGCTAATTCATGAAGAACTCTTGTGAAACTATTTTCTACATAGTGTCTTTTGACATTTGAGTTTGTATTGGATTGACATATTGATGTCTACTTTGTCATTGATGTCAATGTGGGAGAAGGATAGTACATGAAAAACATGTGATGAATGATTTGATGATTGATGAAGAGGATTTGAAAAAGTAAAGTAATGAGGAGAAAAATGCACCCGATGATTGATTTGATTGATGAAGAGGATTTTAAAAGATAATACATAACAACAATATTGCAATTTGGTATTCATGGAACTTGGATGTTTTTCATCTATGTTGCAATAAATGCCAATGGGGGAGATTGTTAGGAATGAGTGCTAAATATGTCCTATCAGGGAGTATTTGAGTAGTTTTGTAGTAGTTGTATGTTCCATTCATGACTATGTGTGTCATTATGTCAACACATCGATCTACTAAATATTAGCAGGGAAGTAGTCAATGTTTGAATTAGCACATGTGGAGAATTGCAAATCAAGCTATGCGGCATTGAGGAATTGTTTTTTATTATGTCTTGAGATTATGGTTAAGAGAGCATATGGAAAATCAATTATTCATGAAATTTATGAGTAATCTAGTGGAAAATATATTCTGACAGTGTTACTGAGAAGTGGATTATGATAATCGGATTATATCTCCTAACTGGGATAGAATTTGGACATGCAAAGTTGAACAAATGTTGAAGAAATTTCAAAGGTGACCTGGATGAGACAACATAGTCATAGGTTACATGTGTGAAGATCTATTAATTTTGGAAGCCGATAGTTTTATGTGGTTATAAAATATTTTGTAACATGTAATGATTTATTTTTTGTAAATGGTTAAGCCTAGTTGGTTGACTCTATTGTAAATTATTTGAGTGTGGTATAAAGGAAGGATTGTTTTACTTGATTGTAATATAGTTGAGATATATGATTGAGAGATATGATGGTGTTGATATTGTAAGAGGATATGCGAATTGAGAAATTTTGGTACTGAGATCTAGTAAAGCATTTGGTGTGGTAGTGGCACAGACAGAGGAGTGAAGATAAGTTATTGAGATCAGTAATTATTGGTATTATTCTATTCAAATAATATAGAGATTAGTTGGAAAGTGAGTTTAGTGATCTTGCCCCTGAAGTTGTTTAGACATTGGGTCCTTCTACCTTCGTTAACTCCTAACAGGGTTAGAATCTTTTAACAGGGATTCAAAGTCTCCTAACAGGGACTGATATGTACTGAATGTATTTCATATGGCTCCTAATAGAGTCTATCCTCTCATAAGGAATTTTCATGTTAGTACATCTTTTGTGGGTACCATCCCCACCAAGGTTTACTCCTTGATCAAGAGGTTCCCTAGTTACCATATCTTGTGTCATTGTGTATGTTTATCTTTATATGGTTTTTGTTTATATTAGTTACATGGTTGAAATATAATAATGGTATTAAAAGTTGGTTTTATATGATAATTGATTCACTCCCCCCTCTCAGTTATCTTTGTGGACTTTACTTTCTAACACATGTCACAATCTAGGAGTTTATGAACTCTATTAGAACCAACCCTAAAATTAATCTAGGTATGTCAAACCACATGTTGGAGGTGATGGTTGGTATAGGGATAAAAAGGGCCCAATTTATTGTGCATGTAAAACTAGGTCTCACACTCACCACCTGTGAAACAAAATGGTGAAGTTCCATCCTTGTCAAAAGCCACCTCAGCCATATTAAAATCACCACATAAAACCCAAGTAGCAAGAGGTAAAGAATCTAATAACCAACACCACAAGTAAGCTCTTTCTATTGCCTCATTAGGAGTATATACATTAATTATAAAAAAGGATGATTATGTATATTAAAAAGAATCAAAACCACTTTGTGGATGGGGTCCCCACCCTGATTAATAACCAAATTCTACCATTGTGGCGCTAAAAAAGTGACCACCCCTTCCCTACTGGCTTCATGGGTGGTGGAAAAAACCAAATTGTAAGGAAAAATTACATGGCATTCCGCAACAAGAAATTTTTTTTTAATCTCTTGAAGAAAAAAGACATTTGTTTAAGGAAATCACAAACTAAATATTTATGAGAGAGGTCAATAATACCTCTTACATTCTAGGACAATAAATTCATTGGAAACCATCATTCATACTATTCTCTTTCCCAAGAGAGGAGAAACTATTATGGAATAATTTTGACTTATAATGGAAGATTGGATAAAGGTCTCTTGGGATAACCTATCCTTTTCTTGGTCCTTCATCAACCATGCCCTTGCTAGGAGGGCTGCAAGAACAACAATGTAAAGGAACTAGAGAATCAGAAACCACTGGAGTTGGTGGAAGAACTAAATTACCAAACACAAGGCTATGTGAAACAGTGGAGGAATGTTTAAATGGTTGAGGTTTCCCTTAATAAATAGGGTTTGAAACACTCTGTGTAGAGGAGGAAGTCTTGGGATCTCTAGAAGGCAGAGAGTCCTTTGAAACTGTTGTTAAAGTAGGAAGGTCATGTTTACTCTAAGGAACCGAGGGATATTTTCCCTTATGGACCATAGTATTCCAAGAATCCTCTTCCTTCATTTTTTTTGATCTGCGAGTAGCTATTGACTCTTTTAGAGGAGTCTTAATCCTAGGAGTAGCCAAAGGTAAATCCTTAATCTTATGGTCTATATACTAGCAGTGGAAACATGTATTGGGAAAATTCAAATATATAACATGTTGTGAAAATCAATGCCCACCAATTTGAATGTCAATTAATTATTTAAGGTCTTTATCAAGATCAATTTCAACAAAAACCATCTTTTGAGTGGGCACATAATAATTTCTCAAGTTCAATACATATTACCTAACCTAGAGTCTAGGCAATAGTTTGCAAAAATGACCATCAAGATAATGGAAAACTAGGGCAATCAATCTAGATAGGGACTTTGAGCTTCTTATCATCAGAGACTATAAAGTATTGATAGCATGAATGAAAAAAAGAAAGAGGGACTAAAGAAACCAAGGGCCATTTTTTAGAACACCCTCAACATGAGAGGGATCTCCAAAACATAAAAAGAAAAAACATTTGGCCAAATTATGAAAACCATCAAGGTGAACTGCATGTGGGATCCATGCCTTGGTCACCCAATCCATCAACATACTTTCAGTAGGGAAATGACCAACAAAATAGCCAATTAAAGTAAATATTTTAAGCCATTCACAGGCTTGATCAAAATCTAGTACTGGTAGAATAGCATCAGGGGAAGTAGAGATGTTACTGTTAGGATTAACAGTCCATAATACAACTGGGGGGGGTGAATCAGTTGTATGGAAGATTATTAAACTTTAAACTTTAGATAGCAGTAATTTCAGATCCAATGAACACAATGAATGCCAACACAATAACACAATATTTTGGTGTCGGGGAAACCCTATTAAAGGTAAAAACCCCGATGGGAATTAGCACCCGCAAATGATGTACTGAGAGTATAGTATCCTTGTTAGAAGATTTAGCCCTGTTAGGAGCTTATTGAAACATTATAGTACATAGTCCTTGTTAGAGGATAGACTCTGTTAGGATTCAAGAAGAAAGGGTGGGCTCACTACCAAGGCTCACTGCCCAAAGAAGGTTAAATCCACCTTCAGAACTCATTGTTCGCAACACAGGTGTATATGAAGAAATACACAATCTTTTGAACTATTTGACAACAATTATCTTTGTTTGATCAGTTCTAATGAAGTGCACTAGTAAACCTCTATTCTATTTCAACAGACATAAGCTTGCAGCTTTCACAACCTCTTTATATCACATACATCTCATCCATATCTTTTCCAAAGAAAAGATCTTACATATATACCCTATTACAATTCACCATGATCAGGTCAGCCCATAAGGCTTTCCTAGTTACAAAAAATTACATAAACCCTTTCTAAGATACACATGGTATCTAAAATAAGTATACAATGATTACATTACAATAATTAAGAACTGACATCCTTAATTCATGTTCACCAAACAAATCATACACTACATCTCCCAAGTTGGCTCCAAAATAAGTCTTCTCCATAACACATGCCACAACTAATGTCATCCAAAATTCCATACCTTGTGCTGACCAAAGAAAATTATCCATTACCTTTTCTTTCATCCCTCAAGCTTGCATACATTGAATCCAAACCTTCTGTAAGATATGCCAGAAACAAATAGACTATCTCTGTCAACTTCCATTGTCACTGTTCAGTAACCAGTCTTCACCAAAACCTTTGTAACTCATCCAATATGAAACATTAGATTATGCAATCTTGGATATAAGATAACAACACATTCCTAAACTCTTATCTGACTTCGCAGCATTTGAAACATCCATATAGTGTTCGTACACTATAATAACTAGCCTGTTCTCCTCACAGAAACATATGTTGACATTAGTGACAAAACACAAATGAAAACAATATGAATGCCCATTCAGTAACATAGTGATTAAACATATAAAAT
Organism: Chamaecyparis obtusa; assembly: GCA_027943335.1. Taxonomy (NCBI): domain Eukaryota; kingdom Viridiplantae; phylum Streptophyta; class Pinopsida; order Cupressales; family Cupressaceae; genus Chamaecyparis; species Chamaecyparis obtusa. The sequence continues at coordinate 44,757 of BSBK01003928.1, forward strand.
TTCTCAATCACCTCCCCATGCATTAGCAATATCCAACAATCTCCCCCTTTGGCATTGATGTCAACATATGGGAAAATCCATCCCAAAGTTTAATAAATCCAAAGTTCTAAAACCAAATATTACTCTCATAGTACACCTTCAAACAATCTCCCTAAATAGTAGGGATTTTCTCATACATATCTCTCTCCCTTTGAAAACAATGACAAAGGGTTTCATATAGTATAAAAAATTCTCCTTCTTCATCTTCCATGAACCAGGTGCTGAATCACCCAAGTATCTTATGTAGCTTCCACATACGACTACTCCCCCTGAGGAGTAGATCCCTACATCAAGTCTAGACAATGATAAAGATCTGAGAACCTCTGGACTGATGCATCCATGCATCATTTAATTCTGACTAGGAGGGGCTTGAACCTCAAGCATACCTCTGAGATATTCAAAGGTATCTTTTGGCAATGGCCTAGTAAAGATGTCAGCAATTTGTTCCTTTGTGCTAATATATTTCAACTTTATCTCCTTTTCTCCCACCTTGTCTCTCAAGAAGTGATACTTGATAGAGATATCTTTAGTTTTGGAATGCATCACTAAGTTCTTTGACATATTCATTGTACTAGTGTTATCACAATGGATAACCACTAACTTATCAAAAGTTATTCCAATATCCTTTAACATTTTCTTCATCCAAACAATTTGAGTGTGATTAACAAAAGCATCAACATACTTTGATTCTGTAGTAGATTGAGCTATACAATCTTGCTTCTTACTTAACCATGAAACTAACTTTTTCCCAAGGAAAAATGCACCACCATGAGTACTTTTTCTATCATCAATGTTTCCTACCCAATCAACATCAGTATAAACATGAATTTCAAAACTATCATTCCTATCATACCATAGGCCATATTCAATTGTCCCTTTCAGATATCTGAATATCCTTTACACAGTAGCTAAGTGTGTCTCCTTTGGCTCTTCCTGATATCTAGCCACAATTCCAACAACATTAGCAATATTTGGTCTGGTATGAGTTAGATATTATAATCCACCAACCATTGATCTGTATTTAGTCTGAAATACGCACCGAGTTTCATCATTACTTGATAGTTTATTACCGATCACCATAGGTGTTCTTACTGGTTTACAGTCTTCCATTCCAAACTTCTTTAGCATTTCTTTGAGATACTTAGTCTGACAAATAAAGATACCATTCTCATTCTGAATTATTTGCAGTCCAAGAAAGAATTTCATTTCACCTATCATGGACATCTCATATTCATTTTCCATCTCCTTAGAGAATTTCTTACATAATTCATCATTGCCTCCAAAAATAATATCATCAACAAAAACTTCAATTATCACAACTCCATCTTCACTAGTTCTTAAGCATAAATTACTGTTAGGACTACCTTTTCTGAATCCAAGGCTAAGTAAGTATTTGTCTAACCTTGCATACCAAGTCCTTGGATCTTACTTTATTCCATACAATGCCTCCTTCAACTTGCATACCATGTCTCTATCTTCAGATAGAGGAAATCCATCTAGTTGTTCTATGTATACCTCTTCTTCAAGATCCACATTCAAGAATGCAGATTTCACATCCATCTGATATACCTTGAAGTCTTTATGTGCACCATAAGCCAAGAACAATCTCACAGCCTCTATTCTAAAAATAGGATAAAATGTTTCTTCAAACTCTACGCCTTGTTGCTGTGAATATCCATTACATACAAGTCTTGCTTTGTTTCTCACAACAATTCCTTCTTCATTCATTTTGTTTTTGAAAATCCATTTAGTTTCTATTACATTTTTGGCTTTAGGTCTAGGAACCAATTCCCAAGTGTTATTCTTCTTTATCTGATCTAACTCTTCCTTCATAGCATTTATCCAAGATTCATCTCTACATGCTTCATCTATAGTCTTTGGTTCAACTTGAGAAATCAAACAAATTTCTTCTCTAACCTTTGATCTAGTCACTATTCCTTGATTAGAATCACCAATAATTTAATTTTCAAAATGATTAATCTTTACATACCTTAGAGTCTTAGGAACCTTAGTAGCCTCATTTGTGTCAATATCACAAGTCTCTTTTTCACATTCTGCCTCAACAAGTTCTTCTTCTACAATAGAAACCTCTTTGATCTCTATAATCTAATTATTGTCATACATTCTCTCTTGTATCTAAAACTTATCATCTATTCTTACATTGTTACTTTCAATCATCTTTCTTAATCTTAGATTGAAACATTTATAAGCCTTTCTCTTGGTAGAGTAACCAAGGAAAATTCCTTCATCACTTCTAGCATCAAACTTTCCTATCTCATCATCTCTCCTGGTATAACACTTCCAAATATTTTGAAATATTTTATAGTAGGAGTATGATTAAACCATAATTCATAAGAGTCTTACTTGTACCTTCCCTGATTTGAATTTTGTTTAATATGTATACCATTGTCCCAACAACCTCTCTCCAATGTATATGAGATACATTTCCTTCAATAAACATTGTCCTAGCAGCATCAAGTATAGTCCTATTCCTTTGCTCTGGTATCCCATTCTATTATGGAGTCCTAGGAGCAGATGTATGTCTCCTTATTCCATGCTCTTCACAGTATGAATTGAATAATTCTGAAGTAAACTCTCCACCTCTATTTGACCTCAAACATTTTATCTTTAAACTTGATTCATTCTCTACTTTTTCTTTGACTAACTTGAATTTATCAAATTCTTCTGATTTCTCTTTCAATTAAGTAACCCACATCATTCTAGAAAAGTCATGAACAAAAAGTATGAAATACCTTTCACCATAGTATGATCTTTTCCTTGTAGGTCCACATAGATCTATATGTACCAGATCCAAATTTCCTTTTGATGTATATTCTTTTCTTTTATAACTTCTTCTGGTATGTTTTCCCATAACACATTCTCTGCATACAATGTTAAATGGTTTCACAATCTTTGGTAGATCTATTAATGCATTAGCCATACTTTGCTTTCACAATGTTATCAAAATTAACATGAGAAAATCTTCTATTCCATAACCAAAATTCATCTACCTTCACAAAAAAACAAGAGGCTCTAGATGTATTTAATTCAAATACATTACCTCTAGATTTAGTACCGGTTGCAATCAACTTTCATGCCTTACTTTTGATAAAACATTTTCCATTCACAAAACTTAATTGAAACTCTTTATCCATCAACTATCCAACACTCAGTAAGTTATGCTTAAGTCCATCAACAAGCAACACATTATCAGTATTAGTCTTTCCATCCAAAGTATTAGATCCTACACCTATGATAGGTTTAGGAAGATTATCTCCAAATCTCACATCACCACCATCATACTTCACTAAATTAACAAACTTGTTTCTATCTCCAGTCATATGATGTGAACAACCACTGTCTATTATCCATTCAGTTTTCTTATCAACATGAGATACTAAAGCCTTTTCCTCATGTACTGGTTCATCTCTAATAGCAACAAATCCAATCTCTTCATAATCTAAATCATCATCATTAGAAATTCCTTCACTAGCATAATAAGATTCCTTATCCTTCTTAAAATTGAAAAACTTAGGCTTGTACTTAGGGACTCTTGAAGGACATCTAGATGCAAAATGACCTATGTTATTACATGAAAAATATTTCAAGGGTAACTTGCCTTTAAATTTTCCCTTACCTCTCTTTTCTCTTTTAGCAATCAGTGCAACAAGTTCATCCATCTTTCTTTCCTCTACCATTATCTGCTCCCATTCCTCATCATATTTGTAAGGAAACTCAGGTGCAGAAATAGCTTCCTACACTAATCTCTAAAGGAAAGTATTGTGCAAATTCTTTTAAATCCTTACAATTTTAGATTCGTTAACTACTTTAACAATGATATTGCAGCCATATACCATACATACAGAAAATAGAGAATGACACAATGATTTACCCTGGGGAAATCCTTTCGGTAAAAATCCCAGCACTCCAAAACCTGCACAATGTATTAATCAAAACTATTATAGTTTACAATACACTTGCAATGCAAGTTCTTTTAGAAGATTTCCAACTCTTGAAGATAAATCACGGCAACATAAAAATGTTCCAACAATACACAAACTTCTCCTATCTTCGCAACCCTAAAAAATGCTTATATCATGCGCTTCCCTTTTTAGGGCAACTTCCAAAGATAGCTATATTGGGGAAGAGTGTACAGTACTCAACTTTATCAGTTGCCACATGTCTTCACCCATCATTGAATCTTCCAGACATAGCTCTTACGTGTCATAGGAATCTGCCATAACTGTTTCAGCCATGATCTCCTTACACACAATTCAAGATGCCGACACATCAACATGCCAACTAGACATGTACACTTACACTTAATTACATTATTTGCAAGAAATACATTTTACAAAACAAATAATAAGAATAGGAATTATCCAAGGTTGAGACACCTTATTCCTAACAATATTCACCAAGCTCTTCTTTTAGGTCTTCATTGCTGCTACTCGAAAGTGCAGACATCTTCTTGTGTGTAGATGTCGTGAATATAGATTCAACTTTAGGTACTGAATCTCCCATTTCAATAGCTTCAAAGGTAGTTAGCTTTGCAATCAAAATCTCTCTACTAAAGTTCAGAGTTAAAGGTATAGTCTCTTGAATAGACATATCCTTGAACTTGTACATAGGAGTCAATGATCTAAGGATCTTCGCAACAAATTCTTCTTCATCAAAAGTACCTCCACAATTTCTGATTCCAACCACAACTTATGTAACCCTTTGAACATAATCCCTTATGCTTTCATCATCCTTCATTTGCAGCTTCTCTGTCTTTCTTTTCCAGTTATGTAACTTCGCTTGCTTGGTATATTTGTCACCTTCATATAATGCTTCTAATATTTTCCAAATTTCATGTGTCGAATCCAAGTCTTTAACTTCAGTAAACTCACCTTCAGATAGTGCATTGATCAGTGCTTCCCTTGTGACCATGTTGTATGCGATTACCTTCTTTTCATCATCAGTAGCTGATGGAAAATCTGCCATGCCCATAATTTTACACTAAAAAAACACACCAACTTTTTTTTTAAAAAAAAGAGGTTATAAGTTTAAGTTTAAGGTTGTCTATCAAGTCTAAGACTTATACCAATGAATATTCATACACTAAGTCTCATAGCAAGTTCACAAAAGAGTTTTCGGGTGAGCAGAACTAAAATACATTCTTTCTAAGGTGATGATTACTAGGGTTCTTGGGTCATCAACCACGTGGGTTCACAATGCTAAAAGAAAGTTTGGAACATTAACTTAGCAAACGTTAGTGAGAAAGGTTGCACTAATTTGCCAAACGAAGATATCTTATTGGTTGATTAAACAACCAAGGTTAATTCCTAACTAGGCATATCATAGAAATTTAAAACCAAATCTAAGAATGAATTCAATTATACTAATATCATTAATTAAACCTATCATCCATGCCATACTACATTAGGTCATTAGAATTCATTTAATAAAGTGTAGTACCTCCATAGTTTGCTTTCAGTTTTTCAGTGCCATACTCTTTTAGGCCACATTGTATGTGTGCAAATCTTATTATTTTAGTGATTGTTGATGATCCAAATTATGATTATGATTATGTTATGATGTCATATGATCTCATATTTAGATGTTAATGTTATTATGATGTGATGCTTATGTTTCAGTTGGATTATGATGTACTTACCCCATACTAGCATGTGTATGGTGTTCATTTGTATGTATCTATTTTATGTGCCTGTATGGTAGAGGGTGGATGCATAGTTACTTGCTTTGTCGAGATCCACATGACCAACCATACCCTACCATTGTTTTCCATTTGTTATATGTACATGCTTTGATTTGTGATGACATGTTTGCAGGTACATGGCATCGTCTTCCCTGAATTGGCAGGAGTGAGCGTGCCCATAAATACTCATCTCAATGGTAAAGAGGGGAGGTAACATATGGACCCAAAACCCTTTCCTAAGCCAATTTATCCTAATTGTTGGATAAGTATCCATTGACTACCCTACCCGGATTTGTCAAGGTGACAAAGTTCATGGTTCCCTATTTTGAGTTTGTATGTTTATTTGATGATCCTAATTTATTGTAGTTGAATATGTGATTTTCTATAGTTAAGGAATTTAATATTATAATTAGAAAGTAATATTAAATTTATTTCCTATGTTATTGTATGAATATTATTTAATTAAAAATCAAATATTAGGATATTTGGTATTAATTAATTAATTGTGTGAAAATATAATTTAATATTATCCATTAGATATTAAATTAATAAATTGCATGATTTAATGATGTTAAAATATTAAATTATTTAATAATAGATTTTAATATTAACATGTGCTTTATTGGGTTTGAATTTGTCTTGTTTGAAAAAGGTGACAACTTGTCTTTAAGAGACTAAGTTGAGTTGTGCATAATTAACTATATTTTTTTAATTATTAATTTGTATTTTCTCTCAACAAAGGAGGGAGAGTCTGATTAGGAGTTCTTTTTGTGAGTCATCTAGGGTTTGCATGAATGGTGGAGTTGAATCCCTAATAGGGGGAATTAGCATTCATTTGTTTTCAATCAGGTTGTTGGAGCATTTTTGGAGAGAGCTTTTGGAGATTTTGTGATTTCTTTGTGTTCTTGAGCTTTTGGTGTGTGTGCTTGAATTTCTGGGTGAAGATTGTTTGCATCTGGATTTGGAATTTGCATGCACTGTGATTCAGATCTGCAGGTTGAGCTTTTATGTTGTCAGATTGGGAGATTCAACATTCTACAGGCTTTCTAATTCAATTTCTAGCATTGGAATTGAGGTAGGAGTTTCAAGAACTTTCCTGTGATTTTATCTGTAGATCTTTCAACAATTTTCTATGTTTGATTTGGTTTATAGATTTAGATCTGTTATCTATTTATGCTTTCAATTTGAGGTTTAGAAAAATCATAGGGTTGTCATTTCATATTTTTATATAAACTTGGCATAGTAGGGTTATGCTGTCGAAATTTTAGGAGAAAATTTATCGTAGAACACATAGAAAATGAAAAAATTAATCTCTATATAGTTAGTACTATAGTGTGGCTGAATTAAATATATGGGCTGTTGTCAAAAACCCAATTTGAGTGAAAATCCATCATTTTGGGAAAAATTAATATTCTCTATTAAAAAAAAAACACAGTAAAAAAATATTTCCAGAAAAGACAAAATTAGTCTCACAAACCCAATTTTTTATGTAGAGTAAATCAATATTTTAGTGGGGAAAAGACAGGATAAAGGAAAGACAAAATTTGGGCTTGTTTATGTGAAAACCCAATATTTTCCTTTTCTGGAAAGTGGTACAGGGCTCTAACAGTTCCATTTTTAGAAATAAATCAGACCTATTAAAAAAAAGCTAAATTAAATAAGTTAGTTTTTGTTTTAAAAAAAAGTATATAAATAAAATTGAATATTTTAAAAAGTGCTTTGTTAGAATGATATATAAAAAAAATTGAAATGTCTTATTAAAAAAATTGAAAAGTTTTTATTTGTTTAAAATTTGGTTGAGGGAAGTGGGGGCCACCACTCCCCCCCACCTTCCCCGAGGCGCGTTTGGTCTTTCCCTATCGGGCAGCACCCAAGGTACCGTCGACAGGGGCTACCTTGCCGACGGCACCTTGGGGTGTCGTGCGGTGGGGCCCACGTGGGTGTGGGTTCGTCCCCCCATGTTAAAGGTTATGATATTTTAAAAAAAAAATTAATTAAAATTTTGTTTAATGGAATTTGTAATTTATGTTTTCATTAAATGTTTTTAAAAAAAATTTATTTCTTAATTAATAAAATTTGTTAGTATATTATATTAGATGGTTTTTATTTATTAATTTTTAATAATGATATTTATTATTTTTGGTAGAAATAATTTTATTAATAGATGTGTATTAAATATTAGTAAATGATAATTATTATTATTATTTAATAATAATAATTGTTTTGATGGTTTAAATAGTATTGATAAATTTTATATTGATAACTATTAATCAATATTGCTTAAAATTTATGTTGAGACTATTAGGTCTTTAATTAAATTTTCTATTGTTTTTCTCCTAGTAGAATATAGTAAATTTTGTTTACTAGATGCTTTAGTAAACTTTATTTATTTAAGAAAATTAAACCGGATTGCCAAATAATTAGGTCTAGGTAGAATGATCTGGATTTGTAATATTATTTTGATTTAGCCTAGATATGTATTGCAAAGTGTGTTTGCCTTGGTGTGAATATTTGAGTTTTTATTTAATATTGAACGTACAAGTTATCTTATGATCGTATATGCATCTTTTCATACTGAAATTGGCTATATTCAACAATATGATTTTATCTTTCCTACTTGTTGGGTTTATCTATTTATGGGTACTAGATGACCTAGGAAAGACAGAGGCTTGGGAATTGTCTTTCATGTTCATGTTGTTTCTTATGTTTGGCGTGAGTGTGTATTGTTTATATTCCACTTGAACTTATAGGCTCATGTTGTACTATGTGATTTAGTGATTATGTGTATGTAGTCCATCCTGGTTTTTGTGAGGATTCTAGATGTGTGACTATCTAATTTTATTTATGTTTGATCTAGGAGAGATCTATGAGCCTAGGGTAGTTTACCTAGATATGTTTTAGGAGGTGGCTTACAATAAGCGTCGGGGCTCACAAGTGGCTGCAAGGATCACTTATTGTAAGTATCTGTAATCAAGTGATAACTTAATAAATTAAGGGGAAATAAATGAACCTAATAAGATAAGTTCCTTGCCCATGCTTGAGTGCTAGTACAGACTAAGATGTGAATGGAGATGATGTTGGCCACCTTGAGAGGTGTGTCTAGCATAGTTAATGGCTTTGTCTATATGAGAAGTCATTGATCCGTGTATGGTCACTTGAGTGCCGGGATCCAGAGAGATTACCAGGATGAGACTCAAGGGTTAGACGTACATGATGACACCTGCCTATGCATAGTCTAGTTATCCTACATGGTCGGTTGCCTCTAGATTAGTGAGTCATACCTATCACTATATTTGTTGACCTTGAGTTAGTAAGCTTTCAGGATTCCTTTGCCTAGTAGTGTATCTTGATTTGGTTTGATTATCCGAGTGGGGTCTGATGTTATCTCCTCAGCACAGTGGGGTAGACCTTTGTGGTTCTACACGGATGGGTGGTACTGATTCTTTACCATTTGAGATTCGACATCCTAGTGTCGGTGCTTGATGGTGTCTTGCCGTTGGATTCCTTATGATACTTCTTCATTGATGTTCTTTCTTATATTCTATTATGGTAGATCTTGTATTAGAGTATCACATGTGATACCTAATCTGGATATTGTAATTTAGATGTTAGAATGATTACTGCATACCCTACGACATGTGCAGTGGATGTATGTTTATTAGGATTCATAGATGTTCTTGGAATGTAATTATTATGATGTAAATGTTGAATTTAATTTATGGAATCTTTTGCTGATGTTATCAAATGAGTTAAGTTAGTAAGTAATTCTACATCATGGGACCCATTAGATTTGTAATCTATGTTAATGATGTGTGTTATGTGAGTAAATGGTTATTGCTTTTGCATGAATGTTTATCTTGTATGTAAACTTCTAAAAAAAAAATTGTTCACCAAACTTAGTATCATGTTCTAGGTTAGTTTCTTTTGGGTTCCCTGATAGGGTGTTACATAAAGCATTGTGATAAAATATCAAGAAATCTAGTTAGCTATATAAAGGTTAAAAAAATTTCATTAATCAAAGAATTGAACTACAATTTAACTTAATACTTATTCATTAGAATCATCCTATCACCCCCTTATAAATAAAATTAAATAAAAACTAATTAAATTAATTATTAAAATATAATTATTAATTAACAATATATTTATATTAGTTATTAAATATTTATTATATTAATTAATATTATTTATCAACTAACATAATTGATAAAATAAATTACTTATTAAATAATAATTATATTAATTAATAATATTTATTAATTAATATAATTATTAAATAAATAAATTATTAAATATTAATTATATTAATTAACATTATTCATTAATTAACATAATTAATAAATAATAAAATATGTCAATTTTTATATATTAATTATATTAATTAACATTATTCATTAATTAACATAATTAATAAATATTATAAAATTTATATATTAGAAAAAAAATGCATAGTAACAAAATTTTGGCCGCTCACATATGTGTTTAGACCCCACTAGACACGGCGGGACCTGCTGGCTGGCAGGGTACCGCCTGTCACGACAGGGAGTACCTGTCGTGGCAGACAGTCACTGCCGCAGGCAGGGGCTGTCACTGCAAGTGACAGTCTCTGCCGTGGGGAGTGGGGCCATGGTCCCACGCGATGTGGGGTCCATGTGCCCCCCCCCCCCCCCCCCCCCCCCAACTTTATTAATTTATTTTTTATTTTTTATTTTTTTAATATATTTTTTTGTTACCCAACGCATGGGTCAATTTTTATTTTTTTTCTAATAACAACATATTATGTCATCCACCTTTTAAGATTTAATTTGTATATTATATATTTTTTTTCTTGCTAGCAAGTTGACTGATAATATTAATCTTTTTGAAAAAGACTTTTTCATCTTGGGCTTCTTGGGTGGGGACCCAAGTGGGTCCCACCCAAGTTGACTCACTCAAACTTGATTTGGCAAGGTATTAAACTTCATTCTTTTATTTCCAAGTGGATGGGGATAATATTATTTTATTGACTGTGGTTTTTGGAAAATGTATGGGATTTCTCCCATACATTTTCCAGAGATCTGTAGGTCTCAATTTTCTCTACTTTTGCTTTGCACTTGTTATTTTTTTTGTTTTCTGTTCCTTTCTTTTTTTTATTTACTCTTTCACTACTTAGTTTTGTTTTTGAAACTCTAAGACATTATAGTTGGAATTAACCATTTAAACTATTCACAACAAGCATATATAAAACTAATGAATTTGATTGAATGTTCTTTTTTTCAAATATAGAATACCATAGTTATTCCAAAACAACTACGCTACCAGCCTTCATTATTCTTGAATTTCCTAACATGATTATCCATTTCTTCATTTTTCAACTTGAAATTCATTCATTATGTCTTGAAGGAAAATGCTTCTAAAGCTTTAAATTAACACTTCCTTGCAACAATGAAATAGAATGCTACACTAATCTTTTTTTTCTCACTATTGATTTGTCAACAAGAACCTTTCATTTTAAATGAAATATTGCATAGTCTATTCCTTATTTAATATAACATGAATACACTAAAAGCTTCCTTTGAGCATTATACAACATTTTCATAAGAACACGAATCTTTCAAAAGGAAACTACAACTACACATTCCTTCAAAAACTTTGATGCAACATCACTTTGATACAACACAAGTTTTTGGAGTGATAACTCCATTACAAAAGAAATACATTGAGCTCAAGGGATCCTTAAGATTCCCTCACAATAGCAATAAACATAGAACAAGTAGTATCCATATCAACTCCTTGAAAACACCCTCTACTTTCTTCAAGATTACAACTTCAAATTTGAAGTCTTCAATGGCTTCCAATCCTAGAAATAAGCAAATATAGGCCATGGAGTGCTCACCTCCCAACCTAGGCTTCTATGAAGCCACCCTCGAGCTTGCGGAACTATCACATAGACAAGGGTTACATTCAAGAAAACTAAAATCTCAAAAACACAATAATCACATTTTTAAAAAAACTCCCATCCAAGGCTAAAACAAAGAGTCTCTAAATGACTCAAACATTGGGGTGAAAGTGGAACTAAAAACCCAAGGGGAGAAAACACATTTCATAGAAATAAAAGACAAGCCTTCTCTTGACTTTCTCATCACACAATTTGCCACAAAAACCCAACACAACAAACTCCTTATGACCCCCAAGGCTTCAAGCCATACAATCCCTTATGACCCCCAAATACAAAGAAATGGCTACATGGAGCCCATACATCCATGTTTCTTCCTTCTCCATACCAAGGATAGACTCCACACCCATGGTTGTCCCAAAATTCCCTTCACCCCCAAGGCTACTCTTCCCTCCAAAGGGTGAGTGTGGCCTTGAGAAAAATCCCTTAACAAAATAATACAAACAAGAAATCACAAGAACAACAAGCTTCACATTTACAAAATAAAAAGGCTTGCACATCAACAAGCACAAGTTTTGCATAAACATATACTACACAACATCACAAGATTCACAATCATAAATACATAAGAACACAATAACTAGATTTTACATGCAAGAATGAAAATATTCTTGAGAACTCTTCTACATGAAAACATCACAAGTAAAATGAAGAATTCCACCAACCTAGATCCAAGATTATGGAAGAAAGTTGATGAAGAGCCTCCTTTTTTCCTAAGTCTTCTTCTCCAAATTAGCAAACTCTCCAAATCTAGAGAATGGGTGTCAAACTCTTCCAAAAGAAGAGTCCCCTCTAAAAAGGCCTCCACACAATCTCCTAGGGATAGGATCTCATTCTCATTGGATGATCTTCCCAAGTTGCTTACATGGTTTTCAAATATGGGTTCCTAAAAAGGTTGGCCAAAAAGTTGGACCAAAGACTTGCATCTCAATTGGATGGAACTCTAACCAAGACCTTGCTTTAAAAGTGGATTTTCGGTCATTTTAAAAATTTAACTTTTGGAGGAGTCTTTTGGTCAACTATGGCTTGTCCTATGGTTAAAAATGCCCCTTACCCATAGGTATATCAAGTGGGCTTGCTAAAAATGGCCTAAACACACCCCTAGGCACCTTTTAAGCCCCCCCAAAACCCATGTAAAGCTCACATTCGAAATTCATGAAATGACTCCACCTCAAGCTCCCTAACCAAGGGATTCTCATGGGGATCCTCAAGGGTACTATCCTAGGTTGATGGGCATCCAATCCCTAAGTGGACATATCATGGCCACAAGTACACACACAAGTGTCAAGTGACACAAACAAAAAAGACACATCACAAGCCATGTGGCATATCCACTTGGGCATACTCAACATAAATTACATTAACAATTTATATAGAAATTAAATAAATTCATGCACATTACTTTCATGAATTGAATACGATACAAAGAGGTTTTTTGCCTCTAACTAGAAGCAACCTTGGCTCGAACTGATTAACACATAAGTCTAGCTCTGGTTCCCCGAATTTACCATGGTCTAATTCCCTACACACTAAAATACAACATGAGTAGTCCAAGGAAAATATATACATGTAAATTCATAACATTACTAATCAAGATAATTCATTTGAAATATCATAATTCACATGGCATAATCATTCATCTGTAACATACATACAACTCATCATGAAATACATAATTCATCACTAAATTAAGCTTATAACATAATCATTGCATATTTAATTCAATTGCAATTAAATATCATCATGACATCATCATCATTCATAAAATCCACTTAATCACACATAAAGGTTCCAAATTGGTATCACAGTTTTCATCAAAATAACATAACTGAATGTGCATTCTAACCTCTAAGGTGATAAAACCATAATATAAAGTATCAGTAAATCCATAGAGCATCAGAATATAATCATCAAATAAGTCTATCTCAAATGTAGAAACTAAATGGCTATGACAGGCTCAGGGTGAGGCCTCAAATCCTCCCCCCTAGGCATGAACTTCCTCTTGGAGTTCATAAAAAAGATGGGGATACTATGCTTTGATCTACGATGTGTCCTCTCATGATGTCATAACCTCATCATAGCAATCCCATTGGACCCTAACTTGGGCCACCTCTCGGCCTCGAAGAGCTAGCATCTAGCATGCCAAAATGTGGATGGGCTCCAAAGGCAATTGACCATATGACTCCACTTGCAAGGCATCCCAATCTATGATATGAGTCTCATCAAAAATATATTTCCTCAATACTGACACATGAAAAACATTATGGATGCGCGACAGGCTCAGTGGCAAAGCAAGACGATAGGCGACAGGACCTATCTGCTCAAGTATCTCAAAAGGACCAACAAATCTAGGTGCAAGCTTAGAGCCCTTTCCAAAATGGATTAGACTCTTATGAGGTCGCACTCTCAGAAAGACTCTATCTCTTACCTAATAACTACGATCTTCCCTCTTGGCATCTGCATAATTCTTCTGCCTATCCTGTACCTCCTTCAAACGCTATCTAATCAAGGTCACCTGCTGCTCCAACTCTCGCACTAACTCAGGACCTAAAGCAACTCTATCCTCAATGCGGTCCCAACTTAAAGGTGTCCTGCATGGTCTGCCATATAATGCTTGATAGGGAGGCATACCTAGAGAAGTGTGATGCCCATTATTGTAGGAAAACTCCACCAAATAAAGGTACTCCTACCACCTAGTCTGATGATCCATGACATACATGTGAAGCATATCCTCCAACACCTGATTTACCCTCTCTATTTGACCATCTTTCTCTGGGTGATAAGCGGTGCTAAAATTAAGCTTAGTGCCCAAAGCTGTCTGTAATCCTCTCCAGAAGGATGATGTGAAGAGAGAATCTTGATCATAAATAATCTTATGAGGTATGCCATGAAGTCTGAAAATATCCCCCAAGAATACCTGAGCTACTACTGGGGCTGTAAAAGTGGTTTGAATAGGTGAGAAGTGGGCTACTTTGGTCAGTTTGTCAACCGTCACCATGATGGCATCATGGCGTCGAGATGACATAGGGAGACCAATAATAAAGTCCATGGAAATAACATCCCACTTCTACTCTGGTATCTCATGAGGTTGAAGCAAACCACCAGGGTGACGATGCTCTACCTTAACCCTCTGACACTCAAGACATTGTGCCACTATCTCAGCTATGTTGTATCTCATCCTTGGCCAATGATATAACTACCTCAAATCTGCATACATCTTCTTGACTCCGGGATGTGCTACATAAGGTTCCCTATGAGGCTCTAACATGATGAAAACTCACAAATCTCCGGAGGATGGGACATAGATACATCCTCTATAGCGTAAAAGCCCATCATAATCTAGGTAATATCCTGAATATTTACCCTCAAGGGTACTCTGAGACCGAATAATTTAACTAACCTCTGCATACCAAACATCCTCATGCAAGTGATGTAATATTTGATCTCTCATTTATGTACCTACTGTCATAGAGTAGGCCCCATGGCGTCTCC
This sequence comes from Chamaecyparis obtusa, assembly GCA_027943335.1. NCBI lineage: Eukaryota > Viridiplantae > Streptophyta > Pinopsida > Cupressales > Cupressaceae > Chamaecyparis > Chamaecyparis obtusa. The sequence goes on from BSBK01003928.1 coordinate 59,924, forward strand.
TAATCAAGGCATCAACAACCACATTCTCTTTACCCTTGATGTAGTGGACATCAAAATCATACTCACATAAGAATTCCATCCACCTATGCTAATGTGCATTTAGGTTCAGCTGAGTGAAGATATACTATAAACTCTGTTGATCAGAATGAAGCTCAAATTGATGAACCAAAAGGAAATGCTGCCATCTTACTAAAGCATGAACCACTGTAGATAACTCAAGGTCATGAGTGGGGTAATTAAGTTCATGAGTCTTAATTTTCCTAGACTCATATGTAATGGCTCATCCATTCTACATAAGAACTGCTCCCAAACCATCCAAGGAAGCATCTATGCATACAACAAAATCTGTTGAAGGATCAGGCACTACTAGAATAGGAGCACTGGTAAGTGCCTTCTTGAGTTCCTAAAAGGCCCTCTCACACTTCTCGGTCCACTCAAATTTCTTTCCCTTACGTTGAAGAGAAGTGATGGGATGTGCCACTCTAGAAAAACTTTCTACAAAACACCTGTAGTAACCTGCCAATCTCATAAAACTCCTGACCTCGGTCACTGAAGTAGGTGCAGGTGAATCCATGATGGCTCTAATCTTAGATGGATCTACTACGATTCCATCTCCTAAAATAACATGCCCAAGGTAATGAATCTCTGTCCTATAGAAAGCACATTTGGACAAACTGCCATACAACTGATTGTCTCTAAGACACTGCAATACCTGCCTTAAGTGCTCTTCATGCTCCTCTTCATCCCATGAATAAGTCAGGATATCATCAAGGAACACAATTACAAACTTATCAAGGAAGGTATGAAATACCCCATTCATAAGGCTCATGAAAACTGTTGGAGCATTGGTGAGTCCAAAAGGTACAACTATGAACTCATAATGCCCATATCTGGTATGGAATGCAGTCTTGGGGATATCGCTATCAACAATCTATAACTGGTGGTAACTTGACTTAAGATCAATCTTGGAAAACACTTTAGCACCCTTAAGCTGGTCAAATAAATCATCAATCCTTGGGAGTGGATACCGATTCTTGATGGTAAGCTTATTAAGCTGTTGGTAATCCATACATAACCGCAAGGATCCATCCTTCTTCTTAACGAAGATAACAGGTGCACCCCAAGGTGAAACACTAGGATGAATGTGACCCTTCTCCAAAAGTTCCTCTAGCTGGATCTTAAGCTCATTAAGCTCATTAGTGGTCATCCTGTAAGGTGCCCTTGAAACTGGAGTAGCTCTTGGCACAAGATCTATATGGAAGTCTACTTCTTTACAAGGAGGCATGCCTAGAAGCTCAGTAGGAAACACATCTACAAACTCTTGAAGTATAGGATAATCATCAAGAGATGGTTCCCTTTCCTCCTCATCCTCTCTATCACTGATAGTAATAGAAAAAAGCTGACATCCCTTCCACATGCTCCGCTTAAGTTGCATGGCTGAGATCATGCGAAGAGAGATGCCTCTCTGAATCCCACAAATCACAATAGGTGTACCATGTTCATCAAGGCACTCAATCCTCTTCTGTCAACAATCTAACTTAGCTCTGTGGGCATAAAGCCAATCCATGCCAAGCACTATGTGATAAGAACCAAGAGGTGTGACTCGAAGATCCACAGTAGTGATGAAATCACCAATCTGCACCTAGCTATCCTTCACTAAAGAGTTGACTGACACTCTAGACCCCGATGCTAAGTCCACTTCCCAACTAACTTCCTGTCTAGCTACCACAAGCCCGCAACACTCCACAACAAATGGAGATATAAAAGAATCAGTAGCACTAGAATCAAACAATATGGTAACACTAATACCACTGATCATACCTCTAGCCTCTATCACTGTGGCTTGGTGCTCAGCCTAACAGTTATCTACTATTGCGAATACCCCATGAGACTTTCCAAAGTCTCCAACTGTAGGCTCCGATGCTTCCATACGCTGACTACCTGTCATCTGACCCTGTGGACAATCACGAGCTAAGTGTCCCATGGCACCACATGCATAGCAAGGACCACAAGTGTGAGTCTAAACTCCCTGTGGCTTGGAGAACTATTGTCCTCTGGTCCTACTAAAACCACTGAAACCACCCCGAGAGGACTAGTGAGTCCGTGTTGGGAGTGCATCTGTATACTATTGTCACTGATCCTTCCTCAGTCCCTGTATTTGCCACTGTTTGGGATTAGAGCCCTGCTGACCCTGTGGTTTCTGTTTCTAGTTTTGTTGAGTCTATTATTGTGGGTTCTTATTAAAAGACCCTGAAGAATGCCTGTTATTATTCTTCTAGTGACTCTTCTGGTGCCCCTGTGACTGTGATGCAGAGTTATAGTTCTAAGACCTATCACGAGTGTCTCTAGACTTACCCCAAATCTCTTCTATAACCAAAGCCATCTCAACTACCTCATGAAGAGTTCCTAGAGAGGTCATGCGAACCTATCCTGATATCCAATCATTGAGTCCCTTAATAAAATAGTTGACTCATAGCTTTTCACCCTTCATGTAGTCTACATAAGGTAACAACTCAAGAAATCGGGTCTCATAAGTTGTAGTACTGTGAGTCCCCTCTGCTAAAGCTTGCAGAACTCATCAATACGCCACTGTCTATAGTGCTCTAATAGGTACCTATCTCAAAACCTCTCTAGGAATATCTCCCAAGTCATAGTGTCCATAGTAGTATTGTTCTTAAATTCTTCCTATTTCCACCATGTGGAAGCACCTCCTCTCAAAAGGAGTACTACAAAATGGGTCTTAACATTGCTATCATACTGACACAACCCAAAGCACCTGTCTAAGCTCAAAAGCCATGCCTCAAAATCTGTACCCTATGTAGAACCATAATACAAAGGTGGTTGTAACTGTAGGAGATCTCTAATATGGTCTCCAGCATCACAGGGTACCCTCTGAACTAAACTGGGTGGTGGTGGTTCTAGCATGTGAACTGATTCCACCTCATGTGCCCCCTACCCTTCCTCACAATCCCATGGAGGACTCCTAGTCCTTTCTCTGGCCTTTGATCTATGTCCACTGGACAACTGGTGCTCTGACTAAGGAATAACTGGAGGCAACCTATCCTGTATAACTCTGATAAGGTTCTGTAAGGCTAACAGGACCTCCTGATTAGGGTTTGGTGGTGGTGGTGGTTGATTTACAGCCAATATCTCAGCCCTTTGTTCATCTTGCTCACAAACCGAGGGGGATCACCTAGTTCCTCATCCTCTAATACGTCTTCGAGCTTGACGCGTAAGGGGAGGCATCCTAACAATTTCAAAAGGGGTCAAAGTTAGCTAAGAAACGTAATGGGTTTAGGTTCCAATGTTGAAACCTAGGCTCTGATACCAAGTGTCATGCCCATAATTTTACACTCAAAAAACACACCATTTTTTTATAAAAAAAGAGGTTATAAGTTTAAGTTTAAGGTTGTATATCAAGTCTAAGACTTATACCAATGAATATTCATACTCTAAGTTGCATAGAAAGTTCATGAAAGAGTTTTTGGGTGAGCAGAACTAAAATACATTCTTTCTAAGGTGATGATTACTAGGGTTCTTGGGTCGTCAACTACATGGGTTCACAATGCTAATAGAAAGTTTGGAACATTAACTTAGCAAACGTTAGTGAGAAAGGTTGCACTAATTTGCCAAATGAAGATATCTTATTGGTTGATTAAACAACCAAGGTTAATTCCTAACTAGGCATATCATAGAAATTTAAAACCAAATCTAAGAATGAATTCAGTTATACTAATATCATTAATTAAACTTATCATCCACACCATACTACATTAGGTCATTAGAATTCATTTAATAAAGCATTGTGATAAAATATCAAAAAATCTAGTTAGCTCTATAAAGGTTAAACAAATTTCATTAATCAAAGAATTGAACTACAATTTAACTTAATACTTATTCAGTAGAATCATCCTATCACCCCCTTATAAATAAAATTAAATAAAAACCAATTAAATTAATTATTAACATATAATTATTAATTAACAATATATTTATATTAGTTAATCAAAGAATATTATTGGGGAAAAATGGCTCTGCTTGCGAAAAAGTAGGCTTAGCCTATAAATAAGTAGGATCACTTTCAAAGGTTTTCAGAAATCAACAGGAATTTTTTTTGTAGCATAGAATCACTGGACAGGCAAATAGACTTCTTTCGGCAAACAAAATATGCAGCATCGAATCAATATGGTAACAGAGATAGGCCCAGGATTCAACAGAGCCCTAGTTTTTCCCCTAAGAATAATCATAGTTTTCAAACATTTTCCTTCTCAGAGGAATGGAAACCTATATTTCTCCAAAATTCTAGAAGAGCAAGGAAAAAGAAGAATCATCAAATCTATTTTCCCTCTAGTAATGCTCATCCATTCCAAATCCCTCTTAGAAATCAGTTTGTTCATCTTCAAACTAAAAACCTGGAACATAGTACTAATCGCCAGAACATGCCCTTATATTTTCCTCCGCATCAGCGCACGAACTATCTAGGGTTTGAGAATGAGTATAGGTTAAAAATGAATCTCATTCACATCGCTCGGCCTTATACTCCACCTTACAAGAGAAATAAAAATGAGATCAACAAAATTCGAAGCCCATTACACTTTAAGGATTCATTTGATAAATACACACCACCTCATTGAAGACCTAATCCTTATCACAATGAAGGTATGAAAACCATTAAAGGGCATCAGATATTTACATAAGGTCTATGGAATCAATGCAAGACTTTTGGGCTTTTTGGTAAATGGTTCGGCTCTGGAAAAGCTTTCACAGGTATTAAGGATTGGCTTCAGGCGGCCATCAAATCACAGGTAAGTATAACTTTTCTCTCGAATTATTGTTTCTATCTCGAATGTGAGGATTTATTCATTAGACATAAACTTTTAAATGAAGCACAAATTTTCTATCTAGGGCACACAGTCAAATTTTTAAAATGGGCACCTAATTTTACAAAGAATATCTTTAATAACATTGTTACTCCAAAATGGGTCAAAATTCCAAATATGTCGGTAGAATTATTACACAGTAGAATTATTTATCAAATTGGGAAAATCTTTGGTGAAGTTATGGGTCTCGAGGAGTATTATATGGACTCCTCCGAGGTTAAAATCATGATCAAACCCTCAGACTTATCTCATAACCCAAAAGCTATTAACTTCATTAGCAATAAAACTTCTTATCATCTACTAGTGGAACATTTCAGAGAATATATTACAGAAAACATTCTCTTTTTCTCTCATAAGGAATTAAATAGGAAGAAATACTTAAACACATCAAATCTTAAAGAAATTCTAGAACAAAAACCAATAAAATCTTTCAAATTGGACAAGGCTCTGAAATTAAATATAGAAGAAGAGAAGGGCTACCTTAGGTTGCCGATATCTATAACAGAGCTGTCCAAAATAATTTTCAATAAGGTTGTTGGTGTAATTAATTATTCCTAATTACACTTTGCTTGATCTTACTTAGGTTAATGCCTTGCATAGTAGTTTGTGATTGAGACACCTAGGAGTGTGCACATCTATTAAGCACATGGTGTAGGAGAAATTCCACTTTAGGTGTGATAGTTGTCATCACATACCTCTTTGTGTGTGAGATCCACCTTTCATGCTCTTATCACATTATCATCCTAATCCAATGCACATACTTTATTGCATATTGGAGGATGATCCACATTTGGTGGACATGTGATTACACCTAGCATAGGAGATAACTTATCAGCTCCTTATCATTGTCTCTTATCTCCTTTCCTATATAAGGAGGCCTATTATGTAATCATTTCACTCATTGAGCATTGAGCAATTCATTGGATCTATTCAATCCATCCTTGCATTCATATTTTCTCTCTTGTGTTTTTCTTCAACCTCTAGATCCTTGGTTCAATATTTGCTATTTGCAAATTCTTACATGGTATCAGAGCTCTCAAGGTGTGAAGACCTCTTCTCAAGAAGTGAAATCTTGGCTTGATTCAATTGTGGGTGTAGAATAAAGGTATTTGGACATCACCATTGCATAGTCTATTTGGAGAAAATTTGGGGTTTTGTATTTTGTGGCTTTCTATTGCAGGTCAATATTGGAGCTTGTTGGTGAAAATCAGAGGTTGGCATCATATTAAGGAGGTCCAAAAACCCCTAAATCAAATTTTATTTCATCCAAATCAGACACCCGAGGCTAAATCTAGAGCTATTTGAATTTTGGAAGTGCGGTAGCAGCAATTCAAAAAAAATAATTTCAGAGGCGATTTTCAAACAACAATATCTCAGTCATCTGGACTCCTTTTTTTGAGCAATTGCTTTTGTTTTGGGGTATAATTTCATGATCTACACAATGGTTCAGGTGGTTTCTGATCTTTGTTCCTGAATTTTTCTAAAAATCACAAATCTCAGTTTTTGCAACTTCCAAGGCCTCGTTTGAGCTCATATGAACTCCTTTTTAGGTGCAATTTTTTTTTAAAGTGCATAATTTTTTCTGTATTTTCTAGATCTGGAATCAGATTTTAGTGACTGTGACCAGAAACTATAATTTCAAAAATTGGCTTATTTTTTTCATTTGTAATGCATAAGCCTTAGCTTGGTCTTTTGCATAATGATCTAAGTCTATTATAGCCTGATTTTGGAGTGTAATAATTTGTTGATCTCAATTTGTAATGAGAGAAGTGTATCATTAATGTAATCATGGGTTATGAAACACATCCTGCAGTAGTACTTTTGACTAAGGATAATTGAGTCATGGGCAAAAGGAATCATCACACATTATAGATGGCTTAATCTCTTGCCTCATCTTTATGGACTCATTCCTAAGCCAAAGTCACAGGGGAAGCAATATGTTTGGGGAGAAAAGAATGCTCATATTATAAATTTGATTATTAGTAGCATCAGTTTGTGTCTCTTCTATGACATCTACCCCAGATTTAGAGGTGTTCAATGTCCACACATAATTTGGACAATCATTTGGGAGATTTTTGGTGATCCACATGTTCCTCCATTCCCAGATGATCTTGCTTCAGATTGCCTCATTCCTCTTGATGATGCAAATAATATTCCCTATGATGATTATACTTTAGATGAAATTGAAGAATTTGTAGTAATTCAGAGCGAGGATGATCCAGTGGCTCCTCCTGCAGCTCCTACTTCTCTAGTTGAGATCACGCAATCATCTCTTGTTGGTGATTCCAGTGATTCATTGCAAGAGATATCTATTTGTCTTCCTGATTGGGATTATTAATTGCCAGATATTGGTTCATTATTTGTGGAGTCTCATATTTCAAATTTGGTAGATATACTTGAGGGGGTTTCTCTTCTCTTTGATGACAGTTTCATCACAATTGGAGATACTTCTTCACATTCTTCAGAGATTGACATTCTTGATTCTTCTTCACTTGGTTTGTCACATGATGTGATAGATTCTTTGAGATTGGAGAGGTCTATTCAGTCTTCAAAGATGCATACTTGGAGTTCTTCCTTCTTTCATTTGGATATGGATTGGTTCATGGCATCATCATCATACTTCATTTGGATTCCACTTCCTAGTTCCTATCCAGAATGGGAACCACACCTACATTTGTACTTGGTATATCTTCTTCCCAAGGGGAGAAATGTTGTTTGTAGTCATTGGAATATACTTTTTCTTCAAGCACTCAACATTTTTGTAGGAGATTCTTCATTATGGGGGGGATATCATGTCTCCAACTATCCTTCTTATGGGGGGATAATTATTTGTATATACATGATGTATGTAGTTCTTGGGGGGTCTTGAGCACTCCATCCATCCATGCATCTTGTTTTCTTCTCTCTTTTTGGGGGAGGGTTTTTCCCATGAGGTTTTTTCTCTTTCTCCACTTTATGAGAGTTATGCATTTCATGTATTGCATTTTGTACATGGGTACCTAACATGGCCTAGTTGCCGGGACCCATCTTGCATTGTCAGTTTAAGTGCATTCCCCTAAGTTGCACTTAAGGGGGGTGTTGGTGTAATTAATTATTCCTAATTACACTTTACTTAATCTTACTTAGGTTAATGCATTGCATAGTAGTTTGTGATTGAGACACCTAGGAGTGTGCACATCTATTAAGCACATGGTTTAGGAGAAATTCCACTTTAGGTGTGATAGTTGTCATCACATACCTCTTTGTGTGTGAGATCCACCTTTCGTGCTCTTATCACATTATCATCCTAATCCAATGCACATACTTTATTTCATATTGGAGGATGATCCACATTTGGTGGACATGTGATTACACCTAGCATAGGAGATAACTTATTAGCTCCTTATCATTGTCTCTTATCTCCTTTCCTATATAAGGAGGCCTATTATGTAATCATTTCACTCATTGAGCATTGAGAAACTCATTGGATCTATTCAATCCATCCTTGCATTCATATTTTCTCTCTTGTGATTTTCTTCAACCTCTAGATTCTTGGTTCAATATTTTCTATTTTCAAATTCTTACAAAGGTCTTAGGAGGTTTCTTCTTTATCAACCCCACCAATAAATAGGTTAAGGAACATTTAAATGTTAGATGTTTCCCTATAAAAACAAATTGCAAATATAGAACATCTAATCAAGATAGTTTATCAACAATTAAAAAAAAGAATGAAGAGATGGTATTAGGAGGAATTTCTTCTTTTGAAGTAGTTCAAGTCATAGGAAAGGGATCCAAAATCAAAAAAGGCTCAAAAGATAGATCTTTAGGATGGTTATTAGAAGCTAATAAGTTCTCAACAACATATAACCAAGGGAAAAACATTGATTTGGTCCAAGAAAGCATTGATTTCTCACTCTCATCAGATGATGAGTCCAGTGACCCTAAAGAAAAAAATAGGAGGAAAGGTATACTAATTAAAGAATTAATGAAAGAGGATACATCCTTATCATTCTCTAACATCTGAGAAAAAGCAGCAATATCCCTAGAAAAAGGATGTGATGAAATTACTGAATATTATGACTCAGATGAAGCATGGCTCAATGAAAACCAAGAATTGATTTTTAATCCAATTCCTTTAAATGTCATAAAACCAGACTTAGAAGAGATCAAGAGCCAGCACAAAGTAAGCATTAGCTATGAGGAGGAAAATGAAATCAAGGATTTTTTAGGTTTTAATGTAGGAAATTCAGAGAGGCAGGAAGAAACCACATACATAAACTCCGGGTGCATGGAAAGAAAGATTTCTCAAACCAATGGCACAAAAGCTAAGGAACTGGATGAAGTCCCCACAAAAACCCCCTCTATGGGAAAGATAGTGGTTAGTGAATGCTTATCCCCAAATACTAGAAACACCCACAATGAGGATCAGTTAGAAAATTCAGAAAACTCAAAATCTGAAAAAGAAAAAATTGAAGAAGAAGTTAATATAATAGCAAATTATATAAAGGAAACATTACCAGAGGAATTGATGGAAGAACTACTGGATGAGATTTGGGACCCAAAAGACGATGAGCATCAAGGGAAACTCTTTGTGGAGGATATCAATTTGAACAATGTCAATTCAGAGATTCCTATAGAAGAATTATTAATTAATTTGGAAGAAAAAGAAATGAAGGAGCAGGTTCCTTTAGGCATAGTTCAAACTATTGAAAGTAATATTTCCCTGGACTATGCAAAAAAACCAAAGAAAAGAGGTAGAAGACCTAATGCCGAATTAAGAGGCTTGGCAAGGGAGGCCGTCGGACAGATTAAGATTACTTCTATTCTGAATGTTGGGAAGGGGAAGAGCCTTCTCAAAGCACCATGAATGTCCTTTCTTGGAATGTTAGGGGCATGAATGCCCCTAACAAGCAACGTTTAATTAAACGTTGCATCAAAATTCACAACCTAGAGATTATGTTAATTCAAGAAACTAAGCTAGATAATTTAGAAATAGACAATTTTAAAAAGAAATTAGGAATAAGGGAAATTGAAGTCTTGCTGGCTAAAGGAGCATCAGGGGGCTTGACAATTATTTGGGATCCTCGAAACATTTCAATAAATATTTCAGAAAGACGACAATATTGGATGAGTGGAATGGTCAGAAACTTTAGACTTAATCTAACTTTTAATTTAATAAATGTGTATGGACCTATTCAAAATAAAGATAAACTTATAGTTTGGAATGAGATAGGCTCATACCTAGATCAAACAAAGGATACACTTTTCTTTCTAGGAGGGGAGTTTATACATTGGAGAGATAACAACTCCCTCCTCAAAATTCTAACAGAAGATAAATCCTTCACTTGGAATAACAGAAGACTAGGCTTCTACAACATTGCAGAGAAATTAGATAGATTCTTCTTTAAAGGGTGCTTATCCAACTATGATATTTCACTTACGGCTAACATCATTCATTTATCTAGATCAGACCATTACCCAATTATCCTCAATATCTTAACACAAACTAGACCAAAAAAAAGTGCCTTTAAATTTGAACAAGTATGGCTAAGGGACCTTGAACTCCTAAAAGTCATAGAGACTTGGTGGTCAGAACCCCAGATTGAGGGTTCTAAGATGTATAGATTAGTAAACAAACTCAAATGGATTAAAAAAACTTCTAGAATGGAATTCATCTAAGTTTGGCAACATCTTTGAAATGAAATTAGAACTTGAAACTGGACTAGGAAAAGTCAACTCTTAGGTTATTAAGGAAGGGATGAATGATAATCTATACCATAAGGAGAAGGGTTTACTAAAAGATTATGAGGAAATCCTAGCTAGAGAAGATTTTTTGGAAACATAAATCAAGAGAAACTTGGTTGGAAGCAGGGGATAAAAATACTAAATTTTTTCACAACAGCACCAAATAGAGAAGAATTGATAACAGAATCTCCTGTATCAAGAATGAGGAAGGTAAAATTATTGAAGATCCCAAAGACATAGCAAATGAAGCAGTAAACTACTTTGATAACATTTTAAATAATAGGGATACATCAAATCTAGGAAGTCAAAGAGAACTTCTTAGGAATATACCTAAAGTCATAACTAAACAACATAACCAAATGCTTATAGGAAAATTTATAATGAATGAAATACATTCAGCCTTAATGCAAATGAACCCATATAAATCTCTAGGACCGGATGGATTCTCAGCCATTTTCTTTCAGAAATGCTGGCACTTCATAGGTGAGGAAGTCACGGGAGCTTTAGAGGGGGTTAGAAATTCAGGAATAATTCTTAAAGAAGTTAACAATACTTTTATTGCTCTTATACGTAAAAAAGAGAAACCTTCGAGTCTCGATGATTTTAGACCTATAGCCTTATGTAATACCTTATATAAACTGTTTACTAAAACAATGGCCCTTAGACTTCAAAAACTTCTCCCCTTGATTATTAGTGAAGAACATACCGGGTTTGTTTCGAGTAGATCCATCTTTGATGGGGTAATCATAGCTCAAGAGGCCATTCACTCCATCATTAAAAATAAAAACCCCAGTATGCTTATCAAATTGGATATTAAGAAAGCATATGACAAGGTGGACTAGAGGTTTCTATGCAAATGTATGGAAGCTTTTGGCTTTACCAAGAGTTGGATTAACTTAATTTTTGAATGTATATCTACTCCTATGATTTCGGTCTTAGTAAATGGAACCCCAAAATGATTTTTTGGCATTTCTAGAGGACTTAGACAAGGAGATCTAATCTCCCCATTCCTCTTTATAATCATGGCCTAAGCTTTAGGAAGGACAATATCAAAGGAGAGGAATAATAAGGCAATTGAGGGAATCTCCATCACCAGTGACTTGGAGCCTACCACTCATCAACATTTTGTTGATGACACTCTTTTATATGGAGCAAGCAAAAGAAGGGAGGCAAGATCCTTTACAAGGATTTTGGAAACATACTCAATAGCTTCTGGACAAGAAATCAACCTAGATAAATTAGAAATATTCTTTTTTCATACTGATACAAGAACTAAAGATGACATATGCAGAATCCTCAACTTCAAGGAAGGTAGGCTTCCTTGTAAATATCTAGGTCTTCGCTTAGTCAAGGACAACAGGGAAACAAATGTATGGAACCCCATTATAGATAAGATTAAAAACAAAATGAACTCATGGAAAGGAAGATGGTTATCCTCAGCCGACATAACTACCATGGTAAGATCAGTATTTGCGCAATGCCAATTTATCACTTATCATGTATGCACTTACCTTCAAACAAAAAATCATAAATCACAAAGCATTTAAGGACATTTTTTTGGCAAGGAAGCAATGAAAATAAGAAAATTTCACTAATATCATGGGAAAACATCTATAAACCTAAAGAGGAGGGAGGTGTGGGCCTTAAAAACTTAGGTGATCAAGGGAAGGCCCTAGGGGCCAAATTACTATGGAGGCTCTTTAGAAACCCTGAGGCAAAATGGGAAAAAATACTAATTCACAAATAATTGAAAGATTATTCACCCATCAACATCTTTAGAGAAGCCTATCCACCAAAAGGATCAAGGATTTCAAATTTTATGATGGAATGTAGATTTATTATTTTGGAAAAATTAACTTGGTGCCCAGGTTCGAGGGAGAAGGTTCTATTCTGGGATGACTCATGGGGAGGTTATGAGGTAATATCCAAGAAATTAAATAACCCAGCCCTCATAAATTCATTAAAGGAAAAGATTGGTCTCAATCTCAAAGACTACCTCATCCTCAAGGAAGGGAATTGGGTTTGGAAATCCTTGAAAGAATTTGGGATCTCGGCCTCTGATGAATCAACAATTAAAGATATTCTTAAAAAGAAAAATATCGTTAAACAACTTAATAGATAAATTAGTTTGGGATGGATCAAAAATAGGGGAATACAACACAAAAGATGGGTACAAGGTCATCTCCCAAAGTTATAACAGACCAAAAACCTCTCTACCAATCCACTTGTGTTGGGGCAAGGAATGCTCTCCAAAAGCAGGCTTTTGCACTTGGCTAGCTTTGAACTATAGACTTTTAACAGCTGATCGGTTTAAGAAAATAGGTTTTTCAGGTCCAAGCAGATGCCCACTATGTGAAGAGGATGAAGAAGATGGAGACCACTTATTTCTAAATTATTCCTTCACAAATCAATGTTGGAACTGGCTGTAAGGGAACTTAGGGTGGTCCTTGGCCTTCCCCCAATCCCTTAAGGCCATGTTGCAAGCATGGCCAATCATTAAAGAAAAGAGCTTTTTTGCAAACCTATGGTCTATTTCCCCATCTATATTAATATGGGAAGTTTGGAAAGAATGTAATAAAAGAATCTTTAGAGAAGAAAAAATAGAATGGGAACAACTATGCAATAAAATCGAAGCAGCAATCATAGAAAAAATGAATAGCAATACACTCAAAATCCTGAAAATAGATCTAAGGATGAGTTAGTGGGATGGAAGAATGCGGGGAAAATGGGAAGGTTTAGCCTTACCACCTTTTATAGGGTCAATTCCTCAGAATACATTGTCAAAAAGAAATGAATGCATGTGGAGACCTCCAAAGAATGATTGACACAAGCTTAATTTTGATGGGGCATCCAGAGGTAATCCAAGAATTGCAGGCATCTGTTACTGCATACACAACTATGAAGGTAAGGAAATTGCAGCACTTGCAACTCCTATTAGAGAAGAAACAATAAATTGGGCAGAACTTTAGCTTTAATAAAGGGTCTTCAAAAATGTGTTTCCTTGGGATTAAAGCACTTAGAAATTGAAGGCGATTCTGCAATAATTATTAATGCACTTAGGAAAAAAGTAACTCCAAATTGGAGATTAAAATCCCTCCTTTCCCAGGCTTTGACCCTATGTGATTCCTTTCAAGAAATATCAATTAATCACATTTACAGAGAAGGCAATAAGAGAGCAGATGAACTAGCTAACTTAGGGGCAGATGGGATCTCTATGACATAATTGGACAATGCTGGCAAAAAAGTAACTATGGGATACAACCTCTATAAAGTTCACATAATCTAGAATCCTATTTACTAACAACGTTAGATTTTTTAACCAAAGCCGGAGTCCTCTCAAGACTATTTATATCAAAAAGTGAAAATTTGAGTTGAATCTCTTTTAGATGTAGTTGAGGATAGCACTCGGCAACCACGAAAGGAGGGTTGGATTAAACTTAACAGTGATATGGCTTCCAGGGGCAACCTGAGAAAGGCTTGCATTGGGCATTGCATACATGATCAAGATGGAAATGAATTAGTAGCATATGTTGCCTTTATTGGAACTGAAACTGATAAATTGGGTAGAATTGTATGCTTTAGTCGAAGGCTTTCAAAATTGTGTCTCCATGGGATTAAAGCAATTAGAAATGGAAGAAGATTCAGAAATCATTAATAATAATCCATCATCATTGGATATTGAACTACCTACTATTTCTAGTAGTAAATCTATGTGGTTCCATGCTAGAAGGACCAATTAATCATGTAACTCGAGAAGAAGAGTTCAGACAATCTAGCCAAATTAGAAGAAGTCAGGATTATTATATCATAACTCAAACATCTTTCCTTAGAATAGAATCCTCTCCCAATCTAGAATTCAGATATTCAATCGATATTCACTGATTAGAGTCCAAACCTTTTAAATATTTCTTAAACATTTTACCCTTATAAAGTAACATATTCCCTATAAACATACAATTTCTCCTTTAATACTTTTTTTTCTGGGAGAAAGATTTAATAATATATTTAAATTAATTCCGTGTAAGTAAAGAAACCTACAACAGGCAATGGTACTCAACCTTTCACCATCATCTCAGGTAGGGACTCCCATGGATCAATTATTATTTAGAGGCTATCGTCACCTTTCTAAACTCGTAAAACCAAGCACTTTCACCTTAATAAAATTAAGTTGCGATACAACTGTTTCCCTGAGATGATGTATGTATTAATAATGAAATATTATGGTTTGTAAATTCACATGCCTTTGGACTTCACATCACAATTAAGTTGATCTAAGAGTGTTTTTCGACTTTGTTTGGCTTTAAGAAGGAAATTGAAGTTATACTCCTCCAAAAAACTTGCCGAAATCAAGAAGGCTCTTCTTGGAGTCTTCACGCAACAATGGAGTCCAGGATTATCACATTTCACATTAAGGAGAAAAGGAAAATGGCATTTCAAGGAACGGTAAAGCCAGAGAGGTTGAACATAATCTTGAAGCCTCTATCAGACACAGTTCGAAGGGCCTTGATTAAAGGGCTAGGTGAGGAACATTTTGACAATGACTTTACAGTTTGGGTAAATGGGCAGGTAATTGGACTGTTCATAGCCCTGACAATTTTTAATGGAACTGCTAAAGAAAGATTTATCAGGGCGACAAGAGAAATCTTTGAGGAAGAATTCCTACTAGGCTTGGAGAAGGCGGTTCATGGAATAGACAAAAATCTTACCATTCCTTTCCCGGAACTGTATATGAAGAAAGATTTGGAGGCCCTTCCTACCATACCTAGTTTCCAAAGGCTGCCAATTCTTCTTCTCAAAGATGAAACTAAGTTCGATGAAGTATGGCCCTCAATGAGGAAGAATCTAGACTTCCTCATAGCCACGATGCTCAAGGAGGAAGTAGACCTCGATGAAGTCCTTGATTACTGGTGAGCGGAAGGATTCGAGGTCCCACTGGAAATGGACATGGTATCGCCAAGTAACATTAGGGTTATAGCACCTCCAGTCAAAAGATCCTCAAGGGAATACAAAGCAAAGCAGGTGGAAATTATCATCATTCACAAGAAAGATGTTGACTAGAGTTGTAATATCATTTGTAAAGAATAGTAGGATATATTAAGTACTCAGTTGTTAATATTTCTTTTTGATCTTTCAAACAAAGTCCTTTTAAACATCTTATTATGGTTCTTGAGTATACTATTGGTTTAAAATAGAAAAGACAATAGTAGGTATGGATAATTCATGTTATATTTCAGGTCTTTAATATATATTTAGCATAGCATTTATATAGTCCTGCGGATTGTTCCCTAGACTTTATTTTATTCCAAAAATCTATTTTTTATTACAGATTATTTTCATGCCATATATAACCTCTTAAGCATTTGATTCTCATATTTCAAGCATTTGAGTTAATATCTGTGCCTCTTTAATTCTTGAGATAGGCTAACATTACAAATATTCTTCAGAAAGATAAATATTTTTCCGATCTTTTGTTATAAAGCATATTTCTTCAAAGATTATAATTTTCATCACTCAATCGTACTTCAAATATTTATAAATGACCATTTCAGACATTTTTAGGGTTGGATCAAAATCATCTTAATCTTCTTGTCGTTATCCATAAGATAGTTTGTTTTTTCTCAGGTATCTTAGGACCATTGGTTCCTACTAGTTTCTTATTAAAATGTACTTTGTCAGTCTTCAAATTTTTCTCTAAGTTGGGTAGCTGGTAAAACTGTTATTTATATCCTATTACTAATGATCCTAATCGAATCTTCTAGATGAAGTTATATTAGTCTCATTCCACCTCCCCTTAACCATTTGACGAAGTAACTTTTGTCTTATCGAGGGCTTGGGTATTTAGGGTCATGATAATTTTGTCTTTTAGGTAGTACCGACAATTTAAAGACTTTTTGTCTTCCTTTAGAATAGTAAGTGCTTGAGATTCTAAATCCTTTTACTCGCTGGAGAAAATCTTTAAAGGAATGAGAACACTCATCAACGTCATCATGCTCTTCCAGCTAGGCCAAGAAAGATTAAGTCACAGGGAAAAAGTATGGTTTTTTTTTTTTCTCAAACAATGAAAGCTTCTCATATAAGGAATAAGCCTTGTTTTTTATGTAAATGATCAATAAGGAATAAGGAATAAGGAAATTTTTTTCCTGATAACTAGGGATTTTTTGAATATGAAGGAACACTATATACTGCTTATACTCTTTCACAGTCTGATAATGTTTATAATTTATGAACAAATGGTGAAGTATTTTTAAGGTGTGAATAGTACATACTTAAAGAAGAATGGTTTTCTTTCAATCAAATTTTTAATGTTTATCTCTCCCTTGAAGTAATTAGACATAAGTATTTAGGTTGATAAAAGACTAGAAAGCTTAGCCATGATAAGCTAAATATGACAGGGTTTTTTCAAACTTTTTTTTGTGATGTTGCATCACTATGGATAAATGAAAAGTCTCAGGCAGCTACTGCTAAATCAGAAGGAGCTAATGAGGTATGTGGTGAAGAGAGTGTGTGATCATGGCAGCTGTAGTCTCTCACTTTTGCTCAACCAAGAGGTTGATTGGGTATATATATATAGATTCATATATATATGTGTGCACATAAATTCAAATAAATAAATAAATAAATAAATACACACACACACACACACACATTTGCACCTTTTTCATCGTATATATTCACGTGAATATATTTTCATATGAATACATATATGAATAAGTATATACATATATATTCAAATATATATATGTATCCATTTCAACAAAATCTTCAACAAATTATCCGTGTTACTCTCACTTAGAAGTAGGTGCTTTTTCTCAAACCTGGATTAGATGTGATTTAAATATGGTAGTTCTTATCCATGGTTGTTCGATGTGTTATATTTGAGGTGTCTAAGCCTTAAATTTCCTTTCTAACATTTTTTGGACATGGTTTTCATTATGACAAAAGTGTATCTTTCTGGACCAATTTGCTAAGGATAGAGATTGTTTGCAGAGACAGATTAGAGTTTTTTGACATTAAGCAACAACCTTTTCACTATTTTTAGACAAAGTTTTAATAGAATCTGTTAGGTTTCTATTATAAGACAACTACTGATCTTTTCAGCATTTTATATCTCTGGTTCTGTTTCAGTTTCAATATAGGTATGACAGTTCATTTTATCATGAAGGACTTCTTTTAATGTCCTTTTATCAATTTTATTAAAATTAGACAAAACTAACTGGTAATCACTAATCTTGAAGTCGACATATAGCTATATATGCATTGACTTTAGGAATATGATTACCAGGTGAACTCTCGTCTTCCTTCCGAGTTTAAGTGTGAGTTTTTCAATTAGCCCGCTTGATGATTCTCAAGGTTTGTTTGCAGGATTCAATACAAGATTTTCACTTTTATGATTGTTCACTATTACTAATAAACATTTGTATGAAGTTAGGGCACAATTAGAGAATACAAGTTATCCTTTTACCCTTTTTACTCAATAGCTAACATGGACATTTTGCTAACAAGGATGGTTTATGCAAAGTTCTCCACATTTTTATTGCATAGTTACTCTGAAGGATTTGATTGTCCTCTGAGCGATATGCTTTGGTTGTTTGTAAAAGAGCAAATAAAGATAGGTAGACCTAGATAATCGTTAATCTTGAAGTCAGTATAGAGGGGTCCTATACTGACTTCAAACTAAGGTTTATCTGGGTAAACTGATGTTTGAAGAAAGTATGAAGGTTCAGCACTAGGGAAGACCTTCATATATTTTATACCTCTTTCTAATATGGTGCATCTTTGTTAAGCCATTATTATTCTACAGGTATTTTAAGGAGCATAGTTTAGTCATTACTATATCTTTATTAAGTTAAATCATTTCTATTATAATGTCATTATGCAAACTAGGATTTTGGTATCTTTCTGACTACTAAATTAAGGCCGAGATAGAATGAGTTTAGATGGGAATGGATTTCTATAAGCGGTAGGCTCAATATGTAGTCATCTGATCAGTTATCTTTTTGCTAAATTAATGAAGCTTTTCCTTTTTACATGCATGGCTTCTTTTACATGGGTGTAGTTTTTTGGTATCTTTCAATCTAGGAAAGAATATATTGCTATTTTTAGGAACCACCAACCACAAAGATAAGTACAAGGTTTCTTGGCTGAATTAGCAATGACTTAGGGTTTGGCAATAAGGAATATTAATTTTGGCAGGAAGTGTCTTTATCTTTCTTTTCCTCATCAATTATTTCTTAACAAAACTTCTCAAGGAGTTATAATATAACTTTTGATATACTAACATGAATTGTAGACATAGTATAGATGTTTTTAGTATGACAGGACTTGCAGAGAATCAAATCTAAGCATGATTCAAGGGTGGAAGGCATTCTAATAGAATCAAATCAAAGTAAAACTCTAGGAAGGAAGGAAATCCAATTCAGAAGACTGGACGGAACATGTTAAAGTTTGAAACTCAAATTCAACAAAGAAGATTATGTAAATTGTAATATCTTTTTGTTATGCTATGTAAAGGAAGGGGATGCCCTCCTATAAATGATATGTATTAAAACTGGACATTGGTCCCAGGCAAGGCTGGAGGGTTTCTCAACCCCGCTCTTCCCTACCAGCGCCTGCACTGAGCGGGGTCTATGTATATGTTTAAATGATTCCTCAGCCTTTTACCAAAAAAAACAAAAAAAAAAAACAATATATTTATATTAGTTATTAAATATTTATTATATTAATTAATATTATTTATCAATTAACATAATTGACAAAATAAATTACTTATTAAATAATAATTATATTAATTAATAATATTTATTAATTAATATAATTATTAAATAAATAAATTATTAAATATTAATTTTTTTAATTAATATTATTCATTAATTAACATAATTAATAAATAATCAAATATGTCAATTTTTATATATTAATTAATATTATTTATTAATTAAAATAATTAATAAATATTATAAAATTTATATATTAGAAAAAAAATGCATAGTAAAAAAATTCTGGCCGCTCACATATGTGTTTAGACCCTACCAAACGTGGCAGGACCCACCGGCCGATAGGGTACCTGTTGTGGCAGGTACCGGCTGTCACGATAGGGAGTACCTATAGTGGTAGACGGTCACTGCCACTGGCAGGGGCTATCGCTGCAAGTGACAATCTCTATCGTGGGGAGTGGGGCCGTGGTCCCACACGATGTGGGGTCCATGCGCCCCCCCCCCCCCCCCCCCCCCCCCGCACTTTATTAATTTTTATTTTTATAAATTTTTTATATATATTTTTTTGTTACCCAACGGATGGGTCAATTTATTTTTATTTTATAATAACAACATATTATGTCATGCACCTTTTAGGATTTAATTTGTATATATATATATTTTTTCTTGCTAGCAAGTTGACTGATAATATTAATCTTTTTGAAAAAGACTTTTTCATCTTGGGCTTCTTGGGTGGAGACCCAGGTGGGTCCCACCCAAGTTGACTCACTCAAACTTGATTTGGCAAGGTATTAAACTTCATTCTTTTATTTCCAAGTGGATGGGGAGAATATTATTTTATTGACTGTGGTTTTTGGAAAATGTATGAGATTTCTCCCATACATTTTCCAGAGACCTGTAGGTCTCAATTTTCTCTACTTTTTCTTTGCACTTGTTATTTTTTTTGTTTTCTCTTCCTTTCTTTTTTTTATTTACTCTTTGTCTACTTAGTTTTGTTTTTGAAACTCTAAGACATTATAGTTGGAATTAACCATTTAAATTATTCACAACAAGCATAGATAAAACTAATGAATTTGATTGAATGTTCTTTTTTTCAAATATAGAATACCATAGTTATTCCAAAACAACTACGCTACTAGCCTTCATTATTCTTGAATTTCCTAACATGATTATCCTTTTCTTTATTTTTCAACTTGAAATTCATTCATTATGTCTTGAAGGAAAATGCTTCTAAAGCTTTAAATTAACACTTCCTCGCAACAATGAAATAGAATGCTACACTAATCTTTTTTTTCTCACTATTGATTTTTCAACAAGAACCTTTCATTTTAAATGAAATATTGCATAGTCCATTCCTTATTTAATATAACATGAATACACTAAAAGCTTCCTTTGAGCATTATACAACATTTTCATAAGAACGCGAATCTTTCAAAAGGAAACTACAACTACACATTCCTTCAAAAACTTTGATGCAACATCACTTTGATACAACACAAGTATTTGGAGTGATAACTCCATTACAAAAGAAATACATTGATCTCAAGGGATCCTTAAGATTCCCTCACAATAGCAATAAACATAGAACAAGTAGTATCCATATCAACTCCTTGAAAACACCCTCTACTTTCTTCAAGATTACAACTTCAAATTTGAAGTCTTCAATGGCTTCCAATCCTGCAAATAAGAAAATATAGGTCATGGAGTGCTCACCTTCCAACCTAGGCTTCTATGAAGCCACCCCCAAGCTTGGGGAACCATCACATAGACAAGGGTTACATTCAAGAAAACCAAAATCTCAAAAACACAATAATTGCATTTAAAAAAAAAACTCCCATCCAAGGCTAAAACAAAGAGTCTCCAAATGACTCAAACATTGGGGTGAAGGTGGAACTAAAAACCCGAGGGGAGAAAGCACATTTCAAAGAAATAAAAGACAAGCCTTCTCTTGGTTTTCTCATCACACAATTTGCCACAAAAACCTAACACAACAAACTCCTTATGACCCCCAAGGCTTCAAGTCATACAATCCCTTATGACCCCCAAATACAAAGAAATGGCTACATGGAGCCCATACATCCATCTTTCTTCCTTCTCCATACCAAGGAGAGACTGTACACCCATGGTTGTCCCAAAATTCCCTTCACCCCCAAGGCTACTCTTTATACATCCCAAGGGTGAGCGTGGCCTTGAGAAAACTCCCTTAACAAAATAATACAAACAAGAAATCACAAGAACAACAAGCTTCACATTTACAAAACAAAAAGGCTTGCACATCAACAAGCACAAGTTTTGCATAAACATATACTACACATCACAAGATTCACAATCATAAATATATAAGAACACAATAACTAGATTTTACATGCAAGAATGAAAATATTTTTGAGAACTCTTCCACATGAAAATATCACAAGTAAAATGAAGAATTCCACCATCCTAGATCCAAGATTATGGAAGAAATTTGATGAAGAGCCTCCTCTTTTCCTAAGTCTTCTTCTCCAAATTAGCAAACTCTCCAAATCTAGAGAATGGGTGTTAAACTCTTCCAAAAGAAGAGTCCCCTCTAAAAAGGTCTCCACACAATCTCCTAGGGATAGGATCTCATTCTCATTGGATGGTCTTTCCAAGTTTCTTACATGGTTTCCAAATATGTATTCCTAAAAAGGTTAGCCAAAAAGGTGGACCAAAGACTTGCATCTCAATTGGATGAAACTCTAACCTAGACCTTGCTTCAAAAGTGGATTTTCGGTCATTTTGAAAATCTAATTTTTGGAGGGGCCTTTTGGTCAACTATGGGTTGTTATATGGTTAAAAATGCCCCTTTTCCATAGGTATATCAAGTGGGCTTGCTAAAAATGGCCTAAACACACCCCTAGGCACCTTTTAAGCCTCCCAAAACCCATGTAAAACTCAAATTCGAAATTCATGAAATGACTCCACCTCAAGCTCCCTAACCAAGGGATTCTCATGGGGATCTTCAAGGGTACTATCCTAGGTTGATGGGCATCCAATCCCCAAGTGGACATGTCATGGCCACAAGTACACACAAGTGTCAAGTGACACAAACAAAAAAGACACATCACAAACCATGTGGCATATCCACTTGGGCATATTCAACATAAATTACATTAACAATTTACATATAAATTAAATACATTCATGCACATTACTTTCACGAATTAAATATGATACAACGGGGTTTTTTGCCTCTCACTAGAAGAAACCTTGGCTCGAATTGATTAACACATAAGTCTATGCTCTGGTTCCCAGAATTTACCATGGTCTAATTCCCTGCACACTAAAATCCAACATGAGTAGTCCAAGGAAAATATATACATGTAAATTCATAACATTACTAATCAAGATAATTCATCTGAAATATCATAATTCACATGGCATAATCATTCATCTGTAACATACATACAACTCATCATGAAATACATAATTCATCACTAAATTAAGCTTATAACATAATCATTGCATATATAATTCAATTGCAATTAAATATCATCATGACATCATCATCATTCCTAAAATCCACTTACTCACACATAAAGGTCCCAAATTGATATAACAGTTTTCATCAAAATAACATAACTGAATGTGCATTCTAACCTCTAAGGTGATTAAACCATAATATAAAGTATCAGTAAATCCATAGAGCATCAAAATATAATCATCAAATAAGTCTATCTCGAATGTAAAAATTGAATGGCTATGATAGGCTCAGGGTGAGGCCTCACAAAATCAGTCTCAGTCTTCATAGCTACATTATTCTTTGTAATCATCCAATAGTCTATGCCCAAGCATAGAAAATGAGTTCACATCTTGTTCTTTTAACTGTGAAAGTTTTCAGGATCAAACTTCGGAGTATCCTTCCTATAGAATGCCATCTCCAAGATCACCTAAAGTTGTTAAGCTTTCTCTTTGAGGACCACAGGGTCTAATACCAATTGTTAGGAATAACAATCCATAATACAACTGAGAGGGGGGGGGGGGGTGAATCCGTTGTATGGAAGATTATTAAAATTTAAACTTTAGATAACAATAATATCAGATCCAATGAACACAATGAATGCCAACACAATAACACAATATTTTGGTGTCGGGGAAACACTGTTAAAGGTAAAAACCCCGGTGGGAATTAGCACCCACAAATGATGTATTGAGATTATAGTATCCTTCTTAGAATATTTAGCCCTCTTAGGAGCTTATTGAAACATTAGAGTACATAGTCCTTGTTAGAGGATAAACCTTGTTAGGAGTCAATAAGAAAGGGTGGGCTCACTGCCTAGGCTCACTACCCAAAGAAGGTAAATCCACCTTCAGAACCCACTATTCGCAACACAGGTGTATATGAAGAAATACACAATCTTTTGAACTGTTTGACAACAACTGTCTTTGCTTGGTAAGTTCCAATGAAGTGCACCAGTAAACCTTTTCTCTACATCAGCAGACACAAGCTCACAGCTTTCACAACCTCTTTATATCACACACATCATATCCATATCTTTTCCAAACAAAAGATCTTACATATATACCCTATTACATTTCACAATGATCAGGTCGGCCCATAAGGCTTTCCTAGTTACAAACAATTACATAAACCCTTTCTAAGATACACACAGTATCTAAAACAAGTATACAATGATTAGATTACAACAATTAGGGACCGACATCCTTAATTCATGTTCGAAAAAAAAATCATATGCTACATCTCCCGAGTCAGCTCCCAAATAATTATTCTCCAAAACACACGCCACAACTGACGTCATCTAGAATTTCATACCTTGCACTGACCAAAAAAAATTCTCCATTACTTTGTATTTCATCTCTCAAGCTCGCATACACTGAATCCAAACCTTCTGTAAGATATGCTAGAAACACAAAGACTAACTCTGTCAACTTCCATTGTCACTGTTCAGTAACCAGTCTTCACCAAAACCTCTGTAACTAATCCAATATGAAACATTACATGATGCGATCTTGGATATAAGATCACAGCATCTTCCTGAACTCTCATCTGACTTTGCAACATCTGAAACATCCGTATAGTGTTTGTACACTGTAATAACCAGCATGTTCTTCTCATAGAAACATATGTTGACATGAGTGACAAAACAAAAATGACAACAATATGAATGCCCATTCAGTAATGTAGTGATTAAATATATAAAATGTCTCAATCACCTCCCCATGCATTAGCAATATCCAATAGTTACCTTGTGGAAAACCTTGGAAACAAATTTCATTGGTATCTTGCTCGGAGGAGGTTCCATGATCAACTAAAGCCAACGCTCTAGCATGAATAGAAATTGTTGGGTCAAAGCGAAATCCGATCATTAAAAATGGTTGTTGATATCCTACGATAAATGCGATGTGAAACTAGACGTAAAGATAGTACGAAAACCCTGAGGAAACCCATAGAAGGATGTCAAAACATCATAAACTTGTAGGGAACTCTCATTTTTCTCCAATATTTAATTACTTTAGCATGATATTATTTCATAATACATTGACCCACAACAATTAATTTATTAGATCCAAGTCAATCTATACTTATTTGTATGCATTACATTAGTTTATTATAGATTACACGTAAAAGAAATTATATTTTCATTAAAAATTATAAAGAACGTAGAAAAATAAGGTTACTTTTATAACCTCATTCTAAAAAATAATGATTTGTAATAGACCACGACTCCATCACTTATACTAACATACAAAATTAATAGTATAATAGAGATATAATTGTAATGCCCAACTTTTACACACAAGACTAGATGTCACACAACCTATTTAATCTACTCAATCATAGGAAATAACATCAATGTTTTTTTAAAATACAAGGACATGCTACATATATCAGGCAATATAGTATGGTTTCTCTTGTTAAATCATTTAGCTAGAATCCAACATGATAACACATCTAGCTAGAACAATAAACTTTGTAACAATGTTTAAAGAACAAACATAACTTGCAATTGCATACCTAAGACTCTCTTCATGTTCCATATGTTTTTTTTTTCTCTCATCTAAATTACTTGTGCCTGTATACAAGACTACAAGACTAGGTGCATAATATGAGATCCGTTAAAGGTTAGATACATGACCATGAAGATAATTTTCTCATCAATATGTTAAATAGATAAATAAGGTAGTAGTTGCATCATAGCATGACATATGAAAGGAATGTATGAGACATCAAGAAAGAGTAATCAAATATTATTTTAATTCTTCAAGGACAATTTACCAAAGTATTTTCAAGGAATCTATTTTAAATAGATCTCTAATGGTTACATTCCCATAAAGTAAGTTTACTAAGTAGTTACCCAATAAGCTTCTTACCCAATACCCTAAGGTTTCATTAAGAAAATTTCCTAATTTGATGTATTTTTATCATTAGATGATTTCCTAATAGAAATAAAATAACAAAGTACATGCTCTCCACCCATCCAAATAGCATCATGAGACCTCTAAGGTCCTAGCCAACCCCCGAGCAAGTAAAATCTCTCTTTTTTTTTTGCACCATTATGATCAATGGTGAACTTCCTTTCAATGTCACAAAAAAACCCGATAGATAGATTATTCTGAAGGGATCCTAGCAACTCTAACAAAGTTAATCTGAGTCATCATTATGTTAATATTTTCTATAATATTGATATAAACTTTTCAAAATAATAGACTTAATTTAACCATGTTGCATCTTGATACAACACAATCTAAATAACCATTAAGATAGTATAAAATTGAGGTATAGAGATCCTTCATTTATTTGCATTTCTTTTTAATGTAAAATTATTATCTAAAA
The DNA here is from genome assembly GCA_027943335.1 of Chamaecyparis obtusa. Taxonomy (NCBI): domain Eukaryota; kingdom Viridiplantae; phylum Streptophyta; class Pinopsida; order Cupressales; family Cupressaceae; genus Chamaecyparis; species Chamaecyparis obtusa. Next base: position 86,056 of record BSBK01003928.1, read on the forward strand.
ATCATATTATGCGAGTCCCTGCAATGAACTTTTGCATATGGCATCTAACAATCCACTGTTAAAATCTGTTTGCTACTTGCCAAGACAAATGCCATTTTGAATCCAACTCTAAAGGGTTGTAATCTCTATCAACAGGGTGTAAAGCACCATGCATCTTTGGACCATGATTCAAATGCACCATGCATCTTTGGACCATGATTCAAATGCAGATGCATTAATATAAACTATTTTGATTTATCTTTAACATTTCACAATAGACATTGGTTTATAAATTATCAGCTGCGTTATGTATTTAATTTTCAATAATTTGTGCAAACAATGTATATTATGATATTTATATATCTTATTAATTAACAACTGACCCTAGGAGGAAAAGTCCAACAAATTGCCAAACCAAAGCTCAAATCGACAACATAGAGGAAAACAAACATTAATAATCTTCTTTATTGTGCATACCTACCAAAGAAGTCTTCTTTTATAATTATTAACTTAGAACATCTTGTACTAATTACCCAAACAAAAAAAATATTGTGTAGAAAGAAAAAAAAACTAGTTGAAAGATTGAATTACTGTGCAGTTGAGCATTAAACTTTATGGTAATATTAAAAAAAATTGAACACAAGTTATTAACTCGTACAGGGAGTTCCAGCATATGATGTAGGGCAGTATTAAAAGAGGTAAAATATAACAATCATAAAACATTTGCTTCATTGTTCCACCAAATTCCATTAGAATGTGCTTTACCTTTTTTTAAGGTTTCCAGACAAAAAAGTTGATGACAGGGATTATCCACTAGCTGCCCCTAGGTTAATGTAGTTATGCAAGGGCCACCATGCCTTTCTAATGTTATATAAATTCTCCACACATGAGACAACTTGATACACAAAAGGCATCAAGTGAGGCATAATGACTGGGAATGCAAGTAACTAGCGTTGCTTCAACTCCTTGTTTTCTAAGGCATTACAGTATAATAACAATATCAATATCAGCTTCATGGTGAATAATATCAAATTATAAATACTTATATCGATGAGGTTGCTAGAGGGAATGCGATTGGTTTGAACCTGCAGTAGCTGGTGTATCGCAACCGAAATAGATCCATCTCATCATGGATCTGATATATGCTGACAGCTGATTGGCATCAGAAAGACTTGATGTGTTGAGATGGGTCTGATGTAATGCTTCCAGGTTGATTGAAAGAGAGGTGTTGACACTTCTCCTTCCAAAAATAAACATCTCTTTTTTTTAAAAAAGGCTTCAAAAAATTCTAGAACAAAATGAACAAAGAATACTGTAACATAAGCTACACAAGTTTTGCATGATATGCGAAACCATACCTAATTCGGTAAGGGTCCGTTTGGTAGCGCACCGTATCCGGAATATAGCTGGAATTGGCATTTGTATATACCTGTTTCGTCGGAATCGTCTGTTTGGGTGTGCAATATGAAAGAGGGAGTAGAATTTGTTAATGCTCATTTAAATCCAAAATGAGCATTAACATCTCCCTCCAAAATAAGTGGAATTGGGATTTGATTGCCAAATGCCCATTTTTGAACGCCCGTTTTATAAAACTTGTTGGGTCCGCGGGCTTATTTATTTCTATTTTGGCGCCCGCCGCGTTATTTTTCCCCTCCACAGTTTCGTCAAGGCGGATGCATCTACAGTAGAAAGAACCCTAGCTTTTCCCGTCCGCTGAAGATTTCAGTTCCTCATTTTTTATTCTCTCGAGCGGCGCAGATGCAAATGGAGGATTGAACCAGCGGCTTCGGCTTTTTGTTTTGCTTTTAGCCGTTTTGCGTTCACGGGGGTTGTGAGAAGGGCAACGCGACCTTCAGTTTCTCATTTTTGCAAGACGAGACCTTCGTCTCTTCATACTGCTCTAATCTTCTGTGGTGGTAAGGTCCGATGGAAATTGCTTTGCAATGGCGGATTTGACAAATATCAAGAACAAACCCTCAAAATTTTGCAGTGCCCGTGCTTTGCAATGGCGGATTTTACAGTGTCCGTGCTTTGCAATGGCGGATCCGAAAATGAAAATCCGGATTATCAAACAGTGAACCAAACAGTCTAACCATAATCTGAAAATGAAAATTCGGATTATCAAACAGTCAACCAAACGATCGAAACATAACCCAGAAATGAAAAACCGGATTATCAAATCCATGATTTGACCATTTTCAGCATTTGATCAAATTCATCATTTCCTAATTCCCGCTACCAAACGGGCCCTAAGGGCACAAGTGCCACGATGAAGAGAATAGGGCAGAATAGATGAAATTTTCTCTCAGAGATTCTTCAGATTCTACACAGTGAAGGGTGCACCATCTGTGGGACCGGGTGGACAATTTGAAGGTTGGAGAATTCCTTATCGCCCGGGGGGGCTACGAACCCGGTAGATACCTGGCCTTTACATGAGACCTCCTGCCATGAAGTCTAGAACCCATATCACCTGTCAGGATGGGGAACATAGGAACTATTTATCGATCAATGTTAATAGATTAGGCGGCCCTGACGTATATATATAAATCTATTGAATCTCCTACTCTTCTATAGGCAAGCTAGGGAGGACTTGATTCGGGGAGGCCCCTATCCATATCCGGGCCTTCCAAACAGAGGGCCATAGTTTATCTCTCCTTTCACCCCGGGCCCTTCCGCTTAGTCACATAATAGAAGGTGAAGGTAGATGGTGTGGTGCTTCACCACCGGCCCGAAAGACTCGACCATCTATAGCTATAGCTGTAGCTAGAACAAACTGAAACTCTGCAACCATGATCAGTTCACTCATCATCCGATTCTAATCCGATTTCGGGGTGGGGAGGAAGGGACTAAAATGGGTAGGATTTGACAATCTCTGCTAGCATCGTCCCTGAACTGTTTGGTAGAATGCTTGAAAGTGATATTACCTTCTGGAACACAACGATTTTCCTCCCTTTTATTTTTTATTGCAAATTTCTCCTATCTCTGATAAAATTATCAAGAACATTCCCTGTCATGTTCTCTTTCCTCCAAAACCATAATTTCCCCCTTACCCTGAAAGCTATGGTAGGTATATCTGTCTCAAATGTCAAGGGGTGGAAAAGGCCCATCATCATTTGACTAGCTCCCTCTTATTAATTATTCCAAGCCCTTTCCCCAATATCCCTATTAATTAGTGCAGTATATCTGATCCTTCATCAGAAGAAGTAATTTATTCATCAACGCCCCCCACTAACCTCCCTTCATTCTTTAAGGATGAGTTAAGAGTTTAGGTACCGCAATATATGGTGAAATTCAAGTTGCACAGGAAACATGATAAGAAAGGATAGGGGAGCTCATCAATTAATTGACTCCATCCGGAAGGTGCTCACCTATACTCTATATTTTTTCTATTCGCTTTCTCTAGACTACTGCATTAAGAATAATAGATTGACGTTACCTTAGGTACAACATATAGGTAAGAGGGGCACATCTCAAAATGAATTGAATGTATCATTACAACTCTTAAACTAAACATTTTATTCTCTCAATATGATCTGTTGTTCCATTATTTTCTATGTTTGATATCTAATGTCAAAAATTTCAACAAATAATAAAGAGTTATTCATATATATTCTAAAGTTGCGGGCCTACTTTCCATTCTTTTAAGTTGGAAATCAGAAACACACAAATGTGTCATCAGATATTGACCTTACTTAAGAATGTAATAAGAATTCTTCTTGAATATATTTCCACACTCAATAGACAAGTAATTATACTTAATCACAAATAGTGATAAGGGTTAATACTTTATTGAAACTAGACTCATAATAACAAAGCTCTTTTGTTTTGGTCCATAAATTATCACATCAATGATTTTGTGCTTAAATTTCTTAGCACTCCACGATGTCTTCTCATTCTAATAACTGTACATTTATGATTTCTCTCTTTTTAAATTTATATTAAAATATTCATTAATGATCAATTCCAATTATCTTCCTAATGTCTTATATATCATGAGGTTTTATTTTCTCATTCAATAGTTAGCATGGTATTGAAACTTCTATAGTATTCACCTTGAAGTATTGGTATCCCTTACATGTTTTATTTTTAGATCAGGTCTTTCTAACTATTAAACCCTCTAAATTTTTGTAGAGTGTGGTTTTTTCTTTCATTTGAGATACATCATCTACTCTTGACGAGTAATTGAATTTTTCTATTGTAAGAAATATTTCTACAACTATCCACAATATAAATGTATCAATTCATTAAATCAATAATAGCTAATCACCCTGCAACATTTCCCTTCAAGTCTATCTATGATATTGAAATAGTTCAAATAGTGAACATTGTCATAAGATTTAAATCCCCCCTCCAACACTCTCACCATTACTCACATTATGGTAATTATTGTATTATTTGAAATTACATGCTCATATTCAAACAACTAAATATATTACAGAGATAATGTAATTAACACTAGGTGGGTCCATTTCTATCATAAAATTGAAGTACTTAGCTCCTCGTCATGAGGTTAATTTATACCACTTGCTTCTTTCAAATTTGAGATTATTTCATAGTCAATAGAAATCATTAGTACAATATAGCATTATATACAAATTAACATGAATTTATGATCACCATATAATTCAAAGCATTTCATTCCACTTGATCTTGAACCATATGCTAGGGATCCTTACTTTACCCTTTTAAACATTTATTCATTCTAGGTTAATAATTCATATCAACTAAACCATATTATATTTTCAATTTTCACCATAACTTATAGAAAATTCAAGAGCATGGTTATACAATCCATGTGAGAACGTAATAATAATTAAGATCTAATCATAAACCAAGTGTTTATATTATCAGTTCAAGTAATATACCCAGTGGCAACTCAAAATATAGGGTATGTGTGTTGATTTATGGGCGTGGTATCACATTCTCCCCCCCTAAGATTAAACTTCCCCCTAGAAGTTAGTTATGAGTTGAGTCATCTACCTTGGAGCACATCAATAAAGTGAATGGGTCAAGCTTCCCCCTTAGCATGTATTATGTAAATTACATTGTTATCAGTAGCATGTCACGATAAAATAAGTATCCACAGGGAATTTTCTTCACAATCAAGAGAGAAAATGAAATTATGCTTAGGTTATCATATGTACAATATATTGAATTGGAAAATAGCATGGAGCATATAGCTTAAAATTTACTTACAATATAAGGTAATTATTTCACTAGAGTTTGTTTTAGTCACAATCATGTTTTTTTTTTTTCTATATTATGTACAACTCACTCAGTAATTAAATTACATAAAATGTCATGGATATCACAACGTAAGATTTAACATTAATAAAGAGAAGCACTTCCATCACATCAAAATGATCATACTTAAGTATCAAATTAAGTAAAAAAAAAAATCACTTTGTCCCTCACATGTATATCCAAATAAGACATAGCCATCACATACATGACCACAATAGGACCCACTTAATCACAACACAAGAATCACACAGAATGGGATGAGGATGCCTAGTGTCCAAAAGTCTCCTCTGAGAATCCATACCGCATAAATAACTATCATTAGGTCCTTCTTGAGGTACCAAAAAAAAATATATCATATGATCTAGGGGAAATGGATAGTAACTGTCCCATACCAGTCTCATTTACCCCTACATAGAATTTCCCCTGGCCATCTACTCCCCCCATACAACCTATCAGGGACCCCACATGAGTATGACAGTTTACATATGTCACATCACAATACACAAGCTAGTAGTAGAAAACATTCATTAAAGCCTCAAAACTAGAAAACTTAAGTTTAAATCAAATAAATAATGATAAGATACAAATGATGATAAAATTTTAATGGTGGCCACAAGGAAATAATTCAAAAAATTTAAATGATAAATCATAATAACAAGTCCTTGAGGCGAAAGGGACAATTTTATAAAGCATTTAATTAATAACTTAAATAAATTCAAGACTGCTAGCTCCGACAATTCAAGATCAAATAAATAATTAGACTATAAGCTTTTACAACACAATCACTTTATGACTCCAATCAAGTCACCTAAGGGGGAGGAGGGGAATAAGGTGGTCTCAACCACATTGAGCTCATAAATAAATCTCAATATCATCATATCCAAGTCTCACACAACCTAAGACAATCATATAGTAATGTATCATCAATGATAGCTCTGCTTATTCTTCAAGGGTACACTTAGGTCCATCCTCACCCATGGGTACGCATATCAAGGAATAGGTTTGCACTATGAACCAATAAATATGGCTCTACATGTGGGGGAGTCTATAGGAACTAACATCCATCAAAGTCTTACACTCAATGAAGGGCCTCTATCTCCCAACATGGCATGCATCTCATATAGAAGAAATAATCTACTATGGAGCTATGACCAATACAATATTTGATTGTAAGACTCCAATGTGGTCCTCTATCACTCAACTCTTGATTATATGGTGTAACTCTCACATAGTCTATGCTACGGGGCTACTACCAACATAACATAATACAAAACATGACTAGTAGTATTCATTTTTAAACACAAACACTTCACCACCACACCACGTTACAATAGCACATTCATAACTTTTGTTAGACATACACAACTTTCATGAAGGGCACACTTAGGTGGATCTTCCATGGAATCCACCTCTCCCTTACCCAAGTTGGATGGAATATATATCACCCACTTGGGATACAACACATTTACTAGTCTCATCACATGTCACTACACATATATATTTAAGGAATTCACTATACAAAGGTAAAGGACACATATACATGCATTCTTGTAGCTCAACAAAGTTATTTTTCATAAGAGTAAGTTCATATCAAATTGTTTTGTATTTTCTTGTTTGATGATTCACATAATTTTTTTATTTTTCATGAATTTGAAGTAACATAAATTACATCATGATTTTAATTTATGATACAAAGTGATTAAGCCCAAAAGATCCCAGAGTAAAAACCTAGGCTCTGACACCAAATGTAATGCCCAACTTTTACACACAAGATTAGATGTTACACAACCTATTTAATCAAATCAATCATAGGAAATAGCATCAATTTTTTTTTTAAAATACAAGGACATGCTACATATATCAAGCAATATAGTATGGTTTCTCTTGTTAAATCATTTAGCTAGAATCCAACATGATAACACATCTAGCTAGAACAATAAACTTTATAACAATGTTTAAAGAACGAACATAACTTGTAGTTGCATACCCGAGACTCTCTTCATGTTCCATATTTTGTTTTTTTCTCTCTCATCTGAATTACTTGTGCTTGCATACAAGACTACAAGACTAGGTGCATAATATGAGATCCGTTAAAAGTTAGATACATGATCATGAAGATAATTTTCTCATCAATATGTTAAATAGATAAATAAGGTAGTAGTTGCATCATAGCAATGACAGATGAAAGGAATGTATTAGCCATGAAGAAAGAGTAATCAAATATTATTTTAATTCTTCGAGGACAATTTACCAAAGTCTTTTCAAGGAATCTATTTTAAATAGATCTCTAATGGTTACATTCCCATAAAGTAAGTTTACTAAGTAGTTACCCAATAAGCTTCTTACCCAATACCCTAAGGTTTCATTAAGAAAATTTCATAATTTGATGTATGTTTATCATTAGATGAGTTCCTAATGGAAATATAATAACAAAGTACATGCTCTCCACCCACCCAAATGGCATCATGAGACCTCTAAGGTCCTAGCCAACCCCCGAGCAAGTAAAATCTCTTCTTTTTTTGCACCATTATGATCAATGGTGAACTTCCTTTCAATGTCGCAAAAAAAAACTCGATAGATAGATTATTCTTAAGAGATCCTAACAACTCTAACAAAGTTAATCTGAGTCATCATTATGTTAATATTTTCTATAATATTGATATAAACTTTTCAAAATAATAGACTTAATTTAACCACGTTGCATCTTGATACTACACAATCTAAATAACCATTAAGATAGTATAAAATCGAGGTATAGAGATCCTTCATTTATTTGCATTTTTTTTAATGTAAAATTATTATTTAAAAATCATATTATGAGAGTCCCTGCAATGAACTTTTGCATATGGCATCTAACAATCCACTGTTAAAATCTGTTTGCTTCTTGCCAAGACAAATGCCATTTTGAATCCAACTCTAAAGGGTTGTAATCTCTATCAATAGGGTGTAAAGCACCATGCATCATTGGACCATGAGTCAAATGCAGATGCATTAATATAAACTATTTTGATTTATCTTTAACATTTCACAATAGACATTGGTATTATCAACTACGTTATGTATATAATTTTCAATAATTTGTGCAAACAATGTATATTATGATATTTATATATCTTATTAATTAACAACTGAACCTAGGGGAAAAGTCCAGCAAATTGCCAAACCAAAGCTCAAATCAACAACATAGAGGAAAACAAACATTAATAATCTTCTTTATTGTGCATACGTGCCAAAGAAGTCTTCTTTTATAATTATTAACTTAGAACATCTTGTACTAATTACCCAAACAAAAAAAATATTGTGCAGAAAGAAAAAAAAAACTAGCTGAAAGATTGAATTTACTATGCAGTTGAGCATTAAACTTTATGGTAATATTAAAAACAATTGAACACAAGTTATTAACTCATACAGGGAGTTCCAACATATGATGTAGGGAAGTATTAAAAGAGTTAAAATATAACAATCATAAAACATTTTCTTCATTGTTCCACCAAATTCCATTAGAATGTGCTTTACCTTTTTTTAAGCTTTCTAGACAAAAAGTTGATGACAGGGATTATCCTCTAGCTGCCCCTAGGTTAATATAGTTATGTAAGGGCCACCATGCCTTTCTAATGTTATATAAATTCTCCACGCATGAGACAACTTGATACACAAAAGGTAGAAAGTGAGGCGTAATGACTGGGAATGCAAGTAGGGGAAAGGACCCAATAGCGAACAGGGGGTCCAATAACTGTTATAGCTGTGTCATAGAGAGCCCCAATAACTAACCACAAAAAAAACACAGTAAGTGTTAGTAACATACCCAATAGCTGAACGCACATGTACTAATAGTGGATCATTTTTTTAAGTAATTGGCTCATTTGTGCACCACTATTGGGTCATTTCATAATTATTACTGGATCATTTGATCAAAAGTATTGGGCCATTTGAACACAAGTACTGGGTCATTTGAGTGATCGGTTATTGGTGAGAAACATGGTGGGTATTAGGCAAGCATTTTAAAATGGTACTTTTAGACCACTTGGCGCTCCATGATATCTATAGAGAGATCTGTGAATACCCAAAAGCTGAAACCTTAGCTTTAAGCTCTTAACTCACCTACGGAGATATGCCGAAAAAATCAACGAAATCCACCTTACGGTTTAAGAGTTCTAGGTGCGCGAAGTTAGCCTGAGCCACTACTGGGTCCTTTCCCCTAACTAACGTTGCTTCAACTCCTTGTTTTCTAAGGCATTACAGTATAATAACAATATCAATATCAGCTTCATGGTGAATAATATCAAATTATAAATACTTATACTGATGAGGTTGCTAGAGGGAATGCGATGGGTTTGAACCTGCAGTATCTGGTGTATCGCAATCAAAACAGATCCATCTCAGCATATATCTGATATATGTTGACAGCCGAAAGGCATCAGAAAGACTTGATGTGTTGAGATGGGTCTGATGTAATGCTTCCAGGTTGATTGAAAGAGTGGTGTTGACACTTCTCCTTCCAAAAATACACATCTCTTTTTTTTGAAAAAGGCTTCAGAAACTTCTAGAACAAAATAGAAGGTGAAGGTAGATGGTGTGGTGCTTCACCACCGGCCCGAAGGACTCGACCATCTATAGCTATAGCTGTAGCCATAAAAAATAGAAACTCTGCAACCATGATCAGTTCACTCATCATCTGATTCTGATCGGATTTTGGGGTGGGGAGGAAGGGACCAAAATGGGTAGGATTTGACAATCTCTACTAGCATCATCCCTGAACTATTTGTTAGAATGCCTGAAAGTGATGTTGCCTCCTGGAACACAACGATTTTCCTCCCTTTTATTTTTTGCCGCAGATTTCTCCTATCTCTGATAAAATTATCGAGAACATTCCCTGTCATGTTCTCTTTCCTCCAAAACCATAATTCCCCCGTACCCTAAAAGCTATGGTAGGTATATTTGCCTCAAATGTCAAGGGGTGAAAAAGGCCCAACATCATTTGACTCACTCCCTCTCATTAATTATTCCAAGCCCTTGCCCCAACATCCCTATTAATTAGAGCAGTATATCTGATCCTTCGTCAAAAGAAGTAATTTATTCGCCAACTCCGCCAACTAACCTTCCTTCCTTTTTAAAGGACGATTCAAGTTTAGGTACCACAATATTGTCTCCATGATATCTAATGGCTTTCCACACGACGAAAGGTCGTGGTTGTTGGCGATATATGGTGAAATTCAAGTTGCACAGGAAACATGATAAGAAAGGATATGGGAGCTCATCAATTAATTGACTCCATCCGGAAGGTGCTCACCTATACTCTAGTTTTTTTCTATTTGCTTTCTCTAGACTAGTGCATTAAGAATAATAGATTGACGTTACCTTAGGTACAACATATAGGTAAGAGGGGCTCATCTCAACATGAATTGAATGTATCATTACAACTCTTAAACTAAACATTTTATTCTTTCAATATGATATGTTGTTTCTTTATTTTCTATGTTTGATATCTAATGTCAAAAATTTCAACAAATAATAAAGAGTTATTCATATATATTCTAAAGTTGCGGGCCTACTTTCCATTCTTTTAAGTTGGAAATTAGAAACACACAAATGTGTCATTAGATATTGACCTTACTTAAGAATGTAATAGGAATTCTCCTTAAATATATTTCCACACTCAATAGACAAGTAATTATACTTAATCACAAATAGTGATAAGGTTTAATACTTTATTGAAACTAGACTCATAATAATAATGCTTTTTTGTTTTGGTCCATAAATTATCACATCAATGATTTTGTGCTTAAATTTCTTAGCACTCCACGATGTCTTCTCATTCTAATAACTATACATTTATGATTTCTCTTTTTTTAAATTTATATTAAAATATTCATTAATGATCAATTCCAATTATCTTCCTAATGTCTTATATATCATGAGGTTTTATTTTCTCATTCAATAGTTAGCATGGTATTGAAACTTATATAGTATTCACCTTGAAGTATTGGTATCCCTTACATGTTTTATTTTTAGATCAGGTCTTTCTAACAATTAAACCGTCTAAATTTTTGTAGAGTGTGGTCTTTTCTTTTATTTGAGATACATCATCTACTCTTGATGAGTACTTGAATTTTTCTATTGTAAGAAATATTTCTACAACTATCCACAATATAAATGTATCAATTCATTAAATTAATAATAGATAATCACCCTGCAACATTTCCCTTCACGTCTATCTATGATATTAAAATAGTTCAAATAGTGAACATTGCCATAAGATTTAAATCCCCCCTCCAACACTCTCACCATTACGCACATTATGGTAATTATTGTATTATTTGAAATTAAATGCTCATATTCAAACAACTAAATATATTATAGAGATAATGTAATTAACACTAGGTGGGTCCATTTCTATCATAAAATTGAAGTACTTACCTCCTCGTCGTGAGGTTAATTTTATACCACTTGCTTCTTTCAAACCTGAGATTATTTCATAGTCAATAGAAATCATTAGTACAATATAGCATTATATACAAAAATAACATGAATTTATGATCATCATATAATTCAAAGCATTTCATTCCACTTAATCTTGAACCATATGCCAGGGATCCTTACTTTACCCTTTTAAACATTTATTCATTGTAGGTTAATAATTCATATCAACTAAACCATATTATATTTTCAATTTTAACCATAACGTATAGAAAATTCAAGAGCATGGTTATACAATCCATGTGAGAACGTAATAATAATTAAGATCTAATCATAAACCAAGTGTTTATATTATTAGCTCAAGTAATATACCCAGTGGCAACTCAAAATATAGGGTATGTGTGTTGATCTATGGGCGTGGTATCACAATAATCATCACAAATAATAAAAACTCACTCAATTATACTGAAAAAACTTACAATTAATATAGTCCAAATATTTACATGATTTGAAATAATACTAAATTATAACTATGAGATTTTTTCCCACAAGTCAATTGATGAGCTTAAGGGGATTTCTAATGAATGGTTCATAAGGCACGACACTTTTTGAATGTTTTGCAAATGGGATTGTAAGCAAAGTGGACTTAACTATGGATGATACTCTATAGTTAAGTGTGTTGAGCTGGAGTAATGTTGGGAGTTGTGACCCCTCGGGAAGTCTTTGTGCTTTACCTCTATGAGCATCACCTAGATGAAATGAGTGATAAGTGTTCCATTAATTCTTATGAGGGATGGGTTCTTGTGAACCACTTCTCATAAGTGTGACTCAAAAACCTACCCAAGTGAATCTTGATAGCAGTATCATAATACTAACATATATTATATTTTGAATAAAATTAACCATGATAACAATCAAAGAACCCAATAACTCAAATTAGTGAGGCCTTCTCCTCTCTTGCCCCACATGTAGCCTTTGTTATAATTTATACGGTCTTATACTATCAAGTCTCGCCTATTTGGAAATGTTAACCAGGAGTCAGGTACCTCATTTTGTTGCACAAGGTGGAATAAAGAACTTAGTTGCTCAAATTAGCAAATCCTTCTCCTATATTCCCCCACATGTATCCTTTGTTCTACTTTATAAAGTATTATAATCCCAAGTCTCTCCTCTTTGGCAATACTGATATAGAGTCAGGCACCTCGTTTCATTGCACAGTGTGGGATAATTAATTAGTTGAACTTTTGTAGAATGAAATGAGAAAAAATATCAAACCAATTAGTCTAGGTTTTGTAGAAAGTGATGGGAAAAGTATGCAAAATTAGGTAGGTATACACTTCACGTCTGGTTGCAACCTATGGATTGTAATCGTTATATGGAAATTATGACACCAATTGGTCCAAGTATGCAAATGTAACATGCAATAAAATCATTTCTCTCATTTTTATAGAAAGTGGTGAGAACATACCAAAATATCACATCCATTTTAAATGTATGCCTTGTGGCTATTTGAAACTCATGGGTTGATATTCTATTTTTGTCATTAATATTTAGCTCATATTTTTCTAGATAAAAGTTTTCAAAAAGTATCGTACTTTCACTCATGTCTGCTTTGAATGTATGCCTCACACAACTATTTGAAATCCATGGCTCACACAACTATTTGAAATGTATGGCTCATGTTGATTTTAAATATATGATTGATAGTGTATTTTTGTAATTAATATTTAGATCATATTATCTTACTATTATAGAAAGTGATGAGAAAAGTATACAAAATGTATCACACTTCTACTCACATGCCTTATGATTGTTTGAAATGCATGGATCACAGTGATTTGAAATGTATGGTTGACAACTTATTTTTGTAATGAATATTTTTGATCACATTTTACCACTATTATAAAGAGTGATGAGAAAAGTATGAAAAAAGTATCAAACTTCCACCCCTACCTATTTTAAATGTATGCCTTATGGAAATTTCGAACACATGGCCCATAAGGATTTTAAATGTATGGCTCACAACCTATTTTTGTAATTAATGTTTTGAATCAACTTTTTCCCACTATTATGGAAACTGATAAGGAAAGTACATGAAAAGTACCACATTTCCACTCATGCTTATTTTAAGTGTATGCCTCATGACTATTTGAAACACATGGCTCACATTGATTTTAAATGTATAGCTGATAGCCTATTTATCAACACCTCTCTTTTATCTTCTCAATATTTCTTTGTTCCTAAATTCAATCAAATTTTTTCTAATAAATGTTTGGATCACATTTTCCTCTTTTTATGATGTATTTTCAAGTTCAATTTAAAAGAGTTGAATCAAAAAATAGGGTAAGTGCACAAAGATGGGGGACCAAAAAGATGCCAATTAGTTTTTGGTCCCCCAAAAGAAATAGAGCACACATCCTATGGCTTGGATGCCCGAGCCTTAGGCTTGGGAAATTCAAACCATTGGGTGTGCACCTTATTTAAAGTTTATATTAAAAAAAACATTTGAAAATCCAATTTCTCTCACTCACCTATGAGCCAACATAGTTTTCTCAATTGGAGAAGGGCGCATGCCATTGTTGGAGCTGATTTTTCCTCTTGGCATCATCAAATCACATAAAAAATGTCTCCACTATGTAGAAAAGGTCACATAGGAGGAAGAAGTAACTAAATTTACAACCTATGCCTCTTTTTTGTATTCAAATTTAAGTTTAATTTGAGTTTGTAATCAAATTTTGTTCTTAAACTTTCTTTTATTAAAATTTAAGTTTAATTAGGATTTAAAAATAAATAAATAAATTTCTAGGAAGGAATAATCCATGTGAAGAAAACCCTCCACCTTCTCCTCATGAAGAAATTAATGAAGAAAATGAACCCCAACCTCCTCCATCAATATAGAGACCTCCACCTGGAGCACAAGATACTTTGATGAACCAAATAGAAAGTGGAAAAATTGAATTAGAATCCATGATTGGGAGGTTAAAATAATATATTAATACAAACCCCAAAAAGAAAACACTTTCCAAATCATTAGAATCAATCTTGACCCACCTAGGCTCAGTTAGTGGGACACTTAATTTATGGTTAAACAAACGAGAAGAACAAAAATAATATTATGATAATAAATTATCATATGAGGACACAAAAAATAAAAAATAGCGAAAGAGGACATTTGGAAACTCTTTGTAAATCCAAAAAAGAATGAAACTCTTAAAACTACAAAAAGGAGGTTTCCAATCCATTGGTCCGTGCATGAAGAAATAAAAAATAACTTTTGGGATAGATGGTGGATGGTTTTCGATACCCCTCCCTCTAATAATCATGAGGTTCCCTTATATTTCTTGAAGAAACTCTATTATGAGTTTGTCCTCAAGTAGGTGCCAGATTATTTTGACTTTCTAGAATCTCAAGGTAGAGGCAAGGGGTCATCATTTGGTACATTGGGAGCACATTGTGACCCTAACACACCTAGGGTTCCTACTAAAAAGATACATGTCAAGAATGTTAGTAGTCCTTCCTTTGTGAAGGAACAGGTGAAGGTGGACACACTAGGCATGATTAGTGCTCTTACATAGACTCTCATAGAGTGTGCCATTCCTTTAGTCAAGCGTGAGAATGATTAGTCTTTGAGGGGCCATATTTGTTGGTCATGTGGATCCCCATGCACATATGGAAATACTAGCTGAGAGGAAGATGATGATGGATTGGTGCTTGATGAATTTCTCAATGCGATATTTGACATTGATTCGTAGATAAATATTTGCAAGTTCATTTAATTCATTTTACTATATTTAATTTATGAACAAATGAATAAAAAAATTAGTATCTAATGATTATGATCAAAATTTTAGGTTAGAGTGTCAGTGGCAGTAGTCCTGTTCCCTTGCCCCCCTTTTACACCATGTCATCAAGTCTACAAGTATGAACCTAATAAAGCATTATAATCATTACATGTGAGTAGTATGTAATTATATGAATGGTTGTATTATAACTTATTGTGTATGTACATTAGCTTACTACTGGAACATCAAAGTTCACACCACAAAGAGAATGACATCAAGATACTTTCAGAGAGGTATCTTTATTTGCATGTTAATTTGATTTAATTGATTATATTTAATTAATAAATGAATGAATAACTAAATTAGTAGAAAAATTGCGATGAAAATGCAAAGTCAAAGTGTTCATGCTAGTGGTCACATTCCTTGATGCAGGAGCATCCTGGGTGTAAGAGCAATCTTGCATCACCCAAAAAAAAAAAATATTTCTATTTTTATATTCAATAAGGGCTATTTTGTGCTGAGCTGCTATTTATGGAAAGTTACTATTTTTGGTAATTTTCGCATGTGCTCAAAATGATCTGATTTCTTTTTTGGAGGTTCATTTTGGTCATATAAGTCTGCCAGTAAAGTTTCATTGCCAGATCAAGTGTATATTGGAAGATATTGAAGATTTTCGGTATTGGCAGCAGGGTACAGAAACTTTGAACTCAGTTTTGAAGGCTTTAGAGGCCTCGGATGAGGTCAAAAATTTGGGTGACAGGCGCTTGCGCCAATCAAGCCTGTAGAGCGCTTCGTGGTGTTTCTGAAATGGGGTTATAATAGCCGATCGGGTCAACTGGTGATGACTTATGGTCTTCGGAAGTTGGGCCATCTGAAATGGTGGAAAATAATTTTCTTCAAAATTTCTGTTCGGGTTTCAAAGGTTATCTTGAGCCGACTATGATGTAATAAAATGTAAAATAAAATAATTCTAAGTTTGGTCGGCCTTATTGGCTAAAATTCTGGAACCTTCCCAGGCGGTGGAAAATTGCCTATATAAGGAAGGCTGTATTATTGTCTTAGGTAGTTCAGAATAGTTCTGGGTAGTAGATTTGGGTAATAGTTCGAGGCTTTGTCCTACAGAATATTGTAAGGGAATGCCCATGTGGCTTTGCATATTGTAATTCTGAAAGTTTGTAATTCCACATTTGTGGAGATAATAAGAAGCCAATTTTCTGTTCTTGCATATTATTGTTGTTGCTTCTCTTTTTCTGTTATGTGTTTGTGGTATTAAGGGGAGCACCCTTCATCATTCCTTCACTTGCATTTTCCATGACTTCACTAAGTTGTTAGGTATATATGTAATAAAACATAATAATTATTATATGTGAGGAGTACGTTATCTATGAATGAGTGTCTTATAAATTATCATACATTTGCATTAGTTTACTACTGGACCCTAAACATTGAAACCACATGCTGAAGGACATCATTACACTTTTACTGAGGTACTATTTATTCATTAGTGAGGTTGTAAAAAAATATAGGTATTCTTGATAACTACATAATAATCTTGTTGTTTTATTTTTAGTTGTTGATATTAGATACTTTGCCTTCTATTTGTGAATCTCTATATTGTGGAGTTTCTACTATTAGGAATGAATGCTAAATATAACCTATGGGGGAGTATTCAAGTATTTTTGTAGCAGTTGTATGTTGCATTCATGACTGTGTTTGTCATTGATGTCAACACATTGATCTTTTGGAGATTAGCAGAGAAGAAGACAATGTTTGAATTAGCACACATGGAGAATTGTAGATCAAGCTATACGGTGTTGAGGACTTGTTCTTTATTGTGTCCTGAGATTATGGTTAAGATCGTGTATAAAAAATTAATTATTCATGCTAGCTATGAGTAATCTAGTGGAAATAGTATTCTGACAGTGTTCCTAAGAAGTGGCTTGTGGTAACCGGATTATATCTCCTAACTGGGATAGAATCTAGACATGAAAAGTTTTAAAAAGGTTAAAGACATTTTGGAGGTGACCTGGATGAGACAACATAGTCAGAGGTCACATGCATGAAGATTTATTAAGTTTGGAAGCCGACAATTTTATGTGGTTATGAAATATTATGTAACATGTAATGATTTATATTTTGTAAATGGTTAAGCCTAGTTGGCCGACTCTATTGTAAAATATTTGAGTGTGGCATAAAGGAAGGATTTTTTTCCTTGATTTTAAAAAGAAATTAAAAAAAGATATATAAAAGAGAGATATGATGATGTTGTAAGAGGATATGCGAATTGAGCATATCTGGTACTGAGATCTGGTAAAGTATTTTGGTGCGGCAGTGGCATAGACAAAGGTGTGAAGATAAGTTTCTGACATCAGTAATTATTGGTATTATTCTGTTTGGATAATACAAAGATTAGTTGGACAGTGAGTTCAGTGATCTTGCCCCTGAAGCTATTTGGACAGTGGGTCCTTCTACCTTCCTTAAACTCCTAATAGGCTTAGAATCTTTTAACAGGGATTCAAAGTCTCCTAATAGGGACTGATATGTACTAAATGTATTTCATAAGACTTCTAACAGAGTCCATCCTATCACAAGGAACTTTCATATTAGTACACCTTTTTGTGGGTACCATCCCTATTGGGGTTTACTCTCTTATCAAGAGGTTCCCTAGTTAACATATCTTGTGTCATTGTGTATGTTTATCTTTCTATAGTTCCTATTTATATTGGTTATATGGTTGAAATCTAATAATGGTATTAAAAGTTGTTTTTATTTAATACTTGATTCATCACCCCCCCTCTCAGTTATCTTGGTGGAATTTACTTTCTAACAATTGGTATCAAAGCAACAAGTCCTTGAAAGAAAAGTTTAACAACTTAAGGAGATCTATGAAGAATCATTTCAGAAAAGAAAGTCCTAAGTTTGATGGAGTTAACTATGACAGCTGGAAAGAAAAGATGAAGATGTATTTTCTATGTTTAGGACCAGGATAATGGTTGATTACAAAGAATGAAAAGACTATCATTGAAGAAGACAAAATTGAAGATTGCACTGATAAGGAAAGAGATCTATTTTTGTGTAACATACTTGCCAGAGAAGCATTTTTTTCATCTCTTCCTGAGAATGAATACAGTTAGGTAAAAACTCTAAGGACATCTCATGAAATTTGGTTAGCTTTACAATCTACTTTTGAAGGTGATATACATGCTAAGAGAATCAGATTATAGAATTGGATATGTTTATTTCAAGATGCAAAGATGATGGAAGAACAATCTGTTACAAGTTATATTCGTAGGATATTAGAGATTGTTGCAGGTATCAAATCTTGTGAAGGAAACAAAATTGAGGATGAAATTATATGGAAGATCTTAAAGAAACTGACCCCTGTGTTTAAGCAGAAAGTGCAGATGCTTGAACAAGTTATACCTTGTACTGAAAAGTTTACCAGAGAAACTCTTCTTGGAAGATTAGAAGCAACAGAGATAGGCTTGAGACAATTTGGAGATTTTCCTAGAATTCAAACAACATTCAATGCACTTAGTGTTCACCCTAATTTGTCAAGAAGTACAAGTGACAGTTGAGATTATGCCAGTAGCAGCAGATCTAAGACTAAAGAAGATAGAAAGATTGAGGAAGGAATTGCCTTTCTTATGAAAAGAGAACTAGAAGGTAAGAAAATATTTAAATGTTAGACATGTCAAGAATATGGTCATTTCACATCTAAATGCCCTAAGAGAGTAAATAAATATAAGAACTTAAAACCTAGAAGGTTTAAAGAATTTTATTATGCTAATGATGAAGAATTTGAGGCTAGTGCTTGGCCAAACAATAGTATCAAAAACCTAGAGCAATGGACTGCCTATTTCAGGATTGGACACCCCAAATGATTCCTAAATGCATTATTTGGTCTCATTTAATTTTTGACCAGGGACGTAAACTTGGAATGGCATTTGCAAAGTATATGCTTCAAACCTTCTCTTTCTAAATCTATCTAAGGAATTCAAATGCTTAAGCTTTAGGAAAACTATACTAAAACTGGTAAGAAAATGTATTCTAATCAAAGTAGGAAATCATAGTTAGGAACTACTCCAACTGACTTTGCTACAGGAATAGGCTACTAATTTTGATATCAGTAGTTGTAGGAACAATAGAGTTCTAATACATATAAATGAACAGGAAAATGAACTCTACACTAACAGAACAATTCACTCATCGAGTGGGCCCCCTTGAATGAGTGAATGAGAAGTAAAATCAAGATGAAAGATGCAAACTTGAACTGAACATTCTATTCATCCATAAAATGATTACACTTGATTGAAATAGTATGCAAGAGTTCTATTAAAAACTAGTTTGTTCGACTAACTCCAAAAGAGTCAAACAGTTGATTATTTAAAAGGAAGCTACAACTATCTCCTAAATCTATGATCACTTCATAAATGAGGATCGGTTACAACTCATAAAGTTTCACAACAAAAAAATTATTGACCATGGATAATCCCATAATATAGCACACACTAAATCTGTGCATTGCATGCAACAAAAAGTATTGACTTGCTTGCGAAGATTCTGCAATCTACAGTTGGCTTTGATGACTCCCGCGCCAATATGCTGGTCCTTGAATATCCATAGTCAACTCTTGCAAAATAATCAATGCGCACATATCCAACCATATACATATATATATCCATATCATCAATATTAGGAAAAGGTGTAAGTCTTAATTATCACTCTTGCAAATCCTATGGCTACAGGAGGCAACTACCCAAAACATAGCTTAGGCAAGGAAACATCCATTAACATGTATAGCTATTATATTCACCATTCATGTCCATGAATTTAAGCAGATATTATGTCTTTAGAAGTATCCACATTTCCATCTTATGTTCACACACACATATATAACATATACATAGAAACCATAAGTTCATATGCTTAAAACCATAAATTCATGTCTATGTGCAATCAACTTGATCTAGAAAGAGGATAAAAAGCAGTGAGAAAGATGGCTATTTTAGAAGCCCATCAACTAGCATTGAGAAAATATTAAGTGAAAGTGATAATGAAAGTGACGACATAGGATTTGTAGCAATAAAAGAAGAAAACTCTGAAACTAGAGTTAGAGAAGAAAAAGCTTTAGTTTCTCAAGTTGAAAAGAAAACTGATTGGATTATAGACAATGGTTGTTCACATCATATGGCTGGAGATATGATGAAATTTATAAAGCTTAACAATTATGATGGAGGTATTGTTAGAGTTAGAAATAATGCACCTTTCCTGATAAAGGGAATAGGATCTATTACTCTTGATGGAAAGGCTAACACTTATGATGTTTACTTTGTAGATGGATTGAAACATATTCTTCTATGTGTTGGACAGTTATTTGACAAGGGATATCAAGTTTGGTTTACTGAGAAGACTTGTGTGATTAAGGATAAGTATGGTAAGATGATTGGAGAAGGATCAAGAACCAAAGGTAATGTATTTTAGTTGAATCCTGCTAAGATGACATGTTTGATTACTAAAATTGATGATAGATAGTTATGGCACAAAAGGTTTTTTTCACATAAACTTTGATAAAATTGTGAAAGAAAGCACTACATTTGCAGTAAGAGATATGCCTAAGATTATGAAACCTAATAACATGATATGAAAAGAATGCGTTATGGCTAAGAAGAAAAGAAGTTATTTTCCCACCAAGAAGTTCACGACAAAAACAAAATTGGAAATTTTTCATACATATCTGAGTGGTCCCACAAGGACTAGAGGATTCTACGGTGAAAGGTATTTCATGATTTTTGTTGATAGCTTTACTAGAATGATGTGGATAGTATTTCTTAAAGAAAAATTAGAAGCATTTGATAAGTTTAGATTGATTAAGAACAAAGTTGAGAATGAATTAGGAATGAAGATTAAATGTTTAAGATCTGAGACTATTGTTGAGAGTGCAAATGTTAAAGTTGATGATAAATTCAAAATTCAGGAAAGAATACTTGATTATGATTCAGATGAAGAAGTTTTCCCTAGAGTTAATCAAGAAAGTGTTGAATTATTTTATGAAAATGATAGTGATTTGTAGAATGAGAACTATATTAAGGAAATAAGAGAAGAAACGAGACCAAAACCTAGAGTTGAAACAAGAATTGAGACACTGACACCTAATAAGAATCTAATGAGGAATCATCCTGTTGACCAGATTATTGGAAGCAAAGAGAAAGGATTTATGAAAAGAAATAAGGTACAAGAAGAACTATGTTTGATTTCTCAAATTGAACCTAAAAATATTGATGAAGCTTGTAAAGATGAAAATTGGATTCAAGAAATAAAGGAAGAACTAGATCAAATTGAAAAGAACAAAACATGGGAGTTGGTACCTAGACCTAAAGATAAAAATGTTATAAGAACTAAATGGGTTTTCCAAAACAAGATGAATGAACAAGGTGAAGCTGTAAGAAATATGTTGGAATTAGGAGAGATAGGTACTGAGAGGGGAGGGGTGAATCAGTGCCTTCAAAACTTTACTTGTAAAACCTTTTTGATCAATAACTGAATACTGTGGTAACCGATCAAAATAACTTGAATCTAATTGCATAAATCAATCATCTAGTTAACTTAAGAAAGTAAACAACATGAAATCAATATGACAGTCACATAACACAAGTATTTTGGTAACGCAAAAACCCTTGTTAGAAGGTAAAAACTGTGGTGGGGATGACACCCATAAATTCTTCACTACTGCAGATAGAAAAGGTTTGCCTGTTAAGGCTACAAGTTTTGATCACTTCTGGTGATCTTACCCTGTTAGGAGTAACATATTAGATTAGCTAGCTCTATCTAGTTATAGGATTTAACAACACTAAATGAAGTGTGTACTCGGTTAAGAGATTTATACAAAGACTGTTAAGTCTACTCTATTAAGAGATTTATCAAAAACTCTATCACAATTGTCAGAAAGTAATAGGCAAGTATCTACTAGTTGAAAACTCAATTGTCTGAAACAGATCTATAAGTGCTTATCAAAATATCACCTTATCTGTGATGGTTCTCTACTCTGTTATGCTTGGTAGCCTTGTTTGATTCTGCTCAATCTGATATCCTCTGTACTCTGTTCTGCTTGGTAAACTAATTGTCTTGAAGATAGGCAAATTCTTCAAGTGCTCTGTGATTCATATATATCAGTTCAACAACGTCATGAAAATGGTGCGAACAAACAAAATATATATTGTTCTATTTTGCCGCCTTAGCAAAAATTAGGTTACAAAAAAATAATCATAACCCTAAGATCTACGGTGCAAAATAACCTAGATCAACTAATACAAATAAGATAATCATTGCATTTAATGAATATATTTTACAATAAATGCTCCTCGATCTTGATAAACTATTTTATGATCTGTTATAACCATTTGCATAGAATAATGTGCTATTTCTGATTACTATGCCATTTTCTGTGATCATCGGTAAACATTGTATAATCTGATCGGTGTATACTGTGATGCTTGGTGTTTACTGACCATCGATGTCAGTGTCGCTGGTGCTCGGTTAACTGTGTGATGCTCGGTGTAAAAAGCTTTACCGACTGCTCTGACTTACTTCTAGTTACCGATTGTCTCAATATAAGTAACCGACCGACCTGTTTACTATCCTTTGATACTAATGAAAACCTTAAATGCTCAATAGAGATTAACAATCTCCCCCTTTGGCATTAGTATCAAAACTTCAAAATGTATATAGACAAAATGTTTCTATATATTCCTTATATTTCTTCCATATACATAACAAAAATTTCTAAGTACAAAAAGTACTCCCCCTCGGTGCATGCTCCCGGTAGTATGTAATATACATATCAAAGTATACTAGTTTGGCATATACATGGTTTTCCCCCTTTTTGATAATAATGCCAAAATGGAAAAAAATATATAATGTATACTTACATCTTATCAAAAATATTTGGATGGGTTTTCTGTATAGACTCCAAGAGGTTGTCCCACTCCTCTTTCAAGCTGGTAAGAGCAATACGCTCAAGACCAACTTGTGCATGCATGTCAAAGATATTATCCAACACCGAAATCTCTGGTGTTGCTACAAGTTTCTCAGCTTTGACAATGTGTTTCAAAAATCTTCAGGTAAGGAGTGAGTTCTTTCTGTAACTTTGTAACCTGATTGGTGATGTGCACTTCTTGTTTCCTTAAATCTGCTATCAGCCACCAGAGTTCCTGAAATCGGTTAATATGCTTTAAGAAAGCAGTTGGCTCAGTGATAGCTACTTGTGTACTCAACTTTATCTCTGCTTCTAAACTTTTTATCTTTTCACTAACTTCTATAGTGAAGGTGTCTGAAGTACAAAGCTTTATTAGAAGTTGACAGATTATCTGGGTGATAGATTTTACCTCGGTAATGACCTCAGATAATTTTACTTTGTTCAGTGCCACTTTTGTGCTAATCCTTTCTGCCAATTTTTTTCTGAATCTTGGATTCTGCCCTTTCTTCTATTCTTTTGTCTACATCTGTATCAAGGGCATTGATTTTGTTAGCGAGTGTGGCAAGCTGATCTATGATGGGAGTATTCTCATCAATATTTATTTCCGGTACTATCTGTTGTAGAATATCTCGTACATCATTTAACACTTCTTTGCGTTTGTGTTCTTGCCTTAACTTCTCTTGTGCCACTTTCCTTGAACATAACTCCCCATACCTACTTAGTTCCTCAGGGCTTAGGGTTCTCGGGTCACATTTTGGTATAATGATAACTTCATCAATGGTGACCGGCCCTTTGGCTTTCTTCTTCTTCTTCTTCTGGGCAAGAGGTGACTTCTTCTCACTTATGACAATAAATTTTTCTTCACTCCTCAGAGTATCCTTCCCAGTTGACACTGTATCATCCTTCTTCTGCTCCTTGGTAGATTATGTGGGAGTCTCGGTTGTAGTGTCAGGTGGGTTCACCTCGGTTGACTTGGTTTCTTTTGGTTCTGTAGACTGTGCCTCTAGTTTGTTAGGCTCATTTGTATTTGTAGGTTGCTTGGGTGCTTGAATCTCAGTAGTATCTTTAATTGGCTCAGGATGAGAGACATCGGGTTGTACTTGTGAGATTATTTCAACTGCCTCTGCAAGTATAGGTAGTTCACCCGGTAGTGATGTGAGCACACTAGCAGTGTCGAATGCTTCATCTTTGTATGGTGCAATGGTCACATCTTCGTCATCTGCATCATTAGGATCATTGTTAGTGATGTCCTCAATGAGGGCATCATCATCAGTTTTCTTTTGTAAGTGGATCTTAACTTGATCTTGTGCATCTTATGAAATTTTGATTTCTTCCTTTTGTTCTATGATATCAATTACCTCGGTAACTGATATACTAGTGTCTTCTATTTTCTTACGTTTGTTATCATCAATGAAAATACCTTTATCTTTTGAACTGTGTCTCTTCTTAAACAATTTTAGGAATGCTTCCTGTTCATCTTTCTCTTGTACTTTCAAAATTGATGTCCATAGAGAATCACATATGACATCCATATCATCCACATTCTCATCCATGATCTGCATTGCTCTATTCTTGACTAGAAATCTAGCCTGATACTTTGTCATGTATTCACCTACCTCAGCATAGCTAAAGTGTGAGGCTGCTCGGCCTAGTGACCGTTCTCTTTTCCTTTTCTCTGTATCTAATGCAATAGCCCATCTCTCACTTATTTTGTCATCAAGTTCTTTTGGCAATTGAAATGCAAATTCCATCGGTACTCTCTTGAATTTTATCATCATTTGGACAATAGCATGTTCTATCTTTGTTTTGTCCTCAATTGACATTTTGCCAAATTTGCCTATGCCTGGATCTATAAGATTTCCATTCTCAATTATATCTTCAATAATTTCTTCTATAGTACTTTCCCTGTTACAAACTAACTTGAATTGATCAGGGTTGTAACACCCCGCCAGGCAACCCAAGAGGACAAGACATAAAACCTCTATAAAATGCAAGTAGTGAATTTTTATTTTATTTTATTTATTTATTTTAACTAGAATAATATTCATCATTACACTTCATATTTCTAAAAGAAGAAATAATTTTCTACTACTTGAATGTAAGATTTATACAACTTAAGTCCTCCCGGGTTCCCTAACGTCGCTACTAAAGCAACATCATATAAACCATTTACATGCATAAGATATTCACGGAATCATGAGCTTAAAAGATCTACATTCATTTTAATGCACTAAGTTAAATGTCCCTAACTTATTTCTTTTATTAAACATAGGTTAATCATCCAACATCATTATTCCTTTTATCAACTCATTCCATAAATTCATATTGATTTCATCTACATCTACTATCCTTTATATCACTTTTCTCTAATAATTTAGGTAAGAGATTAATATTCATTAAGGTAGGCATCATCCTAGGTATTTCATTAACATGAACCAACTATTAACATTAGAATCAAATTACTATTCTATTGCATTGTTTCATAACCATTCATTGTTAATAATTCCAATCACTAATCTATCATTTCTCAATAATTTCTTTGAATTCTTTCATCAAGAGAGGATACATTATTGTTGTGATACATCATTATATATAATTATATTTAAGATTATTTCCTTTACACATGGACAACATAAGAGGATAGGAGAAATAACATAAATACTTTATTTTAATGCTAGTAACATGTCCAATGTTCCACATTCTTTTCCCTTTCTTTTACCTAGAACTACCCATTCCCTTAGCATTGCCTTGAATTGAGATTACATCAATACTACAAGACTCCTTTTAGGAGATTAAAAATTACATGAATACAAATACATAAGTACATCTCAACATATTAAAATATCCAATAAGAAATCTTCAACTACAGATCTGGAAAGGAATATGTGCTAGGATCATCCAAAGAATCATGATCAATACCTCGATATAAATATTAACCACCCAACCACGTGGAACCAATAGGCCCACTCCCCCGAGCTAGGAGATAGAACCAAAGGCCCATACAAGAGGTAACAACTAGAAAATTCCTAAGGTGGTGATAAAAGTTCCCCAAAGTCACAACAAAAAGGAAAAGACAAGAAGACCACAAGGAATGCTAGAGGCATGATCAAAATTTGATAGAGACTCTAAGCTACAAGCTAGGTGAGTGTCATCGCATAGCCCTCACCCCTTGGGTTGTCCTGGTACTAGCCACTCTTGGCCCCGGCCCCCAAGTAGGCACATGCGGAACCGAATGCCTCTCGTACAGACAAGGTCATTCAGTTGTACCTACGCATAGGTACCTTCTCCCACTCCCATCCTTAGTCTTTACTAGCACTAAAGGCATGGGCGAGGCACAATTAATCTTGATTAATGTGTAATTTCCCATTCCAATAATCTCCCATTCCCAATTCATTTATTTAGGTTATCACTTGATTAAATAACTCATAGTAGGTTATCCTGGTACTAGCCACTTAGGGCCCCGGCCCCTCACTATGAGCCACTCACCTAGTGTACTTAGGTTCCCTAACATACATATAAAAATCATAAGAACATAATAGATTCATCATCAAGAATTCATATCAATTCCATAACAACATTTGATTGAGTTTAGGAAAACATATGTTGTCCCTAGTCCACTTGACAACCCTAAACCCAATATGGCATACAGAATGTTCCAAACATATAAGAAGACATCCAAGTGATATTATAAACATATTCAGAGTATACATAGATCCAATTAACCAAAAAAAAATATTCTAATAGCCTCTGGTGACCATACGAAACCTTAAAACTTAATGATGTTCTTAAACTGAATTATTTCAAGCAAGGATTAAATGCAAAGAATAGTCATCATAAAACAATCATCCATATCTTCAACAAAACAAATAATAAAGGCAATCACTTCGGTGGAGATTTAGAAAACATAATTAGGGACTCTCAATTTTATTTTTAGGGAGATCCAACGGTGGGAAAGAAAGTTATGACTTCTAGTTTAAAATAGAAAATTCTGGTTAGGGTTCAGACCTGCCTTCACTAAAACGGTTGTAATTTTCACAAAACATAATTAAAATTCACCAAACCAATTGGAAATGAAAGATAAGACTTAAGAGAATCTCTGATATCAAATTTAGACTTTTATATAATCATATCAGCCTGTAGCATACGAATACATTTGACAGAAAATTCGGAATCAAGAATGGACAGGCATAGTCTGCCAAAATGTCAAAAATAAGGCATTAATTCGACCCTAAAAATAAAATCAGAGAGATACCCATTTGAGATCTGTGAATTTTACTTCCAGAAAATCAATTTAGTAAAACCATAGATGCAATTTAAATTGTTATAATAACAGATCTCCAAAAATGGGTTGCTAAAAACCCTAGGAAAACACATGCCAATTCTTACAAACAAAAACTCAAAACTTTAAAATAACCATAGAAATGAAAAGTACAAATATAATAAATAATGATAATATATAAATAGATCCATAATCTATCAGACACATAAAGTAACTAAAATATTCAATCCATACCTCATGTCCTACGAAGGTTGAATCGAAGAAGGAAGGAAACAAAAGAGAAGACAATTCCAAACTTGAGATGCATCCTTCAAACCCTATCCACTTTCAGAAATCTCCATGAAAGAAAGAAATAATTCCATAGAAAAGAATCCCTCTCTCAACTACTAAAATTCTCACAAAAATGTCTCTCTCCCAAAAGCAAAGATAACCAAAAATTCTTAAAGACATATGCTTACAAACTCTCCCTCACATCTCCAAGTTTTCTCTCCAAAATCTCCATGAAAAGTAAGGCCATCCTCTCCTCAATGCTTCAGCCCCCAAAATCTCCTCCCCCTCAAATGAGAAAGTAGTGCATATAAATAGATTTCCAAAGGTTGAGAGGAAAAGCAACCAACTCCCAAGTAACTCTTAACTAAAGGGTATTATAAAATAACTTAATATCATACAACTATATTACTCAAATATACAATAAAAGATTATTTGTATTCATTCATACACATATGTAATATTATCCTAACATATATGCATATGCTATCATTAATTACATCAATATCTATATATATAACCTATCCTCATTATTAATAATTAACAATTGAGAATAATATACCTCGCATTATTTAATATTTAATTATTAATAATATTATACTTTACATTAATCCCGAAATATACACCATCAACAATATCTAAAATAATTAACATATAATCACATATAAATTATATATATATAAATACATATATGTGTGCACCCATATATATATTTCCATATATATATATATATATTTATATTTATATAGATACATGCCAAATACCAAACACTATAATCTATAAGATTATGAAGTAATAGATCACAATATTATTACCTATTTATAATTGCTATAGGATATAACACTGAGGTAGAATAAAATCACATACCTCAAAATAAATCTAATCATCCAAAGAGGCCATACAAATCATCTATGAAACATATCTAGAAAATCATAAGATCAAACAAGGTCAACCAAAGTCAACAAGGAAAGTCAAGCCAAACTCCTGAAACACAACATAGAAAGATTAACTAAGAATCATACCAAGAAGGAGGAATAAATAAAATGAGTAAACAAATCATACAACCAAATGAATTCAAGTGGCCACAAGGCACTAACTACAACCATGCCCAACCGGGTGCGTTGGATCTGAGTTTTTGACCCAAAGGTTGACTGACAAAGAAGGAACCCTAATATTCTCAAATTGAAATAATGACAAAGGAAGACTCATGTAGGGGCCTTAGTACTATCTCCATAACAACAACCATCGAGGATTTGAGGGCATGCTCAGACCTGTGAAGCCAGGTGAAGTCGATGCCCGATACCTACAAGCCTGCATCACAAAGAAGAAATACATATGCACGGATATACGTATAAAAGAAAACATTGCAGACAGATGACCAGGATCGATACATCGTGTGGACCTCAGCTATGTGAGTAACTACGACTTCGTCCTGAATCATGAAAACACATCATGTATATATATACACTCAAAGCATGTAGCATCATCATAATGAAGGTTAGAATCCCAAGCATTGTGTTAGTCTCTTATCAATACTAATAATAAATCAACATAATCAAATCATCAAGTGAGATACAAGATTCATCCAAGGTAACCTTAATAGAAGAAAATATAAATAACCACTTATATATATCTATCAAGTACATATCATATAACATCCTAACTATGTTCATAAAGGTCTTGTAGGTACTCAATACATACATGGAGATAAATACATACAAGAATGATACCTTTAGATAGTATGTCTAATATTAGAATCATTGAGTACTAGCTTATGAAATTATTATAAACAACTATAGGAATAGATCAAACAAGTATCATGTACAACTTAAGCTGTAAGAAAACATCGAAGGATCTTACTTCTTTCAAAAACACAAAACTTATATTAGGGTTAGAGGGGTATTACAAGGGTCATTTTCAGTGTCAGTCTCCTCTATATCTTCTTTACTCCTTATGTATTTCCTCTTTTTCTTAGGTGGCTTAGCTACCTTCTTGTTCTTTCTCTTTATGTATTTCTTCATCAGTGTAGCTGCTCTTCTTTTTGCTACTTTTACTGCTTCTTCTTTCTCAGTAGATTGTGATGTAGTTGATGAATGTGTCCTCATTCCTTCAGGTTCTGGTAGCTAAATTTCTTGTTCATCAGTTGTGGGTAGCTGAATTTCTTCTTCATCATTGGTGGGAGGAACTGGTGTGTGATCCTTTTCTTTGTCTGACTCGGTCTCCTCATTGTCATAGGGCTTGTCAGCCAACTGTAACTAACCTTCAGTTGTCTCATCAATCGGTGACTCCTTAGGTGAGTCAGATACATTTCCATATTTTGCTAAGAGATCTTTTCTCATTTTCTTTGCCCTTCTAGACATTTTTCTGATCTCTATGTCCATTGTGATTCTAGACTTAGCTTCCTCATATACACCAAACCTACTAGCAGTGATATCTATCGGTAATGCTAGCAATGCATTGATAGATTTCAAAGTGAAATCATGATTCATTTCATAACCCATCGGTGCTAGCCATTTTGTTCTCGATTCTATTGCCTTTATCATTGAGTGGTCTGTGCTTACCACAAAGCATATGTCATCTTCAAATTTACTTACTAATTCCTTTGGAATTCTACTTCTTTGTTGCATTTTTGTTTGAAATTCCTTGAAATATGCATTGAATTCCTTGTTCAGATTGTCTCCTAGACTTCTCATCATTTCACCAATTTGAGCAGTTATCGGTTTGTCTGATTGCCAGTTTACTTTACCAATACTCGGTACATATTTTTGTAGATAGAGAAATGTACAGACAAGCAGTGATCCATACTTACATGTATTGGACTTCTTTGCTTTTATTGTCTTCATATTGTCATGCAGTTGGTGTAGTAGAAGCTCGACAAGATCAACCTAGTGATCTTTCTTCATAATTTTGTAAGCCATGTCCACGGCACTACAGGGTACACTATTTGTTCTGCTTGATTGGAATATCTTGTACCCGATGACATGAGTTGTGAATTTTACTGCTGGATCTTTGATAGTTGAGATTTTCAGTGCCCTACCATTGCATTGAGCTCCAATGTTCTTTTCTATGTCAGGATGAGATGAACTTCGAAAGGCTTTGGCTTTGTCGGTTGTAGGGTACCCAGTAACCCTACTGATAATCTTCTTAGTGACCTCAATAGGTTTATCTAACCAAAATTTGCCATCATGAAATCTGCTTAGCATGATTCTTATCCAATCATTGTGGAAGGATTGTGGGAAGTATGTGAAACATCGTAACCCTGACTCTTCAATCTTCTTGTATTCAGATTTATTCTTACCATCCGGTCCATAGATTTTTTGATAAGCTGCAATGGTCTCAAAATCACATAC
The DNA here is from genome assembly GCA_027943335.1 of Chamaecyparis obtusa. Taxonomy (NCBI): domain Eukaryota; kingdom Viridiplantae; phylum Streptophyta; class Pinopsida; order Cupressales; family Cupressaceae; genus Chamaecyparis; species Chamaecyparis obtusa. The sequence continues at coordinate 117,349 of BSBK01003928.1, forward strand.
TGCACCGATCTTGCAGTGAATGTAGGCCCTAACATCTTTTGTTAACAAAATCTTATCTGGAATACTAGAAAATGTGCCCATATCGTCTGTTTGTGCTGTGACCTTGGGATGAGGTTTAAATTTCTCCTCGGCAAAGTGTGCCCTAACAATTAATTCTACTTCCTCCTCAATGTTCTACGATTTGCTTGCGGTTGAAGTCGATGCCATAAATTGTTTCTAGGGTTTCGACAAACAATAGATAACCAGTGTTCGGTAGGTAGATGAACTTACTCGTTATCATCAAAGAATTATCGTCGGTTCGATCTATAGTAGCTTTGAATATATTTTGAAAATCTTTAGTTCAAACTCTTCTCTGTAAGATCTCCTTTCTTTGAAATCGCAATGTAACAATGAACTCTATTTCTGCATATTTATAGGGTTTTCGATATTCTCGCTCAAACTTTGATGCATTAAATGTGTGACCTAACTTTCAGTACGAAATGACTGTTAGCTCGGTAATGTCTACAATGTATTTTTCTCGGTTAACATAGAATTTCCTCATCGGTTCATACTGTTGTTGGTTAACCTTGTATAGTGATTACCGATGGGTAACCAACTCACGTTTCTTCTTTTACCAACTATATGACATTTGTAAACTTATAACACATAAACCATGGTGCATCATTATTCATGCAGATTTGGTATTTGTACATCATATATAAGGAACTATATGTAAAATGTGATTATTTAAAATGTCAGTTCCATACATACCTTGTCATCTTAAGTGGAGGTACCGATGTCACCCAATCCAGTGGACAAGGTTTCACCGACAGTGTTACTTGACTTAGCATTCGCATTAGATGCCTTCTTCCACATTGTGTTCCTTAACTTCATAATATATGCAATGTTATATCCACTCTCAAATATATGGTTTTCATCAGGTGCTCGGTCTCTGTAGTTGTTGCTTACATGACCGACCTTGTGATAGTGCATACATGCCATTCTTGCATTTGTCCAGTTTCTTGATTGTCCAATCTGACTCTTTCTATAACAGTTTGCTGCAATATGTCCATACCAACCACATGCAGTACAATTAGTCCATGTATTATAATCCCAAACATATGAGTTACCTTGTCTCTTCGGTTGATATGGCTTTTGTTGTAGTTTCTCTTTAGGTGTCCAGACTTGTCTCATTTTCTCCTTGTAGTCCCTTGCAGTGTGTCCATGCTTATTAGAAGTATAGCATATTTTCTCCTTAGTAGTATTATTAGCAATGCCATTCTTCTTAGCTTTGCATTCATAAGCTAGATGTCCAAACTTACCACAATAATAACAATATCCATTGATTTTTGGGATGATAGGAGGTTTACCTTGTGCTTTGCTTCTGCACGCATTTGATGTATGTCCTGGTTTTCCACAATGATAGCATGTCAACACTTTAGGTTTTTGACTTTGATTGTTCTTGACTTCTTCAGCTTGTTGTGATGATTCTCCTTCATCGGTGTAGCCTATACTGGCTCTGCTTCCAAATCTCCTTTGATTAATCAAGAAATCATTAATATTTTTAGAACTGTCCTTAGCTATCTTCATCATTTCATTGTGATGCTTTTGTGGCTTTATTTCATTTCTCAATTTTTCATTATCTTCTCTGAGTATTGCAACATCTTCAAGTCTTCTTGATAATTCTCCATTTACTCAGTTCATTTCCTGATTAACTGTCATCATCTGATTTGATACTTGGAAGTGACGATCAGTGAGTCTCTATATTTCACTTTCTGTTGCTTGAAGTTGTTCAGTCATCAGTCTTTGGTCTTCAATAGCCGGATTCCAATCTTGTTTAGCTTGTCTAGCATTGTTCATGATTTCCACCATTCTCACCATTTGAGATTCATGACCGATTTGAAGTGCTTTCACTTGCTTAGATAGATGCTGATTCTTTTCAGATAACTCAGAGATTATGCTTTTGGATCCGTCAGAGATGCTTCCAGAGCTTGATCCAATCTAATCAAATATTTCATCAATAGGTTCTTCATGATAATTGATTTCATCCAACTAAATTGCAAGGTTCTTTCTCTCAACCAGTAATTTCTTCAGTTCTTCCTTGGCTTGTTTATACTGTTCCACAAACATCTGCATTTGTATCTTTTGATTCTCAATAGTCTTGTCAAGTTTGTATCTCTCCATGACTTAGATCTTTACCCTTCAGTGGTTAGATTGTTCAACAAGAGAACTATGCTCTGATACCAATTGTTGGAATTAGGAGAGATAGGTACTGAGAGGGGAGGGGTGAATCAGTGCCTTCAAAACTTTACTTATAAAACCTTTCTGATCAATAACTGAATACTGTGATAACCGATCAAAATAACTTGAATCTAATTGCATAAATCAATCATCTATTTAACTTAAGAAAGTAAAGAACATGAAATCAATATGACAATCACATAACACAAGTATTTTGGTAACGCGGAAACCCTTGTTAGAAGGTAAAAACTGTGGTGGGGATCACACCCACAAATTCTTCACTACTGCAGATAGAAAAGGTTTGCCTATTATGGCTAAAGTTTTGATCAGTTTTGGTGATCTTACCCTGTTAGGAGTAACATATTAGATTAGCTAGATCTACCTAGTTATAGGATTTAACAACACTAAATGAAGTGTGTACTCGGTTAAGAGATTTATACAAAGACTGTTAAGTCTACTCTGTTAAGAGATTTATCAAAAACTCTATCACAATTGTCAGAAAGTAATAGGCAAGTATCTGTTAGTTGACAACTCAATTGTCTTAAATAGATCTATAAGTGCTTATCAAAATATCACCTTATCTGTGATGGTTCTCTGCTTTATTTTGCTCGGTAGTCTTGTCTGATTCTACTCAATCTGATATCCTTTGTACTCTGTTCTACTCGGTAAACTGATTGTCTTGAAGATAGGAAAATTCTTCAAGTGCTCCATGATTCATATATATCAGTTCAACAACCTCATGAAAATGGTGTGAACAAACAAAATATATAGTGTTCTATTTTTCCACCTTAGCAAAAATTAGGTTACAAAAAAATAATCATAACCCTAAGATCTACGGTGCAAAATAACCTAGATCAACTAATACAAATAAGATAATCATTGCATTTAATGAATATCTTTTACAATAAATGCTCCTCGATCTTGGTAAACTATTTTATGATCTGTTATAACTGTTTGCATAGAATAATGTGCCATTTCTGATTACTATGTGTAGACACCTAAATTTGCTTACGTAATTTAGTAATCATATTTAGTCTTTTCCTAGGACATCTTGTTAATTAAATATTATTTATTTAATTAATTTATGTCATCCCCTAGTTAATTAATTTAATTAATTAACTATAGCCCAATTAATTATCAAAATGACAAACCTATAGTATGATAATTAATTAAATCCCTATTCCTCTATTAATTTAAATGGATACTTTTATCTAAATAAATTAATTCATAAATCCCCTTTTCCTCCCACTTGGAATTGAATAAAATATTTAATTCTAAATCTCCCCTATTAGCTAATAATCCATGCTTAGCTAATAATCCTCCACTCATTCTCTCTCCTCCCATCACATCTCTCTAATCCTCCACTTATCAAGCCTAATCACCTCCTAAGCATGTGCACAATCATAATCCAAGATTAAAGAATGCTAATCCACCCCAAAGTCAACCCCTTATGACATCACCTCCACATCCTCCAATGAGAAATCAAAAGCCTCTTACACCTCTTACACACTTGTCCCCTCTTACACCTTCCAAAGGTGCCTCTCCTTCCATTCTCCCCCATTGTGACACTTGTCACAATGCTATGCATTTGAGAAAGTACAATCCATGTGCTCTCCCTTGGATGCATCTCCACCGTTGCTCATATCCCTTTTGCCCCTTAATCTCCACTGTATGTTTCACCCATCTTTCTTTAAAAGAGAAGCTCTCCTCCATTTTCACCCACCATTGAAGCAAAGTTATCATGCCACTTTCTCTATTGAAGCTTGAGCATAGCATTTGAGCACACATCCAAATCTTTGGACAAATCTTGTACATCTTGGAGGTTTGCTTAAGGGTTTTATATTGCTTTTGAGTTTGTTTGCTTCCATTTTGTAGGTCTTATCATAGGTGTTTATCTCATTTGTTTTGTTGAATGTTTAGTTTACTTTGCATTCTTTAACACTACATTTTAGGTTTTACATTTTGGGACTCCCGGTGGGACCCACTTCTAAGGTCATTCTTGTTTATTTTTTCATCATTTTCTTGCAAAAACTAACCCAAATACTAAAGTTTTTTGTTGTTTGAGTGCTTTGCAAGGGTTTTTTGGGTGTTTTGCATGTCTAGGGCCAAAGAGGAGGCATTTGCACAAACATTCCTATTTTTAGATTTTACATAGCAAACACCTCCAGAAAATTTACAGTTTTGTGGGAATGCCAGTACGGATGTGGGAACGCAGATGACTCTGCGGGAACGCTTGTATGGCTCGCAGGAACGCATTCTCGCCATGATATTTTCTGACTTTCTATCTTTTTCTACTCTTTGTTGTCCTTCACCAGTGACTTACTGTACCCCTTTTGCGGGTTCACGTTCCTCCAACGTGGGATTGCGCGTTGACCAGGCGGGATTGCCTATGTACGATTGTAAGCCTTAAGGGCATTCAATAATTTTTTTTTTTTTTGTATTTTTGCCTTCATTCCCGCAACATGGGATTGCTGTTTGACTATTTACGGGATCGTCTATGTACCTTCTATGAGCCGTACGACCTCATTATTTTCCTTCAATTTTTCTCCCGTCATTCCTGCAATGCGGGATCGACAGTTGACTTGTGGGAATGAGGTTTGACCTGTGGAAACATGGTCAGAGGTATTATTTTTGTGTTTTGCTTTCTGTCTATCATTTTCAATTTTCTAACAGTCTTGCAGGAATGCCGGTATGGCTCTGTGGGAATGCTATTTTTCTATTGTAGGATTGCAAGTTTCTGCGAGAACACGGGTTAAAATTTTTAAAATAGAATTAACTCACTTTGTTTTGGTGCATTAAAAAGAATAGAGTATGCCAAACAACACCTCACATTTTTGATTTGGGTTTAAAATAAACAAAGGTTAAAATTGAACAAGGCAAACATCACACTTCCTTTTGGTGCTTAAAATCAACTTACTCAATCTTGAGTGCCTAAGGGACAAAGAATCAATGTGATGAACACTTCTTTTGGTGCTTAAAAATCAATCAAACACTAACTTGAATGCTAAAGGGAGTAAAACTTTTCTTGTTTTTTGCAAATCAAATCTCTACTTCTCTTTAAGCATTGTCATTTACATTTCAAAACAAAGAACCTTGCATGTTAAACATGAGTGTTTGATGTTCTAGAAGAGAAAACATTTAGTCTTAATAGGTTCAATTTGGAATGAACACTTCTTGGCATGTTTGAAGGAGTGTTTTTCAACACTTCCTTAGAGCTTTTCAATTTTTGCATAAACCTTGTTAAAGTAAGCGATGTGGAAGCAATCCACTTGTATTCGTATCCTCTCCCCTTGCCTTTGCGGATCTTGGGTGAAGAGAAGGATCAAGTTCAATTGACAACACTTCTAGTGAGGCTTGTCTAGAGAGACGCACTTCCTCTTTAGAGAACGACCTCAAATTGGTAATACCCCAGCTGGTATATAAACAAGGTGCTGAGAAAACTCTCACCTTATCCCCGCAAGCTCAGGTGAGGTGTGTTGATGGTAGCCTGAGGAAGGTGAATATCCCTACGATTTTGGCATGGTCAACTAGGCTCTTAAGTGAGTCATGCACATACAAACTGATTGGGGGGATGCCACAGACCTTACTAGAAGCCATTAATCAGAAGCCTACCCGATCTACTCCTAAAGGTATCATAATCTTTATGCAAGGACCGACCCAAGTGGTTTCTCGGGTCACCTAAAGATTACTCACCATATGTATTCCTCTTTTGGGATATCAAGCTATGGGCAAAGGTTGTGATACTAGCCTATCTTGTAGGTAGAAAGTGCTTGTATGTGTTCTCGAACGTGACTTGACCCAGTAAAAACATATGTTAAACATACACAACTATCAAAATTACAAAGGTCTTTTTCCAAAAGAGATCATCTACCTGTATCCTCCAAGATTTCTTTGTCTCTTGTGAGGACTATTTGTCAAGACATTATCTTGAAAGTGAATTCAAGTTTGTTCAGAACCAAGCCAAGGTATACTTACCACAGTCACTTCCTAGCTTGACCCAATCCTGTGAACAGTTACTTTTGTTGACCTATGACCTAGACTATGAAGCATAAGAAAGCTAAGTTACCCATCCCACATGCATATCGAGAAAAGAAAGTTACATAAAGAAAGCTCAAATATTGTTAGCATATTGTCACTACAGCCCATGAAGAAGAAAAGTACCAAACCCGATTGGATAATATACAATACAACACAAGGGTTAAACAGTTTGCTTTTTGAATCCAAGTTGATTGCCGCTTTGTTAGATTAGAGAGTGAAGATTAGTTGGCACAACCCCCTCCTCTTTTCAAAACTACAAAAATTGTCACAACATCCCCCATCTTAGGTGATCCAATAGGTGCATTTCCATCATCACCTTTTGAAGCATCATTATCCCAAGTCATTATCCTAGATCCATATCATATCCAAGAACTCACCTTGAGTTGTCCTATCCTTGTTTACACAAATCAAAATCCTGAAGCTTCACCCATTCAACTAAGCATTGTCTAGGGTAGCTAGTACTTGCTTTTGTGGACCTCATCATCTCAATCCAGAGATCGACCCACACTAGTAAGGATCCAGTTGTCTGAAGATCACAAGTCTATCTGAGGATGACAATCCATGCATTTTGATCCCCCCATTAGGAAAGGTAACCCATCTCAATCCTCTTCCTAATAGCGTATCACTAAGAATCCTACATTTAGATAATCACCTAGTTCATCTCAAAAATCCAAGTCCCCATCCTTAGCATCATTCCGCTACATCTGCATTTTCCCTCATCTTAGGACATTGCACTTTCATGCCTGCTATGACATGATCAAAGAAAAGAAAAGGGATGGATTCCAACCAGGCCACTACTTCGGCTGATCCAAATGATTCCATAGGTGAAATGGTGATGTATGACCCTCCGATGATGATAGTTCAGAACATATGGGAAGATCCTAGTTAGACACCTACTACTAACTCCATGGAGGCTTTCATGTGCCTCCCAGGACATGCGCAAATGGTAAGTGCAATCATCGCACAAAATCATCTGGCTATATTGGCAAACTATGTGTAGGAGGGTACTCCCATCCCACCTTAGTTATGCTCTTTTGACCCCACAAACCCCTTTCACGTTCCTACCAACATTGATTCATTTGTCATCTAGCAAGTCCATGATCCAACCATGCAAGTATCCCATATGGCCTCACCTATCCCACATCTCCTGCAACCTCGTATGGCGATCCCCACAAGTGGACCACTTTCCATCATGGGACCACCACCTCCCGCCTCTTCACAAATAGTCACTGAAGTGCCAGCATCCACCCAAGCCTCTACGCAAGCAACACCGCCTCCCGCTACATCAACAACTCTTTCGCAAGGAGTCTCACAAACCACCCCACCTATATCCACCCCACAATCTCACTCCACGCAAGCGCCTCTTACCTTTACTACCGGCATGAAGACCCAACAAGGCACCTTTACAATAGGAATGCCACACATGCCATCTCACAATCCTCCACCTGCACAACAAGCCCCCACATCAGCCCCCACATTTGTGGCCAACTTTGCATCGCAACCCCTATCAGGAGTCAACGCCACCTAGAGCCTCGGCCAAGCACAAATGAACACCATGGGCATACCCACACATGGCCAACTTTACCAAAAAACTCATCAGCAACAAACCTACCCACAAACAACACCTCCACCTGCATTTACCAATTATTTGTGTATGCCATCCACCGCTCAGCAAACCAAACCTTCACAATCACAACAACTTGGCACTACCCATCCCACTAACTCCATTATGCAACCACCAATAGTGCACACCCAGGTCACCATCCCCAATCTTAGTAATGCAAGTATGCACCTATCCTCTATTGGTCAAACTCATCACCAACCACAATACCAACCTCCCCAGTTGCAGCAATACTTCCCGGCTCCACAAGCCAATCCTATCATCCTGCAGTAGCAAGTCTTGCCGCAGCACACACCCACCTTGCATCAGCAATACATCGCTCAGCAAGCTAGTTAAAACCCCTTTCAGATGGCCTTTTCAGCTAGAAAATCCCCATTCCCTAGCTCAACATTCATTCCACACATCCCTCCCTATTCATCCACGCTATTCGACCCACTCACTGGGAGTACCCGCTCTAGCACCTACCAAGTCAGAGTGGGAAGAAATGAGAAATGCCATGAAAGAGCTTAAGATTGGTACTGAGACTAAGACATTCAAGTTTGAGGAAGTTTGTCCATATCCATTCGATAGATCAATCACAGTGATCCCCTTCCCTAAACATTTTGAAACACCAAATTTTGACAAGTATCGAGGGAAGGGTGATCCAGTTAACCATGTCAAAGAGTTTTACATGGCATGCCAAGAGGTGGCATTTAACGACATATTTCTCATGTGACTTTTCCCCAAGAGCTTGGGAGGGGCCACTCTCAAATGGTTCTACAAAATACTTTATGGGTCTATTTCCACATTTCTAGAGCTTTCAAAAAAGTTTATCGCTCAATATGCACGCAACATTGAGAATGAGCTCACCCTATTGGACTTGTGAAATACCAAATAGAAGGGAGGTGAAACTCTGGCTGATTACTTACAATGATGGCAGAATCTCACCACAAGATTGTCATACCGACCACCAGAAAAACATCTTGCCAAGATATTCATTGATAATCTGCACCTGAAGCTATCCCATTCTATGAAGATGAACTACATTCAGACCTACCAAGACATTAAAGGGAAAGGCATGGATATTAAGTGAGCTCTTTTGGATGATGGTAGCATCAAAAACTATAAAGAAAGCTCTCAGGACAGACCAAATAATGACCATTCTCAATATTGGAACAAGAATAAGAATGTGGTCATTGACAGAGCCACTGACACCAGGAATGTCCAAGTTGTGGTTGTAGGTCCTAATCCCACTCCTCTAGCATATCAATAGAAAACACTCATGTATCAACAACCACCACCCGTATACCAACAACAAGTGCCTGCCTATCAACAACCACCCTGTCAGCCTCCTGTGAATCAAACCAATGCTATATTTGTTACCCAAGGATGAAATAAGCCCTGTGTTCAGAATGACCCAAAGTGCATCTTCACACCCCTTGGAGAACCCTTGGATGCCATTTTTTGCAAGATGGTGAGTGCCAACCTGGTTGTGTATCTGCAAACCCAGCCCTATGATGACTCAACACCCAAGCCAACATGGTACAAAGACAATGAATACTATGAATACCACCATGTTCAGGGACACACTACCACTAAGTGCATGAAGCTCAAGAACTATGTCCAGGACCTTATAGATAAAAAGGAGATCACAGTCAATGCTCCTACCCAAGCATCACCCAATGCCAACCTGCAAATCTACCAAAATGTGTTTCCTAAACACAATGCTAGAAAGGCCCAAGTTAACACTACCCCTCTCACTGGCCAAGATAAGGGTAAACAAGGTGACCATGGCAATGGAAAAGACTATACCACTGCCTACATAAACTATGATAAATTTGTTGGTTGTATCTCCTAGGTTGAGCCTACTATGAACGCGATCCATGTCAAAGGTGCTAACAATCAATGTGCTGTTACTACCTGAAGAGGCCGGATATCTATAGCCGGTGCTAATACTACCACCATCCCCAACACACAATATAATCTCCTGGAACACCTTGGGAACACACCCACACAAATATCCATCCTTGATCTCCTTCATACATCACCCCTTCATCAAGAGGTCCTCAACAAAGCCCTTCAAGAGGCCCATGTCTTTGCAGACATCAATGCCATCCAATTCAAGAACCTTGTGGGACACATATCTGCACCATCCACTCTCTCTTTCCAGCCATTTGACATGCCATCCATTGAACCGGATCATAATCTTCCACTCTGCATTGCCATCATCATTAATGACTTTTCCATCAAACGGGTCATGATAGATAATGGTTCAGCCCTCAATCTTTGCATGTTAAAATTTGTTCGACAGATTGGCCTCACAGAAGTAGACATTTCCCATGAGGTGATCACCATCAAGGCCTATGATAATCTAGAGCATACCTCCAAATGTACCATTTTGTTTCCAATCAAAATTGGTCCTATCACACAGGACATAGTGTGCCATGTTGTTGATCTTGATCTCCCTTACAACATCCTCCTAGGTCATCCCTGGATCCACTCCATCCAAGCAGTCCCTTCCACCTATCATCAGTGCATCAAATTCCCTTATCAAGGCACTGAAATCACCATCCACGTAGATCCCCAACCTTTTTCATACTGTCATGCGATCAAGGCCTCATTTCCCCACTCCACTCATTGTCCCAGAATTAATATTGGCACGTCTGTCACCAGCACTTCCCAATCCCACCGCAATCTAGAAACAATCCTCGCCTCCACCTTCTCCTCTGTCAAGATCAATAACAAGGGCTATGGAGAATACAGTCTCACTGATGCTTTTATAGTAGGGACTCTTCCCCTAGATCCACACACACAAGGATGACCCTCCCACCAAACCAAGGCTCCTCGGGAGGGTCCCAAAATAAAGACCATGGGAACATCTTCTTTTGTTTCCAATGGAATCCTGAATGGTCAAGAGTTGGCCCCAGATATCAACCAATGGTTGTATAAAGATCCTCCACCTCTAGATACTCAAGTCCTTAGATATTTTAAGGATAAATATCCCATACCACACAAATGGGCAACTGAACAATGGGACTATCGAGGAGGAGGTCTAGGACCCAATGAGGCTGGAATGACAGACCCCATGGAGGCCTCTAAAAATCCTGAGACTCGAGGCCTCAGCTTTAATCCCACTCGCTTGCACATATAAGGACCTGACGCCATAACTAGGGGCACCAATTCGCCCAACATAACCCTTTTGAGAATCCAAGACGAACTCATGGAAGTCAAAGATGTTCTGGAAGAGGAAGAAAAATGGTCCTATGATGATATCTTTGATGAAAAAACCTTCTTGGGCAATCTTATCCTTTGCCAACTCACCATCAACCTCATTGACCTCCCCCTCATTCACCTCGACCTCATAGACTGGGACCAGCCGAGTGTAGTACATATCGATGAGTTCTGAAGTGAGGAAGTGCTCCTAAGATTCATGGACACCATAGATTAGCAATTAGAATGGGGGCAGGAATCGACTGAAGTATACCAACTCAACCCAAAGGGGTACTTTGGGGAAGAGGAAGTCTCTCGCCACAAAAATAAAAACAAAAAAGAAAATAAAGAGTCCTCATGTGAAAAATCCTCTGGGGCACATCTCGATTCAAAAATAGTAAAAACAAAGGGTGTATTTGACAGTGAAAACCTCTTTGAGGCGCTGGAGGATGGAGACTTGCCTCTTCCTCTTATTCAGGATTACCAGTCAGAGAAATCATCCATAGTCATTGAAGAGACCAAGCTGATCAATCTAGGAATAGAGGAAATCCCTCGGATCACATACATCATAGCAGCTCTAAGTGAAGCAAAAGAGACAGCCCTGGAAGCCCTCCTTTGGGAATCAATAGGAAACTTTGCATGGTCATATGCCCATATGCCTAGACTTGATCCTAATCTCATTGTTCATCATCTGACAGTCAATCCCGATGCCAAACCAGTCAAGCAAAAGTTAAGGAGAATGCACCCAAAAGTAGCCTTGCTAGTTAAAGCAGAGCTTGAGAAGGTCCTTCAGGCTAAGATCATCAGAGCCATTGATTATTCAAACTGGATCTCTAACATGGTGCCTATTGTCAAACCCTCAGGCGACATAAGAATTTGTATTGACTTTTGAGATTTGAACAAGGCATGTCCGAAAGATGATTTTCCACTACCCAACATAGACATAATCATAGACCTCACTGCAGGGCATGAGATGCTATCACTCATGGATGACTTCTCAGGGTATAATCAGATTAGAATCACAGAAGCATACCAACACAAAACTACTTTCACCACACCATGGGGCATGTTTTTCTATAACATGATGCCGTTTGGGCTCAAAAATGTCAGAGCTACCTATCAAAGAGTGATGACCGCAATTTTTCATGACATGATTCATAAGATCCTCGAGGACTATGTCGATGAAATTCTAGCAAAATCTAGAACACGCTACAAACACCTTGATGTCCTCGAAGATGTGTTTGATCGCCTGTGCAAGTATGGCTTGAAATTGAATCCAAAGAAATGTGTATTTAGTGTGACATCTGGAAAAATTCTGGGGTTCATTGTGTCCAGGTGTGGCATAGAGATTGATCCCCAAAAGGTGAAGGCCATCATGGAAATGCCTCCCCCCAGAATGCTTAGATAGTTAAGAAGCTTACAAGGAAAGTTGTAGTCAGTTCGACGATTCATCTCCCAACTAGCAGATAAGTGCCAGCCATTCACACATCTTTTACGAAAGGATACCTCCTTTAATTGGGATCCCATCTGTTAGCGCAGCTTCGAAAAACTCAAGGAATATCTGGTGAATGCACCTATTCTTGTTCCACCAACGCTAGGAAGGCCCCTCATTTTGTACATCTCTGCAACTACTACAACGCTGGGGGAAATCTTAGCACAACTTGATGATGATGGAAAAGAGCAAGCTATTTATTATATCAGTTGTACACTAGTTGGATACAAGCTGAACTATTCTCCAATGGAAAAAGCCTACTTGGCAGTGGTTTTTGCCATTCAAAAACTTTGCCACTATATGCTGAGTCACATAGTAAATTTAATCTCCAAGGTCGACCCGCTCAAATACTTGCTATCAAAGGCCATACTTACAAGGCAAATGGCAAAATGGGTTATGCTTCTTAGTGAATTTGACATCCAATATGTTGACCGAAAAGCAATCAAGGGACAAGTTATTACTGATCAGCTTGTAGAAGCCCCCTTAGTTGACACATACCCTCTTGAAATGGAGTTCCCAGATGAGCATCTTTGTATGGTTGAAGAACAACCCCAATGGAAATTATATTTTGATGGCTTGTATACATCACATGAATCAGGGGTAGGCATACTATTTGTGACCCCTCAAGGAGACTATATCCCCAAATCCTTCAAGCTAGGATTTATGTGTACAAACAACATCTCAGAATATGAAACCCTTGTGGCAGGTCTTAAAACTGCCATTCACTCGAATATCATGAAACTCCAAGTTTTCAAAGATTCCCAATTGATCATCAAGTAGGTCCTCAATGAATATCAAACAAAGGACAACAAGCTATTACCCTACAAAGAGCTTGTAGATAAACTCAAAGAACATTTTGTTAGCATACAGTTCACACAAGTACCAAGACTTCAAAATAAGGCAGCAGACACCATGGCCACCATCGGTTCACTATTGGAAATCCCCCGTGACGCCGCACAATATGAGTTTCTAGTTGAGCAACTACACATGCCCGCTTACGAGAACACTAACGCTGATATGGTATGCATCTTGGTTGGTCCCCAGTCCCCATGGTACCATGACATTCACACTTATCTAAAAAATGGTATCATATCTCCTCACCTCACAAACACCCAATGCCATAACCTTATTTGTAGAGCATCCTGCTACACTCTTGTAGCCAACACCCTATATCATCATGGGTATCACAACATCCTCTCCCGATGTCTAGACTCAAACGAGGCCGCTGTGGCTTTACAAGAGGTTCACGCTGGTATTTGCGGTGCTCACACGAGTGGTATCATCCTTGCAAAGTGGCTGCTTAGAGTTGGGTATTGTTGGCCGACCATGGAGCATGATGCTTGTGAGTTTGTGAAGAAGTGCCTACAGTGCCAATAGCATGCCAATTTGATCCATCCACCTGCACAGGACTTACAACCCATTGCACCTCCGTGGCCTTTCTCGTGTTGGGGTTTTGACCTTGTTGGCATGATCCACCCTCATTCTTCTAACGGACACAAGTATATCATTACAGCCACAAAGTACTTTACAAAGTGGGTAGAAGCAATTCTGCTCAACTTAACTACTGGTGTCCAGATCTCCAAATTCATCATCTACCACATCATTTGTCATTTTGGCATTCCCTCCACCATCTTCACAAATCACAGCTCTCCATTTGAAAACCAGCATGTTACAGAGCTTTGTGACGAATTCCACATCCACCAACGCTTTTATAGCCCATACTTTCCACAAGGGAACGACCAGGTTGAGGCAACTAACAAAACTATCCTCAAAATCCTATAGAAAGTTGTCAATGATTCTGGTTGTGACTAGCATTTGCAAATCAATCCTGCCCTCTAGGCCTATCACACCTCATTTCGTACTCCCATAGGCACCACCCCATACTCCTTGGTATATGGTACTAAAGCTATTTTTCCAATCAAGGTCAAAATCCCTTCACTCCGCGTGTCCATGAAGAACTACATCATAGATGAAGACTACCACGTGGTGTGCTTGACATAGCTGGACTTGCTAGATGAAAAGAGGCAATGGGCCTATGATCACCTGATCGTGTACCAAAACCATCTCAAAAGGAGCTTCAATAAAAAGGTGCACCCTCGACAGTTCCAGGTGGGAGACCTTGTCCTGAAAGAAAACTAGAAAGTACAAGCAAACCGTGAAAAGAAAGGGAAGTTTGAGCCCACTTGGTTAGGTCCCTACATGGTGATAGCTTGCTTTGGTTCCGGAGCTTATCAGTTGTCTACACCTTAGGGGGAGCCTCTTAATGATCCTATTAATATCATACATCTGAAGTGGTTCTATGCTTGAATCATAATATGATCTTGAAAAAAATCTTAAAAATCAAATATGATCCTAAAAAAATCCTAAAAATTGTAAAATGTCCTCAAAAAAATCATCATCTTGGTGAAAACTTGGTAAACAGGCGCCTTGATGAATAAAAAAAAATCAAAAAAATGGAAAAGAGTAAAGAGAAAAATCTCATCCAATGGTGAAAACTTGGCAATTCAAGCACCTTGGGCAAGTATGTTGGTGAAAACCTGGTAAACAAGCACCATACATAGTGGACCATATCATTATCTATCAAAATCCCCCCCCCCCCATCCATTTGCCACTTTTCATTTTTGACTCACCCATCCCTTGTTCCCAAGGTGTCATCCCCATTGCGCTAGGACACAAGATTCGCTATCCCATTTCTTGCAATGTTGTACATATCCGATCTATATAGTGTCTCCCTCTTGTACATACCATCTTAGCAGTGCCTTTTTCTTGCAACACCCATGACCTGAACGATCTCAAATCAGCAATGTTCCCTCAGCAAGTATCCTATGTCACTGTGATTCTCTGAAAGTTGTTTGTTTGCCCAGCCATAATTCCCAATGTAGTCAACACCCATCAACCAAGTCCTTGTAGGATGCATCCTTCCTCCATGTCTGACCTAATCTCAACATCCATAGTCAGTCGATCTCTTTTGGAAAAGGACATCTTTTGGTCTTATCACCTTGATTTTAGTTTGCTTGTTTTATCTTTTCAGTTGATTTTGTGATCTTAGTTGACTACTCCCATTAAGGCCACCATGATCCTTTATATCATGGTGTGTTGCAATAGGAGGTGTTATTCTGGGGCATGGTCTTTTGTGATCTTTTGGCTTCTACCTATGAGTCAGTCAGACATGACCCTTGCACATTCCACTTGTGATCTTTTGGGTTACTTGGTACACTTGGGAAATGTTGTTTGTCTGTGGATTCCCTCGCATCGTTCCCACAATGTGTCCTTTGGGATGCATGTGTGATGCTAGGGCAATCCTTGTGTGTCTTTTTTGCGTCAATCTTATGCAACACTCACAACATGACCTCACGCTCCTAGTAACTATGGTTCGTCTCTTTTGTTGATATATCAAAATAAGTGCTCACATCTACACGGTGGTGTTCCCTCAGAACATCCCATGCTCAAGCTTCATGAAACATCCTCTGCCCTATCAAACATTTGAATAGAGCTCTCATAATCTCCATCCCATATCAAAACATCATCCCTATCAAAGCATCATTCCAACCAACAAACTCCCCCCCACTGAGCTTCTCTCTCGCATCCCTCTCACATTCTTGACCTTTGGATTGTGATTGTGCATATATCCCCCTTCAACCATTGTCCTGTCCCTCTCTCAACGAGGGTTCAGTCAGGCAATGATATGTTGAGACCATTCTGTATACCCTCACCCTCATAGTCTCATCTACATTCATGCATGCATGTCATCTTCCACTCCTACCCTTGGTTGCACTATGTCATCTCATTTAGATTCATTTTAATCTTGCATTGTTAAGATTCATTCTTAGGTGCATTCATCTCATTTAGATTCATTTTAATCCTGCATTGTTAAGATTCATTCTTAGGTGCACTCATCTCATTTAGATTCATTTTAATCTTGCATTGTTAAGATTCATTCTTAGGTGCACTCATCTCATTTAGATTCATTTTAATCTTGCATTATTTAGATTCATTCTTAGGTGCACTCATATCATTTAGATTTATTTTAATCTTGCATTGTTAAGATTCATTCTTTGGTGCATTCATCTCATTTAGATTCATTTTAATCTTGCATTGTTAAGATTCATTCTTAGGTGCATTCATCTCATTTAGATTCATTTTAATCTTGCATTGTTAGGATTCATTTTAGGTGCATTCTTCCCATTTACCATCTCATTGCATCTCATTTAGGTTCATTTTTAATCTTGCATTGTTAAGTAGTTTTTTTATCTTGCATTGTTAACACATGTTACATATCCATAACCATATGCATTCCATCATAATATACATGCATCAAATAACAAAAAAATTTACATCACATCCTGCATCCACAAATTGTTAGCACATAAATCTCATAATAAATATCTCATAAAACATAGCATATAGAACTCACATCACATCCTACATCACACACATGTCAGTCTCATAGCATATAGAAATCACATCACATCCTACATCATCCATGTTAGTACATCATAAGCATCCATACATTCATCCATAACACATCATATCCCACCCAACTCATCATATATATACCAAAAATCATCGCAAAGAATAAAAGTACATGTCCCAACCCAAAAGTATGAAAAAAATAAATGTTTGTCTAAGTCCATAATAGTATAACACCACAGATATGCATATACAATTGGGACTATGCCCTCCATCAATAAATGAATCATATACAATCAAAATTGTAGCATATCACTACCTATCTACCTCTCCTGAGGGAGGCTGCATATCAAAATCCCCAGCTAATGGGTTTACCTCTGGCGGTACCTATAGGATGGGTGGTTGGCTCACTGCACCCTGTGTACCTATGTACCTGTGTCCTATATACCTATCATGTGCACCACTTGGGGTATCACAACAGCACCTAGATCCATGTCCATCCCCACCCCTAACTACGATCCCCCCGCCTCTGCCATCTGTACCGAACCATCGATTGAGTGCTACTGACTCTGTGTGTGGCCCGATCGACAGCTCCTCTCGCCTGCCCTGTGGCTCCCATTGGTCACCAATCTGTGACTCCCACTAGAACCTATCCTCCTACTACCACTTGAGCCTGTTAATAATGATTGGCTTGGCTCCCTGTAATGCTATACCCACTAAGGCGACACAGATGCAAGATATAACCCTCGGTAGAAGCCACTCTACTCCCCCAACCTCACCAGCTACCACTGCAGGTGGGATACCTCTCCTGATCACTCATGGGATCCCCATGTGGTGGTATCCCTATCTCCCAATAGCCGGTCTCACTTTGACCACAAGCCATCCCTCTCCTCTCACACACCATCTCTGCAATCAGGGCATCCCTCTCCCTCCTTAGTTGCTCCCTCTCATCCACCGTCATCAGCCCATCCTGTATGGATTGCGCTAAGCATGTAATTAGGCTATCCCTCTATATCTATAGCCCATCCCTCTCTATCTGCAGCCCATCTCTCTCCCCCAGTAGCCTATCCCTTTGTGCTCTCAGAGTGTCTCGCTCTAACTATGTGTCTCAGAGCATCTGCGTAGTGGTTTCATGTGCGGCTTGTAGTGAGGCTAGGTGTGCTACTACATCATCCCCCCCACCCCTAGATGGTCCGGATCCTATTGCTGGTGATGGTCCTACTGATGGTGGTGAACCTAGTGGTGGTGGACTTGCTGATATTTGAAGCCCATCCCCTCCCCCTCCATCCACATCCATCCTATCCCCATCTCCATCTCTGTCTCCATCCCTGTCTCCTCCTCTCCCTTCTCTATCCCTCCCTCCAATCCTCACCCTATCTCCCCCTCCTCCTCTCCCCCCTCCTCTTCGGACTCTATACATGGCTGGTGCCCCTCCTACACCATTTGGTAACCCTGATCTCCCTACCACCCTAGGTGGCTGGAACCAGGCATCGTACACTGGTGAAGTCCCTGGATCTGCCACCCCTACTACCCAATCCTAGACAAATGGCTGCATGGCCTGATAGGTGGCCAGTAGTCCTCCCCTATCCATCGGTGGCCCAAACTCTGATATCCTCTCGTGGGTGGCCCGCAGGTACCATCGCTCCCCTTGTGGTACATCCTACCTGAATCTGAATTGACGAGATGTCCTGTCCGGTCTGTACTACTCCATAATATAGTCCCATCACCCTGTAAGGTGTGTGGGCATCGTAGTGAATGGTAGCTTTCATGCATCCTCAGTCCATGGCACTCATCCAAGGTATGGACGACATGTGATCCCATCCTTGATCCCATCTAGCATCTCCCGCTAGAAGTCAGTATCCCTAGCATCATGGTATGTCACTAAGTCTCCCTAGCTATATGCTGTAGGCTCCTCCACCTGTCTGTCCACTTGGCCTAAAGGCCGTAGCACTGCTATGTGCTCCGAAGCCCAAACTTGTCAGAGGGAAGCAAATCCAAAGCTCCTCCCCATCATCCCCGCTCCATGATAGACTATCTGATGCAGGTCATGGTACATCTCCACCAACATCAGTGTACCCCATGCTGCCAATACCCTTGCATCCACAATCTGCACAATCATGGGAATTAGTGATAGTGTGATGCTCCTCCCACCTATGTTTGGGGAGAGATACCCCAACACTAATCCCAAAACATAGTAATGGATCTGTCATCCCGCTGGTGCTGCTGTGACATGATCTGCTAATGCTAGCTGCACATGTGACAAGATCGACACTACTCTAGGCCCTAGTAGTAGGGCCACTACCTACGCTTGTGTGTATACACCAACTACCACCAGCACCCCTCGCATTAGTAACTGAAAGATGCGATATACATCCTCCAAGGTCACCGTCATCTCCCCAGTGGGTAGATGAAATGTCCTCATCTCCGAATGCCAACGCTCACACAGTGCTGTCACCAGTGCCATGTACGTCGATCTATGCGACATCCGCGCTAGATATCCCAAGCCCAATGCATCCACCCGAGCCCAGTCTGCCGCTGTGAACTACTCTGAGATAATTAGCACCGCTGCCCGTCTCTCTCGACTTGTTAGTCGATCCACCGACCACTGCATCCAAGCCAAATCAGCATGTCATTTACATGATCTAGCTAAGCCTAAAATAGTTGCTTTTCCCCGCATTCCCGCAGAGATTTTTCTCCCCACGTTCCTGCGGAGATTTTTCTCCCCGCGTTCTCACAGAGCCTTTTGTCCCTGCGTCATCGCAGGACCAACCCTCCCTGCATTCCCACCACCTCCTAGTAGCTATGGGAACGCATTCCTATGCTACTTATCTTTTTTACCCTCCCACCGCGAGAATGCCATTTTTCAGCATCCCGCTGCCAGCTCGTGAGACCGCGATCCCACAAGATATCCTTGCGAGACGGCAGTCCCGCAAATGCTCCCAAGCTTTTCACGATCCCGCAAAAAACCCCAGACCCTCCTAAAATTTTGCCCCCTCCCAACTTTTGCGGGAACGCGTTCTCGCCATGGCAGGAGCATTCCCACCAGGCGCGCACTCCGTGGGAATGCGCTTTTCTAATGTAAAACATGCATTAAATGCGCGAAAAACATAATGAAAGGTTTGGTGTTTTGATCCTACCTGTCAGTCGGGCCCTCCACTCTGTGCCATGCATCTCACAATGTTCATCTAGTGTGTCAGTCACCCTCACTGTGCCATCTCATCCTCGTGTATCAAAGCTCTGCAGTCATGATTTCTAGGCTCTCGGTGTGCAAATGAATTGATTTTGACCCTTTCGGCCCTTATATAGGCCTCCCCAAACCCCCATTTTCACTCTTGGATGCCCTGATTCCCCCTGTTTCTTCCCATCCTTCCCATCTTCATTCCTTGTGGCCTTTTTCACCCTTCTTTCCTTCATTCATGTGCCTCCTTGGCCTGCAGCACTCTCCCTTTCTTTCACCCCTTTTTCATTTCGAGTCGCCACTCGGGCCCCTCTTTTCTTTCCCTCCCATCCTCTCTAGGGGGCACCATCCAGCCACATCTTGACCCATAACTGGGGCAACTTTTTTACCTATTCCATTCTTTGTGTCGTCTCTTTTGTTAAAAACATCTTTGAAGTAGTGTTACTTTAACACTACATTGAAGAGGGAAAAAATGTAGACACCTAAATTTGCTTACATAATTTAGTAATCATATTTAGTCTTTTCCTAGGACATCTTGTTAATTAAATATTATTTAATTAATTAATTTATGTCATCCCCTAGTTAATTAATTTAATTAATTAACTATAGCCCAATTAATTATCAAAATGACAAGCCTATAGTCTGATAATTAATTAAATCCCTATTCCTCTATTAATTTAAATGGATACTTTTATTTAAATAAATTAATTCATAAATCCCCTTTTCCTCCCACTTGGAATTAAATAAAATATTTAATTCTAAATCCCCCCTATTAGCTAATAATTCTCCACTCATTCTCTCTCCTCCCATCACATCTCCCTAGTCCTCCACTTACCAAGCCTAATCACCTCCTAAGCATGTGCACAATCATAATCCAAGATTAAAGAATGCTAATCCACCCCAAAGTCAACCCCTTATGACATCACCTCCACATCTTCCAATGAGAAATCAAAAGCCTCTTACACCTCTTACACACTTGTCCCCTCTTACACCTTCCAAAGGTGCCTCTCCTTCCATCCTCCCCCATTGTGACACTTGTCACAATGCTATGCATTTGAGAAAGCACAATCCATGTGCTCTCCCTTGGATGCATCTCCACTGTTGCTCATATCCATTTTGCCCCTTAATCTCCATTGTCTATTTCACCCATCTTTCTTTAAAAGAGAAGCTCTCCTCCTTCATTTTAACCCACCATTGAAGCAAAGTTATCATGCCACTTTCTCTATTGAAGCTTGAGCATAGCATTTGAGCACACATCCAAATATTTGGACAAATCTTGTACATCTTGGAGGTTTTCTTAATGGTTTTATATTGCTTTTGAGTTTGTTTGCTTCCATTTTGTAGGTCTTATCATAGGTGTTTATCTCATTTGTTTTGTTGAATGTTTAGTTTACTTTGCATTCTTTAACACTACATTTTAGGTATTACACTATGCCATTTTCTATGATCATCGGTAAACACTATATAATCTACTCGGTGTATATTGTGATGCTTGGTGTTTACTGACCCTTGGTGTCGGTGTTGCTAGTGCTTGGTTAACTATGTGATGCTCGGTGTAAAAAGCTTTACTGACTGCTCTGACTTACTTCTAGTTACCGATTGTGTCAATATAAGTAACTGATCGACCTGTTTACTATCCTTTGATACTAATGACAACCTTAAATGCTCAATAGAGATTAACAAAACAAAGAAAGATTGGTATGTAAAGGATAGTCACAATAAGAAGGAATTGATTATGAAGAAATATTTTGACCTGTTGGAAGAATTGAAGTGGTAAGAATGTTTTTGGCTTATGCAACTTATAAGAAATTCAAAGTATATCATATATTGGATGTGAAATCAACATTTTTGAATGGAGAATTGGAAGAAGAAGTCTATATTGAGCAGCTTGAAGGTTTCCCTTTGACTCAAGAAGGAGAGATGGTATGTAAACTGAACAAAGCTTTATATGGACAAAAATAAGCACCTACAACATGGTATGCAAGATTGGACAAATATTTGGTAAAATTGGCATTTGCTAAAGGCACCACAGATAATAATGTGTATCTAAAGGGAATTGAGAATGGATTATTGATTGTAGTTATTTTTGTTTATGATATTATCATTGGAGGTGAAGATGAGGCTAGTGATAAATTTGCTAATGAAATGAAGACATAATTAGAAATGAGCATGATTGGTGAAATGAAATTTTTTCTAGGATTACAAATAGTGCAAAATAGTGATGGTATATTCTTATCTCAAACAAAATATCTAAAAGACTTATTACAAAGATTTGGTATGGAAAATAGTAAGTTTGTTGGCACAACTATGGTAACTGGTAATAAGTTATCTAGCACAGATGAAACTCCTGCAGTTGAACAAAGAAATACAGATCCATGATTGGAGGTTTTCAATATTTAACTCATAAAAGACCAGATATATCACATGCAATTGGAATTGTTGCAATATTGAAAGATGATCCTAAAGAATCACATTATGTAGCAGTAAAAAGAATATTTCAGTATTTGAAAGGCATAACTGACTATGGGTTATGGTATGATAAATTAGATGATTTTATCCTATGTGCATATATAGAAGCAGATTGGGGAGGTAGTGTTTGTTAGTAAACAAATTTGTCCTTCGAAAAGAAATGCAAATAATGACTCAAGATGCCTAAATGAAGGCACAAATGCTACCAATAGTTGGATGAGTTATCATCAGATTGATATCTCTCCTCTGAATTTTGAGGTACATCTCCCTCTTCAATGATATTCAATGAATCAAATACTGATTATGTCTTTAACCAGAAGACACAAAGGAAATTGAAATTCATTTATGACATGAAATGAATGAAATTACAGATTAAAAGACTCAGAGATGAACAAAAAAATGGCCAACTGACCACTTATCTAATATTCTTAATTACATAGATAACAAAAAGGAATTAAATGACTTGTTCTGCAAAATGTAGACATGCAAACCAACTGATTTTCCTTGACAAAATGACATATGATGATGTTTCAAAAAAAATGAAAGAAACAATCAACTGATTGATTTCAATAAGAGAAAATAAGTATACAAATCAACTGATCTGTGACACAAACACCTCTTTATTTCAAAACATAAACATAATAGCCAACATATCATTATGTTCCTTGCCATTACAATCAAAATGTAGAAAAATATAAAGTATTCTCCTTGCTATCCCTGTTACAAAATAAAGAAAATAAATTCTCCCCCTCCTCCTGTAGCTGACTGACCACTAGAAAAAGAAGAACCTTTCTATTGAAAATTTCCTCTTTTTATCCCCATTCTTGAAAACTACCTTCCCTTTCCGTAACTTCTCCATTCTTGGAATAACTAATTCTTGGACATTTATTTGTTTAAACTTTATGTTTTCCTATCCACCTCTCCGTAGATATATCAATGATGTTTAATCTTTAAATGAATCAAAGGTGCCACATAAATTTTTAAAAATAAAATCTTTAGTAAGCCAATAGATGCCAAGTGTCATTTTTAGAATATTTCCAGATGTCTTAGTTAGGATGGGATGATGTACTGAAATCAGTATTCTTCCTGACAAAAAAGTTGGGTCTCCATGCAAGGGGCATAACTTTTTGCTCCACCATTGGATCAACCTAACATTTGGATATGTTGGCCAAAACCTATCTTTCTACAGGCTGACCAGCGGGATTTCAAAAATAATATCTGATTCAAAAGATATGAGCTACTTTGTGAGGGTATATATGACTGTCACAAAATCAGATTTGCCGAAATATTGTTCTCAGTGACTTTCACATCTTCTGCTCTACACCAAAATTTGAACTATTCATACTTCTCAGATATCTATATTGCATATGTAACCTCCTACTCGATCAAGTTTCACCATCTATTCGAGAGGGATTTAAGTGTTAGGCATTTCATCAAGCAATTCACATGCAGTCCACTTTGCTTCAAACTTTGCACTTTGTGACCATTCTTCACTGATTGGGAATTACTTTATGCTTTCTCCCTTCAAATTTAACCTCTATGACAATACATATGAGATTGGAAGGTTAATCCTGAGAGATTCATAAACTTTTGGAGATGCCTCTGTACTGCGGGAATGGGACCATATTCTCCCACGCTATTAGTTGATAAAGACACTACTACATTTGCAACCAAATTTTGACAAAATCTTCTGATGGGTTATTTTTTATTACGAATTTGGTGTTTTTTTTTTTTAATAGGCCCCGATGGTGTCGGTATTTTGATGGGTGTTTAATTGACCATCAGACTTCTGGTAGATTTGGGGTATAGATGAAAAAAAAAGTGAAACGATCTCATCATTTTTATTTCTATTGGATAGAGAAGGAGCAGGAGAAGGAGCGAAAGCTGTGCGTGGGAGAAGGTATGTCATTTCTTCATCTTTCGAGCCTCTGACATCATATTCAAATGCATTGCATTTTATTTGATCACGAATGCTCTCTGAAATGACTGCATTCTACTGGTGTTGTGCCCTAGCTTGTGCTTTAACTCCATTATTTGATGTTATTGGTGCTTGTGCTCAAGAATATCCATTTCTTTTAAATGTTGACTGTGGTTATCAAATGGACAACCCGTGAGCTTCTAGCTAGGTGCCATTTGTATATTTGATAGCTTAGGGCATCAAATGTATTGTATCATTGATAGTTGAGACTTTGTTAAAAGGAAATAGGACAAAGAATGATTTTGATTTAGTCTCTCTATTTTGATCCCTAAGTGGCTTACAACCCTAGAGAAGTATATGCAGATTTATGAATGCAGTTGTAGGATACATAGCAGTCGATAATTCACAAGAAATCCATGCATCCAATTTGAATAGTAATTAATACAAATAAATAGGGTCCTCCAATGATGCAATCATCCAGACCTTGACTGTCCCCTCAACCAGTTGTAGACATGGAAAATTGGCAAAGGCTTAATTCAATCAGAAAGGTGCATCAAATCATCAAAATAGCACTAAAAATCAATAAATGGAACAAAGGCAATTTAAATCAAAGGAAAATTCAATTAAATGATTAAATGATTAAATAAAGCTTGAAAAGGGGAAAAACACTAAGAATTTGATTAAATTCAATTAATGACATAGTTGTTGAAATGAAAAAATCAAAATGAACCTCTTACCCTTCATGGCTAAATTTAATTACTTTAATTAATTAATAAATATGAAATTCCCTCAACAAGCAAAAAAGGAGACAAAATGGACACAAATCACTCACTTTTGTTGAAATGGTCCAGCCTTTTGAAACCATTTAAATGTTTGTCCCCCCATTTATGGACAAAGCAAAGCCAATTGACCTTACCCAAACATAACCATGGTTATCTCACTCTACCCCCTACCCTTGGGAAAATCTTATAAATAGAAGGCATTTTGAGGCATTATTCATCCACTCCATATCTTTGAATTGCAGCAAAGCTCTTACAATTTGCATCCACACCACTCACTTAGCATTTTTCATTGATAATTAGCTTCAATTGTTAATTATTTTAGAGATTTTCTTATCAAATAGAGCTAGAATTTGATAATTAGATCTAGTTTGCATATCATTCTTAGTTCAATTCTCATAATTAGAGTGTCACTAGTGAAGATTTGCAGCTGAGAGCCTCACTTACTACTTCAATTTAGAGAACCATGAGATGTTGATAGATTAATTGTGCATTTGTTAGATTATTTTGCTCTAATTCTTGTTGTTCTTAGTTAATCTTGTTATTTCATGAAGGTGTAAATCACTCACACACAAATGGCGCCCACCATGGGGCTCTAGGTCTCAAATTTATCATAATTTCCATGTTATTTACAAAATTTAGGCTAGAATTGCATGATTTTGCTCACTGTTTGTAGGTTACAGGAAAGAAATCATGCCTGTTGATAAAGAAATCATGCCTAAAGCAAAGAGATATCGCTTCCGAAAATTAAAATGTCGCCTGGAGTCTGAACGATCACGCTTTTCAGCCTGCAGAGTCACGCTTCTGGAGAAAGAAATCATGCCTGTGAAAATTAAATTCTCGCCTCACGGACAAGCAGCTGATGCCTTTGGCTATTTAGATGTCGCCTGAAAAGAATTAAAAGCCGCGGTCGAGGAATGATTTTTCGCCTGGTGTAAAGGGAGTTTACTGCCTTTCACATTTAATTTCTCACTTTGAATATTTTAAATGTCGCTTTCAGTTAATTAAATGTCACTTCTCTGATTTATTTTGTCGCTTGAAATAAAGAGTTCACGCGTTCGTTTAATTTGATATCGCACTTAATTACTTTAATCTCGCTTGAGCCCCTTTTGGTGACGCTTGCGGTTAAAGTAATTACGTCTTTATTAAATTAGATCTCGCCTTTAGCATGGGAAATGTTGCCTGATTTAGCATTGATATTGTATCAGAGTATTTACTGTTGTCGCATATATTAAAGATTTCACGTGTTTGCAAAATTTAATATCGCACTTGTCTATTTTAATCTCGCTTGAGCCCCTTTTGGTGACGCTCACGGTTAAAGTAGTCACGTCTTTGTTAAATTTAATCTCGCCTGTAGTCTGGATGATGTCGCCTGACTGTATTTTCTCTATTTTGTCAAAATAAGGACTGTATGCTAACTTCACTGTCATTTTTTTTTGTCTCAGGAGCATGGTCTGTCATAAGAAAGTGCAAAAACCAGAGAGAAGGCACAACTTAGAGGAGAAATTGATTTCTAAAAGGATAAGGAAAGAAAACCGGGTACATTCTACCTTTGTTCTCAACAATGATTTAGAGAAAGAAGTAAAATTATATGCTAAATACATTGCTGTTGTAGATGCTTACAAACGAAAATATGTCTCATTAAATTGGGAATTTAGTCCTTAAGTTTGTAAGAATTTTGCAAATATTTTGGTAAAAAGAATCAAAAGCATAATCAATTATATCATTTTTAGCTTTGATTTTGGTTTCCCCTCACTTTGTTTGTATTGTGCTGACTAACTTGTTGGTGGAGGGAACGTTTTGCTAAGGTAAGAGAAGGATTTGGAGAGAAAACAAAAAATCTACTACTTAAAAATGTGCCTAGCCTTTGCTAGCATCGTTTGAGGTATTTTTCTCATAAAGCCTGCACTTCCCTTAAATTGTGGCATTTTCAAAGTTCAAAACATAGTTTAATCATAAAAGGAAAAAATAAACACTTCAATTCTAAGAACCCCTTTGTCACGGGGTTGAAAAAGAACCAAATTGATTGTGAGTGTTTGGGATAAGGGAAAAGCAATAGGGATATGCTCTTCACTCTTTGAGTGAATCAAATTCCCAAACTTGCTCTACCAAATCCACTTTTCATGCTTTCAAATGAACATGTTTAAAACTTAGTGGGCTTGCCTCCCGAGATTGCCTTAGAAGGGCTGGTGAGAGGGACAGCCCAAAGTGGGATACACTTGCTTTTGTCGTGAGAATCTGACCCACTATAAAATGAAACACGGGTATCCTTAATGGGGTACACGACAAAAGGATTTTAGCTCTTTCGAACTTCCTCTAGTAGTCCTAACGGATTGCGCAAAATCATGCTTTTGTGCGTGTGGGAAGCCCCTTAACATAGTTGGGGGATGAAAAGCTAAGATCTCTTTTAAACGGAAAACTTACTACATAATGGTAAAATAGCAAAACTACCTATTAGAGCCATGTTTACGAACCAATTATGTGCTAGGTAGATTGTGTGGAAGCTATTCTTGTGTTAAACCTGTGAAAACGTTAAAAAATATACACATTAGAGCATTCTAGGGATATGGTACCCAATTGATGTGTGTGTTGAGATTGTTTTTATTTTCAAACAAGATATTCCAAAGTTATTGATCAAAACACCATTAAAATTTTAAACCATTTAAAATTGATCAAAAACTTTTACCTTATTCCAAAAATAGCTTATCAAGAGAAGAAAGTCAACATACCCTTAAAGTTTGTTCATGCCTGTTATTACAAGGTCACTCTCTATAAGGAAAGCATTACAAACAGACGGGACCTACAATGGAGAAGAGCTCCCATTTCCAAAGAACACTTTCATTACTTCATGAGTGACTGAAAAACCCACTAAGGCAAAGGACATTAACAAGGTTTAGTGGTACCCTAGGAAATATCGATCCCAATAACCAAGGGAACAATATGAATGGGGATATAGATCCTAACAACAATCAAGGGAATAACATGAATGGGGGTATGGATCTTAACAACAATCAAGGAAATTCTAATAATGGAGGAAGAGATCCTAATTCTCAAGAGGCAAATTCACAAGGCAACAACTTATTTCCTCCTCATAATACAAACTTACCCCCAACTGCAGAAGAAGCCACGATTGAAAGAGCATTAGAGGCAAGACAATGTCCTTATTTCATAGAACTAATGAAAAAGACCATGCTTATGGATAAAGAAAAACACTTCATGGACTTAATACAAACGGGGGTAAAGCTACCTAAAGATTTTGACATAGAGCAATTAAAGCCCAAGGAAATAGAAGACCCTATGGAAGCAATGAGGGAACAATTCAAGGCATTACAAATGGAAATTGACAGTTTGAAACAAAACGGGGCTCCTAAGCCTTTCTCTATTGAAACATTATGTCCTTTTCCATTCGATAAGAGTTTGGTCATGGTGCCTTTTCCTATTAATGTAACATTTCCTAAATATGAGAGGTATGAAGGAACATCTGACCCACATGATCATCTTCGGGGGTTTTGTGCATTGAGTCTTGAATTCATGCATGAATCAACCTATTTAATGAGACTATTCCCAAGAAGCTTGGGAGGAATAACCATGGATTGGTTTTCAAAACTACCATCCGGCATAAAATCCTTTGAAGAGTTAGCATCTAAATTCGTGACTCATTACTCTTATAACATCAAACATGAGGTCACCATGATAACGTTATGTAACACGAAGCAACAAGATGGAGAAGCCTTTCTCACATTCTTGCAAAGATGGAGGACTGCATTTGCTAGATATCCAAGAAGTGTACTAGAGAAAGAAAAAATGGATATCTTTATTAACGGTTTAAGAAGCGAGCTGAATTATAGACTAAGGATGCAATGTCCTAAAACTTTTCAAGATTTGATTGATAATGGAATTACAACGGAAGAAGTGTTGATTAAGAGTGGAGAGTTGAAATTGTACAAGGAAAATAAGAATAACTCTAACTCCAACAACAACAATACCAACAATAACAACAATCCAAATAAAAGTTGGTACAACAACAATAGCCGTTATGCTGCAAAGAATAACAACAAAAGTGTCGTTAATGATGGTGTAGTGGAATCCAGCAACTTGAAGGTGATTCCATTTGCCCTTACAAAGACACCAAATCAAGTGAATAATGCTAATCAAGCATATAATGCACCTTCCAACAACAACAACAATGCCAATAAGAATAATCAAGGAAACAAGGATCAAAATAGCAAGTATGATAAGTATTTGAAGCCCACTCCTGCAAGACACTTTACACCCTTGGGAGAACCACTTGAAACTACATTAAAGGCTCTCATAGCTAACAATGTTATTGCATTACCTGCTATTAAGCCTTATGAACCAGACCACAAGCCAGGTTGGTGGGATGCTAAGCATCATTGTGAATATCATAGGATACGGGGGCACACTACAAATGAATGTCTACAATTAAAGAATGTGGTGCAAGACTTGATAGATAATAACATAATCACTGTTGATGGACCCCAAAATAATGAAGATCATACAGCCTTCAAACAACCTTTTTACAAACATGATAAAGGTGAGTCATCAAATGGCAAGAAACAAAGTGCCAATAATCTCAACTTTGCGCCATCATATGATCATATTGTTAATGCTATCATCATTAATGAACAGCCTCAAAAGGAAGCAACTAATGTCATTACAAGAGGGCAGAATTCTAGAATGACTTTACAGGATAGTCCCTCAAAACACCAATCTCCCACCATCCAACATTGTGGTCAAACAACCTCCTACAGCAGCAAGGCCTTATAGTTTGGTGGACCAATTGCAACGTACTCCAGCACAAATCTCAATCTTAGAGTTATTGAAGTTGTCACCAAATCATAAAGAGATTTTGGAAAAAGCTTTGGAAGAGACACATGTTTCTACTACCTTAGGGGAAGAAAAATTTCAAAATATGGTAGGACATCTTGTGGCTCCTCATTGTCTTTCATTTTCAGATCAAGATGACATGTCTATAACTCATCCTCAAAATTTTCCATTACATATAGAGGTTTTGATCGAAAGGCATAGAGTCAAAAGAGCCCTTATTGATGGAGGGGCTGGCCTTAACATATGCACATTGAGTCTTGTAAAATCCTTAGGTCTATCTGAGTCTTGCATTGACCCTACAAAGAAAATCACCATAAAAGCTTATGATGAAGCTGAAAGAGCTTCTAAAGGCATGATTATGTTGCCCATCCAAGTGGGACCAGTTAAGAAGGAAACCAAATGTCAAGTGTTGGACATGAAATTAACCTATAACATCTTATTGGGAAGACCATGGATTCATCAGATGCAAGCTGTCCCATCCACATACCACCAATGCATCAAGTTCCCATACATGGGTGAAGAAATCACAGTTGGAGGAGACTCAAATCCATTTCAATATTGTAATGCACTCAAACCCTTACATGAATTGTACATTCCACATAATCATGAAGGAGTTGTTCCAAGAATCACGCATGAAGATGCACAAAATCCTCTTCAAGCTAGCTCAACTACATCAACTAAGGGTAAGGAAAAAGTGAGCTACGAGGGTCCAAATGTGATGGAAAGTCCATATGTGGCACCTAAATTGGAGACAGTGATCTACAAACCTACTAAAGAGGAAAAAGAGCAAGCTAAAGCAGATCATTACCAATACATGAGTGAGATGATGAACAAATTTGATAAACAATGCAAGATTAGTTCAAAAGGGGTAGGAGAGTATTCAGTTTCTCTATTTGACATGCCCATGTCTCCCAAATCACATGGAAAACCCTCAAAAGAACATCTTCCACATAAGTATAATTCTTATTTTGTGAGGGAAGATAGCAAAGCAACATGGGATAAGGAAGAGGATGATGTCCTTCAATGGCTTTATCATGATGAGGATGGTACCCTAGACACTCCCATGGAAAGAATTCAGCATGTCAATATACAAACAGAACAATATGGGAAAGGATTTGATATTATGCAAAAGATGGGATACAAAGGAAGAGGACCCCTAGGCCAAAGAAATAGAGTATTATTAGAACCTATTGAACCTATTTGGAGGGCAAGTCATGAAAAATCCGGAGTAGGTTTTCAATATAAGGGAGAAAGTTCAAGTCCAATGCATGATTTTCATCCTCAAATAAATGCATTAGAATCCGAAGGAGATAGTGATGACTCTAGGGATTGTGAATGGGATACTTTATCAGATGAGTCATGTCAAGATAAAGAAGTCATTGCTATACATACTTATGCAAAAATCCCAAGACAAGATGCTCCAATTAATGAAGAATCTCCTATTCAAAGGCCTAATATAGAATAAGCATCTAGTAGTGGAGCATGGATAGAAACATTTTGGACACCTTCAGAGGAGGGAAATTCAAATGTTAGTTTTAACCCACTTGTGGCTTTTCCCACATTGTTTCCCGTAGAGGTCGACGAGGATTCAAGCGAAGGGGACTTTGACCCTGCTTCCATGGATCATCTTGAGGAAGCGCACATCATCGATCTAAATGATACAATGTATGAACCCTCAAACGAAGTCATGTCCATAAATCCTATTGATGATACCTTACCCAATAATTCCTTAATTTTGATACATCCAGACCTCATTGATTGGGATCAAACTGAACCACATGACTTACTTTACTTCCCAAATGACCAAGCAACAAACCAATACCTCAATGCGGTTGAACCCTCTTTCACCAACGAACTCAATATGGACATGATGACAACAAAAAGGGTCTAATCTCTTAGTCAAAAAAAAGAAAAAAAGAAAAAAAATAAAAAAATGAGAAGTTCTATTGGTGAAAACCCAACTGTGGCACCATTAGAACCAAAAACAATGAAAATAAAAGACGTTTCTTTTGGTGAAAACCCAACTGTGGCACCATTAGAAGAGAGATTGGACACTTTGCCTGAACATGAAGAAGAACGGTCATCTATTCTTATAGAACCAACAGAAAAAGTTAACATTGGTACAGAACTAGAGCTAAAGGTTGTACACTTGGCTGCATCACTTACGTCTCTTGAAAGAGAGGACTTTATCAAATTCTTCCAAGAGAAACAAGTAAATTTTGCATGGTCATATGCCGATATGCCTAGATTGGATCCTGATTTCATAATGCATCATCTGAATGTTAGACCTGGAGTTAAACCTGTGAAGCAAAGACTAAGGAAAATGCACCCACATGTGGCTCTTCTAGTCAAGGCAGAATTGGAAAAATTGTTAAAGGTGGGATTCATAAGAACAATAGCATATGCTGATTGGATCTCTAACATTGTGCCGGTTACTAAGGATGATAAATCTATCCGTGTGTGTACGGATTTCAGAGATTTAAACCTTGCATGTCCCAAAGATGACTTCCCATTGCCAAGCATTGATACCATAGTGGATTTGATAGCAGGTCATGCAATGTACTCATTAATGGATGGATTTAGTGGTTACAACCAAATCAAGATTGCTCCCGAAGACCAAGAAAAGATAGCATTTACTTGCCCTTGGGGTACTTTTTGTTGGAATGTCATGCCCTTCGGTTTAAAAAATGCTGGAGCTACATATCAAAGGGCCATGACAACTATTTTCCATGACATGATGCATACTTTCTTAGAAGATTATGTGGATGACATTCTAGCAAAATCCTACAATAGAGAAGAGCATTTACAAATCCTAAGAAAAATATTCATTCGGTTAGAACAATTCAAAGTTAGACTAAACCCAAAGAAGTGTGCCTTTGGTGTCCAATCTGGCAAGTTATTGGGTTATATAGTGTCAGAAAAAGGCATTGAAGTTGATCCTGAAAAAGTACAAGCCATTCTAGAAATGGAGATTCCAAGAAATATTAGCCAAATGAGGTCACTACAAGGAAAGATTCAATCAATAAGGAGATTTATCTCTCAATTAGCAGAAAAGTGTCACTCCTTCACTAGATTGTTACACAAGGACACTAAATTTATGTGGGATGAAGAATGTGATAAGGCCTTTGCTACTTTGAAGACTTATTTGATAAACCCACCTATTCTTATGTCACCTATCAAGGGCAAAGAACTATTGTTATACATATCAACCACAGAAAGGTCTCTAGGCATATTGTTGGCACAAGAAGATGAGCAAGGAAAAGAAAGGGCAATCTACTATCTTAGTAGAACCTTAATAAAATATGAACTCAATTATTCATTCATGGAAAGAGCATGTCTAGCAGTGGTTTTTGCATCTCAAAAACTAAGACATTATATGTTGATGCATAAGATCAAATTAATTGCCAAGATTGATCCTCTTAAATACTTGCTAAGTAAAACTGCCTTAATAGGAAGAATAGCAAAATGGGTCATGATCCTAAGTGAATTTGACATTGAATATGTTGATAGAAGAGCAATTAAAGGACAAGTGATAGCAGATCACTTAGCAGATAATCCAATGGAGTCTACACAAACCATGCAAATTGAATTTCAAGATGCAGAAATTGTCAACATAGAAGCAAAGACATGGAAATTATATTTTGATGGATCTTACACACAAGGAGGTTCTGGAGTAGGTATATTATTGGTTACCCCTCAAGGATACACCATTCCAAAGTCCTATAAACTCTTATTTCCATGCACCAATAACATAGCAAAATATGAGGCATTAGTCATTGGCATCAAAATGGCTTTAGAATGGAATATTGCAAAATTACAAGTGTATGGAGATTCCCAACTCATAATCAATCAGGTTAATAATGAATACAATACCAAGGATATAACATTGATGAAATATAAAACCTTGATTGATGGATGGAAGAAGTACTTTACTTTGATCACATTTGAACAGATTCCAAGAGAAAAGAATAGAGCAGCAGATGCCATGGCTACCTTGGCTTCATTGTTACAAAAACCAGATCAAAATGAGAAGTATGAGTTCTTGGTGGAAGAGTTGGTAAAACCGGCATTTAACCTTCCTGACACCCAAATTGTTGCTCTTTTACATGGACATGACTCTCCTTGGTATGGACCCATTTATACTTACCTTAAAGACCAAGTACTCCCCATAGACCAAACTCGTGCCCAAAAATGTAACTTCATACGCCAAGCCGCCCGTTACCTAATCCTTTCAGACACATTGTATCGTAAGGGTCTTGATGGGACGTTACTTAGATGTCTAGAGGAAGAAGAGTCTAAGTTAGCTTTACGCGAGGTCCACGAAGGCATTTGCGGGTCACACTCAAGCGGTCTTAATCTAGCTAAGAAAATCCTTCGTTTAGGGTACTTTTGGACAACATTAGAAAAGGATGCTTGTCAATTTGTGAAGACATGCAGAAAATGTCAATATCATGGTAATATGATACATGCACCAGCTCAAGAATTACACCCATTCATTACACCATGGCCTTTTTATCAATGGGGTTTTGACTTGATTGGAATCATATATCCTCCATCTTCAAACGGACACAAGTATATCATCACAGCAACGGAATACTTCACCAAATGGGTGGAAGCAGTTCCATTAACAACAGCAACCGGCAAACAAATTTCAATGTTCATTTTGAACCACATAATTTGCCGCGATGGTATTCCACATGCCATTATCATGGATAATGGGAAACAATTCAAAAATCAGGATATTGATGAACTTTGCATGACATTTCACATTACACATCATTCATCATCCATTTATTATCCACAAGGCAATGGACAAGCTGAAGCAACAAACAAAAATATCCTCAAAATATTAAAAAGATCAGTTAACAAATCAGGAAGAGATTAGCACGTGCAAATAAATCCTGCACTATGGGCTTATAGAACTAGTATCAGAACACCTACAGGAGCCACCCCATTCTCTTTAGTCTATGGAACCGAAGCAGTTCTACCATTAGAAGTTGAAATTCCATCTCTACGGGTTTCATTAAGAGGATTGATCACTGATGAGGATTATAGGATTGCCAGACTACAACAATTGGAATTGTTAGAGGAACACCAGACTCAAGCTTATGAGCATTTAAAATTTTATCAAAACAGGATTGCACACAATTACAACAAACACATCAAACCAAGAACTTTTCAAGTAGGAGACTTGGTACTAAGAGAAAATCCCAAAAATCAAGCTGAAAGGGAAAAGAAAGGAAAGTGGGAAGCTAATTGGATAGGTCCATTTGTGATAGTGTCATCCTTTGGAACTGGAACATATAAGTTATCAGATTGTAATGGTGAAGAATTACAAGAACCCATAAATAGCATCCATTTGAAGAGATTCTACACCTAAAGCAGATGAAAGAGTATAAAGAATATCAGATGAGAGAGCATCATAATTATTGTACATAGTTGAAAAGGGATCTTGAAAATACCAAAAACATTTGAAAATGGAAAATCCAAAAACATTGGAAAAAGAAGAAAGATAAAAAACAGTGGAAAATTGAGCCTGAAGAAAGCAAAAACATTTGAAAAACTATCTCTTGGTGAAAACCTAGCAAATAGGTGCCAAGGTGATAAAGAAAAATACAAAAAAAAGAAAAAAAAGAAAAATACAAAAAAAAGAAAAAAAGAAAAATACAAAAAAAATGAAAAAGAGAAAAAGTGCCTTGGTGAAAACCTAGCAAATAGGCACCTCGGTAGCAAAAAAAAAAGAGAATACCCAAAGGTGAAAACTTGGCAACAAGCACTTTTGGTTCCCTTAAGTCATTTCCTTCCTAGCCACATGTGTACATAATGCATCTCATCATCCCATTTGTCTAAACCTTCATTGCATCCGTCATTTGTACATAGTCATAATAACAGTTTGTAGCATCATCCTTTGCATTGCCTAAAGTTGTCAAAATTGATACATCAAAATACTTGGGGGTAGCATAAACGGATTGGAAAGTGGGTACCTCAAAAAGGATTCAAATGAGCAACATTCAGTCACAAGCAGAAAGGGATCAACATTTTCAGAAGAGAGATCAGATTTTTAAACCTTTGATTGATATCATTGTTTACTAACCAAGAAGTTGACTACCACAACAAAATCCTTGAGCCTAAATTGACTTATTATTCAGGATTAAAAATCAAACATCATTCCATGATCAAACACTTGGAAATATTTTTTTGTTGAAGATCAGAAAACAATGCAAAACACTTAGATAGATTCTTTTGAAAAGTTGGTTAAAAATCTGTTTACTTACATTAATTCAATTTATATCAAGTCTTTTTAGCTAATCAATGATGTTTCGACTAGATTGGCAATGATGGAGACGTGATATTTTTCTTGACTATGAAGTGACTATTTGGAGGAAGATTCATTGCCTTATGAGAATTCATCTAAAGACATGGTCATCAAAGAACCATCGAGGATTATCTTATAAAACAATGAGTTAACCTTTGTTTGTTTACGCAACCGGATACCTTGGATATTTAGATTCTTCATATCTAAATGACAAAATCCACTTGCAACATAGAATCCGACAAAATCGGTATTCATACTCTCATGATTGTTTGTAATCAGTGATAGTCGTATCGATGAGACCGATGGGAAAGCAAAACGGAGGTTACCATATGAGTAGTAAATAAAAAGTGATATTCATATCATCATGTCAGTGGGCAGTGGTGATTGTATCGACTTTCCGGTCCCAAGTGCTCAATGATGAAAATATATCCTCAAGGCATTTATTTGCTAAAAGCTAGTGACACTTAGCTGCATTCATATAAAAGGTTAAATGCATTCTCATATTAGATTAATTGCACATGCATTTTTTCCCAAGGGTTTCATTTTCGCATCAAAAAGGGGGTACACAACATTATCAACAGGGTTAAATCAGCAAGGACAACATCACTTCAATAACATCTTTCCTACAATAAAAACATGAGATTATACTTTTTGCATTCATTCCATATCATTAATCATTACATCGATATATTATCAAGGAAAAGAAGGAAATAATCATTTACATGTGCATACATATAGATTGCATACATGAGAAATAACATATCAAAACTGCATCCATACATAAAGAAAGAAATGCATGCATCTATCTATATCATACATAAGATACGTTGCATCCATAGACATATCCATCCAAAAACAAATGCATTAGATAAACACATATAGCAGCATCTAAAGGAAATCTCATATATCATCAAGTAAAAGCAGGAAAGATCATAAATGTCCTCATGTCACATGTCTACTCATAACTCAATACATCAAGTATAACAATGATATCATAACATCAACTCTATAATCGCCCATCAACAGGGGCATCAATTTCAAATAAGTATAAAGTACAACTGGAAAGGTGACACCAAGGTCACAAGACTATGGTACAATATCAAGTATCTCAGCATCAGTACATAAATGATCAATAAGAGCACTCATAGCTCAACTCTCATCACCACTGGGAGGAGGTCCTGGAGGAGGCTGTGGAGGAGGCTGTGATGGAGGCTGCTGAGGCGGCTGAGGAGGCGTCTGACCAACGATAGCAACAAGGAGAGGAACAAATGGAGCCAAACCTGATACTAACTGCTGAATCATAGACGACATCTATGACACCTCTGTCCGTAATGCTCCCACATCTGCTCGTAGCTGGGTCATACTAGAACTCTCCCCAACCTCATAGGTACTCTAAGGATCACCTGTATCTATAGGAGCTTTTCCCCGATCACGGGAAAAAGCTGCTGGCATTTGCTGTGCACCTATATCCTGACCATCCATGGTAGCCTGCTGTAATCCTACTCCCGTATCCTGTCCTGTACCTGGATCCTATCTAGCAGCCCTCACATGATCCTGACGATCTATCCTCTATCTTTGTGCTACTGCAGGACGAGGAGGAGGAGGTGGTGCCTGTACTTGTGCATCTCTCACTTTTCCTCTGAGCCTAATCACTGCCCTACCTCGGGGTCTACCTCTGCGTCTTCTCCCACCACTGACATCATCACCATCATCATCTTGCCCAGGCACTGGCTCTGTAGGGTCTGTAAATCGAGGCATCAGATGCTCCATCAACCAAGCTAGATACTCCTGCGTGACTCCGGCATCTCTGATGTGTAATCTCATGTCCCAATCCATATAACCCAGTAGTGATATCTACTCTATAGCATCATCATATGAAGGCATGTGACCCCAAGTAGCCCGCTCTGCACTAGAATGAGCATATACTGCAGATCCCTGAGGCATAGGCTGAATCCGCCCAAACTGCCGTAGCACTCTACTTGCTAAGAATCTCTCAAGAATAGAGTCGATCCTGCCGATCATCCATCGAGGAGCAAACATATATGGTAACTCCAAGCTATCCTCTCTCCAATCCTTGACCTCATCATATGGTCTCCAATAGACCTCATCCATGTCATCAATCTGACGTCGCCAATACTCCAAGTGACCCAAGTGATGCTATGTCACCATACCAGTATACTGCCATGCAAAAGGATATCCTAGAGGACGATCTTGATCTGATATAGGATGACTGACTGGTAAGTGCTCCCATATCCACAACTGCAAAATATGAATCCCAGCAGATAATGAGGCTGATCTCCTGTAAACCACCTCATGAAGATCATGATAAAGCTGTGCCAGCACACAAGATCCCTAGTCAAAGCGTCGAGGATGATGTAGAAAATCCTCGATAATCCTGCCCCATCCCACTAAAAATCCGTGACCTCACCGATCAGGTAATAATATACCACCAATGATAGCACCTAATAATGCTGGTAAAATAGGAAATGAGGCAAACTGAGGCCATAAGATGCAATCATCACCTATAGACGGATCTCCGAATACTCGTCGACAATATGTCCCATCATAGACTGCATCATAATATACTATCTCTCCATGAGTCAGGATCCGTAGCAATCTGTAAACATCCTCAGGTGTAATAGTCATCTCGCCCTGTGGTAGCCAAAACGTGTTTGTCTCAGAATGCCAACGCTTTGTGACAGCGGTAATCAAACCTTGGTTCATCTGGAACCGAGGAAGCTCTAGTACGCATAGTAAACCGCAGTGCCTAATCACTCACCTCTCGGTGTCAGTCAACTGCGCCCTAAGCTCCATCACCCAGTGTGGTACAGTCTGAAGGTATAGCACAGGGACATCCTCCTGTTTAATCAAAACAAGGGAATCACATGAGTAACTTAC
Organism: Chamaecyparis obtusa; assembly: GCA_027943335.1. Classification (NCBI taxonomy): domain Eukaryota; kingdom Viridiplantae; phylum Streptophyta; class Pinopsida; order Cupressales; family Cupressaceae; genus Chamaecyparis; species Chamaecyparis obtusa. The sequence goes on from BSBK01003928.1 coordinate 156,725, forward strand.
TATCAGGAAATCAAACAATCAATCATAGTCATCAATTTAAATATACCTATCAGACCTACCAATCCTAACTCTAAGCATTGAGGAAGGATGATCCTAGTTTTATGTCTCTAAGCATTTGAGCATAACATGAATGGACATTTAGATCCATGACCTATCATTCATGATGAAGATTGATTAACCTTATTCTTTGATATTATAGTTACCTATGTCCTAATTCATTGTTGAAATCAAACAAAGGGAACACCCTAACTGAACATTCGATTGACTTCATTGACGTGATCGATATCAATCAAGTTGACGCAATCGATCAATCATACGTCCTAGAAAAGTCTCAAATAAACAAAAAAATTTCTACTTACGTGACTTTTCTTTCTGGCATCATTTCTTTTACCAGAGGTGACATTTCTTTATTCATACGTGTGATTTTATTCATCCGCGTGACTTAATTTCACGGAGGCGGTATAAGATTTTTTGCAGGCGACATTTTATTATCACGTGACACATGATTAAAATGATTAAAACCCTAAGCGATATTAAATTATCCTTAGGTGATAAAAGATTTTCAAAATGCGTGAGAAAACCTACAGGAGGCGACATCACATTTACCGAAGGTGACATTTTAAATTTTCAGGCGATATTAAAAGACACGGAGGTGACATTTCTTTTCACAAACGCAGAATTAAAATTTTTAAAAGCATTAAATGAGGTCATAAATGCAAATTTAAAAACATGAGGAAAATTTGAATGACATACCGGAGGACCATCGGTCGCTCTCCGACTGAACCGGCGCGCTCTCTCAAACCGATGCTCGCGATGTGGGACCACCATCATCTCAAAAAGGCTAAAATCAGAGCTCAAATCTCAAGAAGGAACGGTGCAAATGAATAGTAAAATGAGGGGTTTTACCCTATTTAAGGTGAAATTGGTCCTAATAAACACATAAAAAATGCACTTTGGACCTATTATAGGACATTTTCATTAATCGGGGCATGAATAAAACTTGATTGTTTCTTTCAAATGGTATAAAAAATCAAAACATATTCCAACTACTCAAAATCATTCAAATCACAGAATTAATATGTTTTATTTCTGAGGGGGCATCAGAGTATCAAATTGGCATCACATTAAAAACATTTATCAGTGGGGCATATCATATCATATCATATCATATCAGTATCATATCATATCGTTATCATATCAGGAGGCAAATCAATTGCATATCGGTTTCATATCAAATCTGTCATCATATCAAACATATCAACATATCAGCAATCAATCAACCCAGGACCTTTATCAATCAACCTAGGACCTTTATCAATTAACCCAGGACCTTTATCAGTGAACCCAGGACCTATCATCAAACCAGGACCCATATCAGATCAGTATCATATCAGAGGCATTGGAATCATATCAGCACCATCATCAGAGGCACATCATCATCATCAGGAAGTACTTCAATCAGAATGATCAGAGGCACATCAGAACCAGGACCTGAATCAGATCATCATACTAAGGGAATCTTTGAATTGGTGTTCTTCGCACATCGACTCAAAGAGGGGCATTTGTAGACATGGAAAATTGGCAAAGGCTTAATTCAATCAGAAAGGTGCATCAAATCATCAAAATAGCACTAAAAATCAATAAATGGAACAAAGGCAATTTAAATCAAAGGAAAATTCAATTAAATGATTAAATGATTAAATAAAGCTTGAAAAGGGGAAAAACACTAAGAAATTGATTAAATTCAATTAATGACATAGTTGTTGAAATGAAAAAATCAAAATGAACCTCTTACCCTTCATGGCTAAATTTAATTACTTTAATTAATTAATAAATATGAAATTCCCTCAACAAGCAAAAAAGGAGACAAAATGGACACAAATCACTCACTTTTGTTGAAATGGTCCAGCCTTTTGAAACCATTTAAATGTTTGTCCCCCCATTTATGGAAAAAGCAAAGCCAATTGACCTTACCCAAGCATAACCATGGTTATCTCACTCTACCCCCTACCCTTGGGAAAATCTTATAAATAGAAGGCATTTTGAGGCATTATTCATCCACTCCATATCTTTGAATTGCAGCAAAGCTCTTACAATTTGCATCCACACCACTCACTTAGCATTTTTCATTGATAATTAGCTTCAATTGTTGATCATTTTAGAGATTTTCTTATCAAATAGAGCTAGAATTTGATAATTAGATCTAGTTTTCATATCATTCTTAGTTCAATTCTCATAATTAGAGTGTCACTAGTGAGGATTTGCAGCCGAGAGCCTCACTTACTACTTCAATTTAGAGAACCATGAGATGTTGATAGATTAATTGTGCATTTGTTAGATTATTTTGCTCTAATTCTTGTTGTTCTTAGTTAATCTTGTTATTTCATGAAGGTGTAAATCACTCACACACACCAGTGACCCTTCAAAACTAGGTTATCATGCAATCAGTGAGCGATCCTTCATTCTCCTGATCTGCCCTACATCCAAACATATTGGAAATACACAATACAATGATAAAAAGTCTTTCACAATCCCCCTTCCCTCAAGGAACACTATCAACCATCCCTTCCACATATCATTTCATTGTTTTATGAGTGGATTGTGCAAGAAATGTTAACATTAAACAAGGAGCAAACTCCTCAACACATCTTGGAAACCATTGAATTCAATAATAAATGAAACCTAACACTAACACTATTCCTTCCATAGGTTCAAGATACATAGCAGTCGATAATTCACAAGAAATCCATGCATCAAATTTTTTTAAGGATATCCTACTAATCAATAGGAATTTTCTTGAGATGACCAATGATTATGCATTTTGATGGCAGTGTGCTAGTTCAAAAGGATAATATAAATCTGAAATAATTTTTTCTGATTTTCTCAAACTATAAACGTGGTTAAAGGGAAAATATTATGTGGAAAACCCACAAACCAAGCTAGCAAATGATTGTACATCAAATTATTCCTATATTCATTCAAGTATTGCTATGCTTCAACTACCTGACCTTTGAGCTTCATCTAGAGGAATGTGTAGCTTTAATATAGAGTTACTTCTTGGGCCTTACAATAGGGTGGAATATGATCAATATTTGTTTAGGCTGTATCTTTGTTAGTCCCATTATTAGGTTCTTATAGTTCATGATTTGAATCTATTATTGTTGTGTAAGGGATTTATAGATGCTTTTTCTAACATAATTATTGGACACCATGATTGGAACAACTGGTTTTTGACTATTTTACACATGAATCATATTTATCAATGGTTCTTTGTGTTCAAGAATTCATTGATCAATCTTTGAGATTTATTGTCCCAGCTTTAAAAGAGTGATAAAAGATATAGTGAGTGCTATCTTTTCCAAGTGCTTTGTAGGTGCCATTATCTTCTAGGAGTAATTGCTGGAACCAAATTATGTTCTTTGCCTCTAGTAAATATTGCAGACACAATCATCTTCTTGGTGAAGGGTTGCTTCCATCCCCATGAGGCACTATTGCATGGTTTCCATTCCCTTGTAGTATAGTGAACCTAATTTAATACAAGTGTGAACTATTTTGGGATCCATAATTTATGGCCCTTATAATGTGGTTTTTAGCCTAAGATAGGCCTACCTTTGCATATAATAAGAGGCCAAGATAAAACAAACATCGAGAAGTTAGGGGGTTATTCCCTAACCATAATTTATAATTTAAGTGCTAAGTGATGATGGGTATATCGTGTAATTCATACCTAGTGTGTCTCTTTCTTTCTCTCCACATTTCACATTAGGAGTATATGCTATAAAATACTAATGGAATCAACTATTGGTCAAATCTAATCAAAATTGCAATATAAAGATTCAAATAGATCTTGAAGAAATATGGGAACCATTTTTGACAGATATTGTAAAAATGAAGAGAATACTCCGAAGAGGAAATGCTTCAATGTGGAACAATTGAAGAACAATATTTTACTTTTATATGCACATCTGCAATGTTTTTGATATATTTATAAGATAAAAAAACCATAGAAAGAATAGCATATAGAAGAAAGTAAAGAATAATGATCATACTTTGAGATATTGTGGAAACTTAAAGGAAAGAATGCTTGGTGGGGTTATCATGTAATCAGTGAGTGATCCTTCATTCCCCTCTTCCAGTGACCCTTCAAAATTGGGTTATCATGCAATCAGTGAGTGATCCTTCATTCTCCTAGTTTGCCTTGCATCCAAACATATTGGAAATACACAATACAATGATAACAAGTCTTTAAAAATCCCGCTTCCCTCAAGGAACACTATCAACCATCCCTTCCACATAGCATTTCACTTTTGTATGAGTGGATTGTGCAAGAACATTTAACATTAAACAAGGAGCAAACTCCTCAACACATCTTGGAAACCATTGAATTCAATAAAAAAAGGAACCTAAAACCAACACTATTCCTTCCATTCACTTCTACCAAGAATAAAGCATTTAATCCATTCAACATTACATATAATCATTAGACAGTTACATTTCTTGACTGTGTAGAGGAATAGTCACAACCAAAATGATCAAAACTACTTTCACCCTTGCACATGCTATTCCAAACTTCAAGTAAAATGAGCAATATGCTATATCAAATCATTCATATTCATAGTAACCAATTGAAGGATCATTTTGTCAATGAACCCTTTGACTGTACCCCTATGGAAGAGAAAGGAAACCTCAAAATAGAGAAAGGAAACTTAGTAAAACTAGTCTATGTTGATGTTTGTGAGGGAAACTTAGTCACAACATCAAGTATCATCTCATCATGGTCTATTCACCATGTTTCAACTCCCCATTCACTTTGATCTATTGAACTTACACCAATCTTCTTCTCCAGGACTTAAAGGCTTGAAATAGTATATGTGGTAAAAATTCATGAAATACTCAAGAAGACCTACTATTTGTTAGACAAATCTTCATTGTCCCCCACAAAAAACTAAGTAATAACTACTCTACCCCTAATTTGTTTAACAATGCACAATATTAAATAAAGTAGGTTCTATCACACATGGCACGAACTCTCTTCAAACTCACAATACATTGCATACATAGTAAAAAACACATGAGATTCTAAAGAAGGCCTCACTCTTAATGAGTTATAAACATGCCATTATTTTAGTTTTTCTTGTGAGTTGTGACAATTTTTGTCAACATGCCATTGGTTCAGTTTAGTGTATTCATTTTTGTCAGACAAATCTTCATTATCTTCTAATTATTTTTTGTTAATATGATTTAGAACAACAGAGAGGGGGGGTGAATCAGTTGTTCTTAGGTCCTAATGTATAAGAAAAACTTAAAAACTTTTCCTGAAATTAGATCCAATAACCAAAACAAACTTGTTCATCACTGATTCAATAATAGAAACATATAAAAATGCAGTCCACTACCCAGCTTTAACTTAACTTGTAAAACACAGAAATGTTCAAACAAAAACATTCACACAAGTATTAACACTAGGATTTATAGTGGAAACCCAATGTGGGAAAAACCACTTTGTAACATGCTACTATTATTTTCACTCTTTTGAAGTGAGCTCGATTAAAAGCCAACCCTATCAAAGGTTACAATACACACTGTTAGGTGTGACCCAGTTAAAGGATTTCAATCACCCTGTTAAAAGTGAGCCTTGTTATAGGACTTACATACTCTCCATTAGAATGCAACCTTGTTCAAAGGATTTAACATATGACTGTTAGGTCAACCTCTATTAAAAGGATTTTGACTGTTACAATGGTTAGAAAGTAGCAGCAATATTGATCTGAAAAATATACAACTCACTTTGCAAATATCAGATCCGATTCCATACACTAATGCTGGTTTAATAACTTTGAAACTTTTCCATCTGCATCTCTGATCTACTTGAAACTTTTCTTCAAGCAACCACCACAATTCTCCTTCACCCATGCACACACATATCCAATGCTCAGGTTCCCTTAATACTTTCCTCTATTAGGTTAACTCATCTTATGCCACTCAATTTCATTTGTAGATCTTAGGGTTAGGTCAGATTCATTGAATCTACCCGCTTCATGTTCTTCGGCTTCATTTCTAGAATCATCTCAAATCTCTTAAAGATTTACAATAAAACATTTTACAGTGCATTTAATGCTTTCAAACAATCAATAAATAAAGTCAACACATTTTACATAATCCAAGAATTCAACAATATTGGCTCCAAAACTAAATTCTCTTCAAATATAAAAATGCTGATGCTCGGTCAATACTGTGATCAACTACTCAGTCTTCATGTAGAAAGCTCAGTCATTACTAAAAATGTTTCCTTGGCTTATACTGTCTTCCTCAACAATTAACTATTGTTCGGCCGACACTAGAATTTTTGCTCGGCATACACTGAATCGGTCGACACTAACATTACTCGGCTTAAACATGATTTCTCTATTCTTTGCTCGGTCAAGCCTACCAATTTAGTCTTCAGTCTTACTAGTATAAACAATACATTATCTCATCATTGTACAACATAGTCAAGTACACTTTGTAATATCAAGATAACTCAACTTTTCCCTAGGTGCTATTGTTACCAACCTTGCTCCAATCCTTCACAACAATACAATAGATATAGTATTTTCCTAAGTAGCAACAATCTTACCAATTATGGTTTGACATCAATGACAATACAACAATTGTTTCAATTACAGTTTCTAACATCTTCTTTATATAGTAGCATGTATTAATTGGATGACAAATAAAGAAGAATTTAGACAATCAGAAGACAATGAAGATAATTTTAAATGCATGTAACACAATTTTTTTTACAAAACTGAACCAATGGAATGTTTACAACAAAGAAATAGAGTGATAATAAAATGCTGAAAATTGTATTCTATTTAATACATGCCAAAGGACCAGTCCCAACAATTATTAAACATATTTTATTTGATATGATGAATTCTTAAATAATTAAGGTTGGAGTAGACATAGTTATCACATAATTTTTTTGTGTGGTACAAGGAAGATTTGGCTAATTAAGAGTGAGGCCTTCTTTAGAATCTCATATAAATTTGGCTGATTAAGATGAGAAGAAAAACACAATTCATTAGTTAAATTTTTCAATTTCATATATCTTTTCTCATATTTATTAGGTGCATGAGTTGAAGGTTGAATGTAAGAGTCTTATAATGTTGTGTTACCTTTGGATCTCGAGTTTCTGATACTCCTATAATGATCTTTCTCAACAAGTATTTTATTCTATTATTGTTTTTTGAATAACATATTGGGCAAATACAAAACTATGTACTTCTATAGGACAATGAACACAAAATTGAAGCATCAAAGAAGACTTATCAAGTTGCAGGTGGAACGTGCACTCAAATAGTAAGTAATGTGGAATAACAAAATAAGTAATATGTCGTGTCTACATTTTGTTATTTTCTGAGATTACATCCATATTCTATATTCACAGAATGGTTCAAAATTGAAATTTACAATTTGATAAAAGTACTGATGGGTATTGTTCCCTGCACCCTCAATCAACAACTTTCCTCTATTTTATTTTGATTTACAAACTACTATATTATTTGAATATCTTTCTTTCTTGCCACAATAGGAAAGAGTTTGAGGTGGAAGACTACAATAATATAAGTGTTTCAATTTGGTATACTATACTACAACATCATTTCATAACTAATTTTTCAATTTCTATATATAATTAGGTTATAGATAATCTAAGTGAAGAAGGATCATGTCAAACAATCCAAGTGAAGAAGGTAATGGGGATGCAATCAATAGATTGTGGTTGAACTTGAAAAGAAAAGGCGATGGAAAATGTTATTGTCCTTGCAATATTTGTAAGGGCTTAAACACTAGAAGATTGCTAATCAAAATAGCTAAGAGACATTGTAGGGATAATGGTCACATTGAAGGAGGGTTTGATTATCATGAATTGGTAAGTTTTTCATTATATTTATTTAACAATTAATATATATATATATATATATATATATATATGAAATACACTTGATGATGAGATCATTATCATAGTTTATTTGTGTTCATCATTTTTATATAGGTTGACCTCCCTAGGGGAGTACGTGATATGGACCATGGAGGTGAGAATATTGAGAATATGGCTTTGGAAGTGGAGGATCATGGAGGTGCGAATATTGAAGCTGAAGATTATGATCCCATGGAAGATGATGATGATGCGCTAGATGATGGTACTAATACATTGATCCATGACACATTTGGTATTGGTGCAATTGATGATGATGATCAGGATGATGTTGATGTCATCCATGATATACCTCTACTTGAGAAGGTAGCCATGCCCCTTTATGAAGGCTCCCAAACAACTCTTCTCTCTATTGTATTGTTATTGTTGAACTTGAAGGTTCTAAATGGTTTATCCAACACAACAATGTCACGTATGCTAAGGTATGTCATATATGTCATTATAGTAATTAAATGGTGAAACATGTACCATAAATATTGTTGATATTAACAACTTATATTTTTTTCTATAGATTGATAGGTGAGTTCTTGTTACCACCATCAAATATTCTCCCTCGCTCATATCGAGAATTATGTGCCACTATGAAAGATATTGGAATAGAGTATCAAGTAATAGATGTTTATCCCAATGATCATATTATTTAACATAAAGAACATGAATTTGCAATAGAATGCCCTGAATTTCATATGAGTAGATATCGAACAAATCAAATAACAAAAAAGGTGCCTCACAAGGTTCTTCGTTACATCCCCATTATACCACATTTGCAAAGATTATTCAGGTGTAGTAGCTTGGCACAATTTATGGATTACCATGCACACAATATGAGTCGAGATGACATTATTCAAATTCCTGTAGATGGTTTTGTATTTAAGGACATAGAGGAAAAGTGGCCGCACTTTATCAAAGAACCTCAAAATCTCAAGGTTTCAGTGGCAGCAGATGGTGTCAATCCATTTGGAGAGCTAAGATCTGTTTACTCTGTTTGGCCTATTTTTGTCATCAACAATAACATTCCTCCATAGATGTCAATAAAGAGGGAGCACATTATATTGACAATGATTATTCCAAGTATTTGATCATTTAATAGTTATCTGCATGTAATTATAAATCTTGCAGTAAAATGGTCACAATAATTATGTTATGTTGTTGTTCATTCAACTAGGTAAATAGCAAGTTAAAGATATGAATGTATATATTGAGCCTCTTATCGACGATTTGGTGGAGTTATGGAAAGGTGTCACTATGTATGACATCTCTAGACCAATATGAGATAGACAATTTCAATTCCATGCAATGCTTGTATGGACAATACATGATGCTCCAGGGCTAACACATTTTTCTGGTATGTTATGGTGAATTCAAGTTGCACATGATAATTCTAAAAATAAAAATTAACATATTTAATCCAATTGCATCATTACCTTGTAGGTCTTCAAAAAAAGGGAAAATTTTCATGTCCAGTTTGTGGTCCAAAGATGAAATCTCGTCATTCAAAAAGTTTAGGAAAGCAAGTGTTTGATGAGCATAGACACTTTCTCCACAAAAATCATAACTATCGAATTATTGAAGAACATCTTTTCAATGGGAAAGAAGAGACTACATCTAAGCCATGGAGAATGACACCTCACCTATGGAAGTTGGACTACTGAATGTTGTCAAGGAAACACTACTGAGCACCTTCCAAATGGACTAAAGATTTATCCTAGACAATTTAGTAGGTTGCCCTACTACGAGCAGCTACAAATTGTGCATTTGTTTGATATTATGCATATTAGAAAGAATGTAACGGAGACATTGTGGAAGATATTGGATGGAAGGTGTGACAAAGAAAAAATTATCAAAATTTGTAGAGACATTCATGAATCCAATCATGCAATGAAATTTTTTAGTGAATCAAATAGAAATAGAGAACGGATTAATACAAGTGCCATTCCTTGGTTATTAACAGAACAACAAAGTGATGCCATAAAAGAAGTCATACGAAAAATTTGATTTCTCACAGGATTTGCTACAAACATAAGCAATACCATATCAAAAAAAAGTGAATTTGGGCCAGGGTTGAAAATGCATGATTGGCATACCTTCATCAAGGTAAGTCATGTTCTTTTGTATTTATAATATATTTGTAAACTGCATGTACTTCTCATTGTATTATATGAGAAAAAAATGACATGATTATTTTTATAATTGTTGCAGTACGTGCTACCCCTATCTCTCCCAGAGAACTTCAACAATAACATCAAACAAGTGATATACGATCTTGGAAAATAAATGAGGTAAGTAATGATATCTATTCAATTTGTTGTATATATATATATTGTAAAGTCTCATGTTTATATATTTTTGTGTCTTGAATGTTTTGTAGGTGGTTGTCATCTAAAGAAATCCATAGAGCAGATATAAAATACTGGAAGAGAAGAATTCCTCATCTAATGTGTGAAATGCAAAAGTGTCTAACTTCAACCTTTTTCAATGCACAAGAACACTACCTCATACACCAAGTTGAGGACATTGAAATGTGTGGACCCGTGCACACTCGGTCAATGTGGATGGTTGAGAGGCACCTAAAATTTTTGAAGGCTTCAGTTCGATAAAGAGCACGTCCTGAGGGTTCTATGATGGAGGGATATATGGTATACCAGACTATGGTGTACATTATTGAATATATTCCTAAGCTTGCAACAAAGATCCATTTAGATCGCATTTGGGATCTCGACACCATTAGAAAATTTGAAGAGGAGTACTTGGTGGGGAAAGGTAGAATGAGGAAATTGAGAGGTAATAAATTATAAGAATTCAATCCATAATTCAATCCATTTCATCATCCAATCTTGAGAGATAATTCTTCATTCATTACCTCTCAATTTCATTACCTCTCAATTTCATCAATTTCAATTATCTCTCAAAGTTTACAATTTGATTAGAATAATTCTTCATTCATGCGACCTCAAAGTTTGTGCTATCATCCATGTCACTATCAAAATTTCTTCAACTACTCTCTAATTTCACAAAATTGAATTCTATCCCGATTAGGAGATATCGTCCGATTTCCACAAACCGCTACTCAGGAACACTTTCTAAATACTACTTTCACCAAAATGCTCATAACTTCCATGAATAAATGAATTAATGTCTACGCTCTTAACCATAAACATAAAATATAACAAAGAGTAAATCCTCAACATCACATAGCTTGATCTACAATATCCCACATGCGCTAATCCAAACATTGTCTGCTCCTTTACTAATCTCTAGTAGATCACTGTGTTGACATCAATGACAATCATAGTCATGAATGCAACAACAACTGCTACAGAATGGCTACCAATACTCCCATAGGATATATTCAGCATTCATTCCTAACAATCTCCCCCATTGGCATTGATGGTAACATAGATGAAAAACATCCAATGTTCCATAAATCCAATACTGCAACACTGCTGCTCTAAAAATACTTCAAGTCTTCTTCATCAATCAAATCTTGCTTCATTTTCCTATTTAGTTCTCTCCAAAAAATAGTACAAATGGTGATTTTTCATGTACACTTCTCCCCCATTGACATCAATGATAGAAATTTTATCATTATGTCAACAACAACTCTAATGTCAAAAGACACTATTTAGAAAATACATTCACTAGAGTTCTCATGACTCAGCTCAGATACACATGCTCCCCCATAGAGGAAGTATCAACATCTAGTCCAGAAGAAAGATAAGGCTCATATACAACTGGACTGATGCAACAAACTGCATCATTTCTCAAAAGTAGGTTGGGGCATAACCCCAAGCATACCTCTCAAATACTCAAATGTATCCTTAGGCAAAGGCTTTGTAAATATGTCTTCTATCTACTCCTTTGTGCTTATGTCCTCAAGTCTGACTTCTTTCTCAGCAACTTTCTCTCTTACTACATGATACTTAATCTCAATATGCTTTGTCTTAGAATGTGATACAGGGTTCTTAGACATACTAATTGTGCTGGTGTCATCATAATGTATAAATTTTTTTATTCCAATATCCTTCAACATTTGCTTCATCCAAATTATTTGGTTACAATTGTTTACTATTGCTACATATTCTACTTCTGCTGTGCTCTGTGAAATACAATTCTGCTTCTTGCTTAGCCAAGAAACCAATCTTCCTCCAAGAAAAAATTCTCCACCACTGGTGCTCTTTTTATCATCAACATTGCCTCCCCAATCAACATCTATTAATGCACATGGGGTAAAGTCATCAAATTTTTCGTACCACAATCCATAGTCCATTGTGCCTCTTAAATATCTCAGTATCCTCTTTACTGCTGCATAATGTGATTTTCTAGGTTCAGCTTGAAATCTTGCTACAATTCCAATTGAGTGTGCTATATTAGGTCTTATATGTGTCAAGTACTGCAATCCTTCAATCATAGATCTGTACTTCTTTTGTTCAACTGTAAGTGTCTCATCTGTGCTAGATAACTTATGTCCAGTTACCATAGGTGTTCCAACTGGTTTATAGTTCTCCATTCCAAATCTTTTCAACAAATCATTTAGGTACTTTTTCTGACTTACAAAGATACCATCACTATTCTATGTTATATGTAATCCCAAAAAGTATTTCATTTCACCAATCATACTCATTTCAAATTCATTTTTCATTTCATCAGCAAATTTATCACTGGCTTCATCTTCTCCTCCAAAAATAATGTCATAAAAAAAAATAACTACAGCCAACAAACCATTTTCAATTTCTTTTGTGTACAGGTTGCTATCAGCTGTTCCTTTTGTAAATCCTAATTTTAACAAATACTTATCCAATCTTGCATACCAAGTTCTAGGTGCTTGCTTTAGTCCATATAAGGCTTTCTTTAGTTTACATACCATGTCTCCTTCTTGAGTCAAAGGAAAACCTTTAGGCTTCTCAATGTAGACTTCTTCTTCCAATTCACCATTCATAAATGCTAACTTCACATCCATCTGATATACTTTGAATTTCTTAAAAGCTGCATAAGCCAAAAACATTCTTACTGCTTCAATTCTTGCAACTGGTGCAAAAGTTTCTTCATAGTCAATTACTTCTTGTTGTGAGTATCATTTACATACCAATCTTGCTTTGTTCCTTACTACTCCTTGTTCATTCATCTTGTTTCTAAATACCCATTTAGTTCCAATAACATTCCTATCTTTAGGTCTAGGGAACAATTCCCATGTCTTGTTCTTTTCAATCTGATCTAGTTCTTCTTTCATAGCTTTCATCCAATGTTCATCTTCACAAGCTTCACTAGTAGATTTAGGTTCAATTTGGGAAATCAAACATAACTGTTCTTGTACCTTATTTCGAGTTTGAACTCCTTTGTCTATGCTTCCAATAATCTTCTCAACAGGATGATTCCTTGGTAAATTCATATTAGGAGTCATTGTCTCAGATCTCACTTCAGGAGTTGGTTCTTCTATGATCTCACTGTGGCTTTCATTTAACAAATCACTATCAGTTTCATAGAATAATTCAATAGTCTCAATGTTAGGCCTTGGATGAGTTCCTTCATCTGATTCATAATCAAGCATTCTTTCCTGAATCTTGAACATTTCATCAAGTTTAACATTTGTGCTCTGAACAATAGTCTTAATTCTCTTATTGTAACATCTATAAGCTTTTCTCTTCAAAGAATATCCAAGAAATATACCTTCATCACTTCTAAGATCAAACTTTCCAATATCATCATCTCTCTTTACATAACATTTTCTTCCAAAAATTCTAAAATACTTAACTAAGGGTGCATGTCCAAACCATAATTCATAGGGTGTCTTGTCTGTGTCTGCTTTGATTTGTACTCTGTTCATTGTATATACTACTGTGTTCACTGCTTCTCTCCAGAATATCTTCACCAAGTCATTCTCAAATAACATAGCTCTTGCTGCTTCAGTCACTGATCTATTTCTTCTTTCTGCAATTCCATTTTGTTCAAGTGTTCTAGGGGCTGAAAACTGTGTCTTAATACCATTCACTTCACAAAAAGTGTTAAAATCTCTAGAAGTAAATTCTCCACCTCTATCAGATCTCAAATATTTAATCTTTATTCTAGATTCATTCTCAACTTTATTCTTAATGATCTTAAACTTATCAAATGCTTCAGACTTTTCTTTAAGAAATGCAATCCACATCATTCTTGTAAAATCATCAACAAGAATCATAAAATACCTTTCTCCATAGAATCCTCTAGTCCTGGTAGGACTGCTCAAATCTATATGAACAATCTCCAAATTTTATGCAGATGTAAACTTCTTACTAGGAAATGAACTTCTCTTCTATTTAGCCATCACACATTCTTTGCACATCATGTTAGTAGGCTTCATAATTCTAGGCAAATCTCTTACCGCAAGTGTAGTACTTACTTTCACAATGTTATCAAAATTTATGACAAAATCTTCCGTGCCATAACCAACTATCATCAATATTAGTAATCAAACATGTCATCTTAGTAGGATTCAACTGAAATACATTACCTTTGGTTCTAGATCCAGTACCAATCAAATTTCCATCTTTGTCTTTTATCACATAGGTTTTCTTAGTAAACCAAGCTTGATATCTCTTATCAATTAACTGTCCAACACTCAAAAGATTATATTTCAAACCATCCACAAAATAAACATCATCAGTATTAGTCTTTCCATCAAGAGTAATAGATCATATACCTTTAATCAAACAAGGTGCATTGTTTCCAACTCTAACTACTCTTCCATCATAATTGTTAAACTTTATGAACTTTCTCATGTCTCTAGTCATATGATGTGAAAAACCACTATCTATAATCCAATTAGTTTTCTTTTCAACTTGAGAAACTAGGGCTTTTTCTTCCTTAACCTCAGTTTCAGGATTTTCTTCTTTAATTTCTACAAATCCTATATCATCATTGTTCTTAGTATCACTTTCACTTAAGGTTCTCTCTATACTAGTTTCAAGTTCTTCCTCATTTTCATAATAACATTCCTTAGATCTTCTAGGCTTGAAGTTGTTTCTGTACTTTTTAACTCTCTTAGGACACTTAGATGCAAAATGAACATATTCTTGACATGTCCAACATTAAAATTTTTTCTTACCATCTGGTTCTCTTTTCACAAGCAAGACAATACCTTCTTCAATCTTCTTGTCTTCTTCATTTCTAGATCTGCTCCTGCTAGCATAATCTCCACTCACACTGATGCTTCTTGAAAAAGTAGGGAAAATACTAAGAGCACCAAATGTTGTCTCCATTCTAGGTAAGTCTCCTGATAACCTCAGGTTCATCTCTGCTGCTTCCAATCTTCCAAGAAGAGTCTCTCTTGTAAAGTTTGAAGTACAAGGTATAACTTGTTCAATCATCTATGTTGTTTGTTTAAATGCAGGAGTCAATGTCCTCAGAATTTTCCATATCACTTCATTTTATGTCTTTGTTCCTCCACAAGCTTTTATACCTGCAACAATTTTTGACATTCTACCAATATAGCTTCTAACAGATTCATCTTCCATCATTATTATATCTTGAAATGCACATATCCAATTATGTAATCTGACCTTCTTTTCATGTTCATTACCTTCAAAAGTAGAGTGTAAAGCTAAACAAATTTCATGAGATGTTTTCAAATATTTTACCTGACTGTAATCATTCTCTAGAAGGGCTGATAAAAGTGCTTTCCTGAAAAGTGTGCTACACATGAATAGTTCTCTCTCATCATTAGTACAAGTTTCAATATTATCCTCATCAATGATAGTCTTCTCATTCTTAGTAATCAACCAATAACCTGGTCCTAAACATAGTAGATGTGTCTTCATCTTTTCTTTCCAACTGCCAAAATTTACTCCATCAAACTTAGGGCTTTCTTTTCTGAAATTCACCATGGATCTTCTTAAGCTATTAAACTTTTCTTTCAAGGACATGCTGCTCTAATACCAATTGTTAGAAAGTAAAGTCCACCAAGATAACTAAGAGGGGGGGGGGGGTGAATCAGTTATCATATAATTATAACTTTTATCAACTTAAACAATATTTAACCATATAAGTAATGTAATCAACAACCATAGAAAGATATTCATACACAATAACACAATGACACAAAATATGTTGACGAGGGAACCTCTTGATCAAAGACTAAACCCTAGTGGGAGTGATGCCCACAAAAAATGCACTAATATGAATATTCCTTGTGAAAGGATGGACTCTGTTAGGAGTCTTATGAAATACATTCAGTATATATGAATCCCTGTTAGGAGATTTTGAACCCCTGCTAAAAGATTCTAACTCTGTTAGGAGTTATGGAAGACAGAAGGACCCACTGCCCAAACAACTTCAATGGAAAGATCACTGAACAAACTATCCAAATGATCTCTAGATTATTCAAAATAATAATATAAAATTATTACTGATCTCAACAATATGTTACCTCTTCTCTGACTGTGCAAAACCTCACTCATTGCTACACCAGAACTCAATTTTAGATCTCTGTACCTCACATGTCTTCCTTCATAAATTTGCTTTCACAACTTCATTCACTTAATCATAATTCATCACAACCATATTACAAAAAGGAAAAAAATTCCTTCCTTTATACCAAACTCAAGTAATTACAAATGAGTTAGCATCCAATTACAAAATAAAAGTTTCCACACGTT
This sequence comes from Chamaecyparis obtusa, assembly GCA_027943335.1. Taxonomy (NCBI): domain Eukaryota; kingdom Viridiplantae; phylum Streptophyta; class Pinopsida; order Cupressales; family Cupressaceae; genus Chamaecyparis; species Chamaecyparis obtusa. The sequence goes on from BSBK01003928.1 coordinate 173,330, forward strand.
ACATCAAAATTACACAAAACTGTCGACTTCCAATTAGAATAATTTTTCACTCATGTGACCTCAAAGTTTGTGTTGTCATCCACGTCACTATCAACATGTCTTCAATAGCTCTCTAACTGTGTAAAACTAGATTCCATCCCGATTAGGAGACATCATCCAATTTCCACAAACCGCTACTCAGGAACACTGCCTGAATACTGATTTCACCAAAATGCTCATAACTTCCATGAATTAATGAATTATTGTTTGTGCTCTTAACCATGAACATAAAACATAACAAAGAGTAAATCCTCAACATCACATAGCTTGATCTACAATATCCCATGTGTGCTAATCAAAACACTGTCTGCTCCTCTGCTAATCTCCAGTAGATCATTGTGTTGACATCAATGACAATCATAGTCATGAATGTAATAACAACAAATACAGAATGGCTACCAATACTCCCATAGGATATATTCAAAATTCATTCCTAACATGATGATGATGATGATGATGTTGCTACTGCTGCTGCTGCTGATGATGATGCTAATGTTGATGTCGATGATGATGACGATGACAAAGATGATGACAATGACGGTGGTGGTGATGATGTCGATGTCAACGATGATCATGGTGATTAGTTAGATGAAGAAGAAGATGAATGCCATGAATGAAATGTATAGTTACGTGATCACTACTTAATCTATTTAATATTGATTTCTTGATAGAAATGTGCAGTTATGTAATCAATGCTTAATCTAATTAATTCATGATGTACTTACTGTGGGATGCTAATGGTTTTTAATGTACTTACTATGTGGTTTTGATTATATATATCATGAATTTTTTAGCTAACATTAGATAATTAAATTACATATGTAGGTACCTAGAATCCTTCATGAGCATCCCACCCAGTTCATAGATTGACAGGTATAATTCAATACACCGTATAGAGATTAATTTATTTCACAATTTGCAAAATATCTCACATTACTTGCTATCTCTCTCATTTGATGGAGTGCAGGTAGAAGTAAATAGGTATTTGTCAGATGTGTCTTCCTTGAGTGAAGAAAGTGATGTTAAGAATGAATGTTGAAGCCTTTGGCAGTCATTCTGTAGCAGTGGTTGTTGCATTCATGACTATGATTGTCATTGATGTCAACACAGTGTTATTCTAGAGTTTAGCAGAGAAGTAGACACAATTTTGTTTTGCACACATGTTATATTGTAGATTGAGTTATGAAAAATTGATGGTATGTTCTTTGGTGTGTTATTAGCCTATGGTTAAGAGTGCAAAAGGAAATTCATTTATTCATGAAAGTTATAAGCATTCTGGTGGAAGCAGTATTCTGGCAGTGTTCTTGAGTAGCAGTTTTTGGTAATCGGAGGATATCTCCTAATCGGGATGGAATTTGATTCTGCGCAGTTAAAGGGAAGTTTGAGACTAATTGGTGGTGATGTGGTTCATAGTGCAAACTTGGAGGTCACACGATTGGAAAGTTATTGTATCTGGAAGCTGACAGTTTTATGTAATTTTGATGTAGCGTGTTGAAATTATTATTTTATATTTGGATGTTGACTCATTTGTAATTATTTGAGTGTGGTATAAAGGAAGGAATGTTTTTCTTGTTATTATGGGATTGTAATAGTTTTGATATGAGATTATGAAAGTTGTGATGCGAATATATGCATGAAGTGAAGAAAAGAGCTAATTCAGTGATGAAGGAAGACTTGTGAAGTACAAAGATCTGGATTTGTGATCTTGTGTAGCAGAGAGTGTGGTTTTGGTGCAATGTGAAGGAGGTAAAATATTTCATATTATTCTATTGAATAATCCTAAGATCTGTTGGACAGTGAGTTCAAAGATCTTGCCTTGAAGCTGTTTGGGCAGTGGGTCCTTCTGTCTTCCATAACTCCTAACAGGGTTAGAATCTTTTAACATGGATTCAAAATCTCCTAATAGAGATTCATATGTACTGAATGTATTTCATAAGACTCCTAACAAGGTCCATCCTCTAACAAGGAACTTTCATATTAGTGCATCATTTTGTGGGCATCATTCCCACCGGGGTTTACTCTTTGATCAAGAGGTTCCCTAGTTAACATATCTTGTGTTATTGTGTCATTATGTATGATTATCTTTCTATGGTTGGTTACTACATTGATTATATAGTTTAAATCTATTGAAGTTGATATTGAAGTTAATAAATAGTTTAATTATTAGATAACTGATTCACCCCCGCCCCCTCTTAGTTATCTTGGGGATCTTTACTTTCTAACAATTGGTATCAGAGCGGTAGGTCCTTGAAAGAGAAGTTTAACAACTTAAGGAGATCCATGGAAAATTTTAGGAAAGAAAGCCCTAAGTTTGATGGAGTAAATTTTGATAGCTAGAAAGAAAAGATGAAGACACATCTCTTGTGTTTAGGACTAGGTTATTGGTTGATTACAAAGAATGAAAGGACTTTAATTGAAGAAGACAATCTTGAAACAAGTACTAAAGATGAAGTAGATCTATTCATGTGTAACATACTTGCAAGAGAAGCACTTTTATCAGCACTTCCAGAGAATGAATATAGTCAGGTAAAAGGTTTAACTAGATCTCATGATATTTGGAAAGATGTACATTCTACTTTTGAAAGTGATGAACATGCAAAGAAAGCTAGGTTACATAATTGGATTTGTGCATTTGAAGACATAAGAATGATGGAAGATGAATCTATTAGAAGCTATATTGGTAGGATGTGAAAAATTGTTGCAGGAATAAAGTCTTATGGAGGTGAAAAGATAGAGAATGAAGTAATATGGAAGATTTTGAGAACATTGACACCGGTATTCAGGAAGACTACACAAATGATTGAACAAGTGATACCTTGTACACCAAAATTTTCAAGAGAGACTCTTCTTGGAAGATTGGAAGTAGCAGAGATGAATTTGAGATTATAAGGAGAACTACCTAGAGTGGAGACAACATTCAGTGCTCTTAGCATCAGACCTACTTTGTTTAGAAGTACAAGTGTGAATGGAGATTATGCCAACAGTAGTAGATCCAAATTTGATGAAGATAAGAAGATTGAAGAAGGTATTTCCTTTCTTGTGAAAAGAGAACCAGATGGTAAGAAAATCTTTAAATGTTGGACATGTCAAGAATATGGTCATTTTGCATCTAAGTGTCCTAAGAGAGTTAAGAAGTATAGAAACAATTTTAAGCCTAGAAGATCTAAAGAATGTTATTATGCAAATGATGAAGAAATTGAAGTAGGAATTGAAAGACATTTGAGTGACAGTGATAATGATAAATTTGACAACATAGGATTTGTAGCAATTAAGGAAGAAAATTCTAAATCTGATATTAAAGAAGAAAAAACCTTAGTTTCCCAAGTTGAAAAGAAAGATGATTGGATTATAGACAGTGGTTGTTCACATCATATGACTGGTGATAAAGGAAAGTTCATAAAGTTTAACAATTATGATGGAGGAGTTGTTAGAGTTGGTAAAAATGCACCTTGTTTGATTAAAGGTATAGGATCTATTACTCTTGATGGAAAGACTAATACCGATGATGTTTACTTTATTGATGGATTGAAACATAATCTTTTGAGTGTTGGACAGTTAGTGGATAAGGGATATCAAGTTTGGTTTACTGAGAAAACTTGTGTGATTAAGGATAAAGATGGAAATCTAATTGGAACTGGATCTAGAACCAAAGGTAATGTATTTCAGTTGAACCTTACTGAGATGACATGTTTGATGACTAAGATTGATGATAGTTGGTTATGGCATAGAAGGTTTTGTCATATAAACTTTGATAATATTGTGAAAGTAGGTTCTACACTTGCAGTAAGAGATTTACCTAAGATTATGAAGCCTACTAACATGATTTGCAAGGAATGTGTGATGGCTAAGCTGAAAAGGAGTTTATTTCCTAGCAAGAAGTTCACATCTACAAAGAAGTTGGATATTTTTCATACAGACTTGAGCGGTCCTACTAGGACTAGAGGATTCTATGGAGAAAGGTATTTTATGATTCTTGTTGATGATTTTACAAGAATGATGTGGATTGCATTTTTGAAAGAAAAATTTGAAGCATTTGATAAGTTTAAGGTCATGAAGAATAAAGTTGAAAATGAATCAGGAATGAGGATTAAATGTTTGAGATCTGATAGAGGTGGAGAATTTACATCTAAGGAGTTTAACATCTTTTGTGAAGTAAATGGTATTAAGAGATAGTTTTTAGCCCCTAGAACACCTGAACAAAATGGTATTGTAGAAAGACGGAATAGATCAGTGACTGAAGAAGCTAGAGCTATGTTGTTTGGAGGTGATTTGGTAAAGACATTTTGGAGAGAAGTAGTGAATACAATAGTATATACAATGAACAGAGTACAAATCAGAGCAGACACAAACAAGACACCTTATGAATTGTGGTTTGGACATGCACCCTCAGTTAAGTATTTTAGAATTTTTGGAAGCAAATGTTATATTAAGAGAGATGATGATATAGGAAAGTTTGATCTTAGAAGTGATGAAGTAATTGACTATGAAGAGGCTTTTTACCCTATGGAAAGTCTTGAAGTAGTAAGAATATTTTTGGCTTATGCAGCATTTAAAAAATTCAAAGTGTATCAGATGGATGTAAAATCAGCATTTTTGAATGGTGAATTAGAAGAAGAAGTCTACATTGAGCAACCTGAAGGTTTTCCTTTGACTCAAGAAGGAGACATGGTATGTAAACTAAAGAAAACATTGTATGGATTAAAGCAAGCACCTAGAACTTGGTATGCTAGATTGGATAAGTATTTGTTGAAATTGGGATTTACAAAAGGAATAGCTAATAGTAACTTATATACAAAAGAAATTGAGAATGGATTGTTAGTTTTGGTTATTTTTGTTGATGACATTATTTTTGGAGGAGAAGATGAAGCTAGTGACAAATTTGCTGATGAAATGAAGACAACATTTGAAATGAGTATGATTGGAGAAATGAAATACTTTTTGGGATTACAGATAACACAAAATAAAGATGGCATCTTTATAAGTCAGACAAAGTACTTGAATGATTTGTTGAAAAGATTTGGTATGGAGAATTATAAACTAGTTAGAACACCTATGGTTATAGGACATAAACTATCTAGTAAAGATGAGACACTAGCAGTTGAGCAAAAGAAATACAAATCTATGATTGGTGGATTGTAGTACTTGACACACACTAGACCAGATATACAACATTCAGTTGGAATGGTAGCAAGATTTCAAGTTGAACCTAGAGTTTCACATTATACAGCAGTAAAGAGGATATTGAGATATCTTAGAGGCACAATGGACTATGGATTGTGGTATGAAACTTCTGATGATTTTACCCTATGTGCATATACTGATGCTGATTGGGGAGGCAGTGTTGATGATAAGAAAAGCACCAGTGGTGGAGCCTTTTTTCTTGGAGGAAGATTAGTTTCTTGGTTGAGAAAAAAGCAGAATTGTATCTCACAGAGTACAATAGAAGCAGAATATGTAGCAGTAGCAAACAATTGTAATCAGATAATTTGGATGAAGCAGATGTTGATGGACATTGGAATCAAGTTTGATGAGCCTATTGTCATACATTGTGACAATACAAGTACAGTTAGTATGTCTAAGAATCCTATATTACATTCTAAAACTAAGCATATAGAGATCAAGTATCATGTTGTAAGAGAGAAAGTTGTAGATAAAGAAGTCAGACTGGAGTACATAAGCACAAAGGAGCAGATAGCAGATATATTTACTAAGCCTTTGCCTAAGGATACATTTGAGTATCTGAGAGGTATGCTTGGGGTTATGCTGCAACCTACTTTTGAGTAATGATGTAGTTGGTTGCATCTATCTAGTGGAATATGGTCCTATCTATTTTCTGGTTTGGATGTTGGTACTTCCTCTATGGGGGAGTATGTGTATTTGAGCTGAGTTATTGAGGACTCTAGTGAATATTATTTTTCTGAACAGTGTCTTTTGACATTGAGCTATTGTTTGACATAGTGATAGAATTTCTATCATTGATGTCAATGGGGGAGAGAATCATAAAAAACATTGAGGAACTACATTTGTTGGAGAGACTGAATAGGAAAATGAAGCAAGATTTGATTGATGAAGAGCAGTAGAGTATTTGAGCAGCAGTGATTGGATTTTTGGAACATTGGATGTTTTTCATCTATGTTGCCATCAATTCCAATGGGGGCGATTGTTAGGAATGAATGCTGAAGCCTTTGGAAGTCATTCTGTAGCAGTGGTTGTTGCATTCATGACTATGATTGTCATTGATGTCAACACAGTGTTATTCTAGAGTTTAGCAGAGAAGCAGGCACAATTTTGTTTTGCACACATGTTATATTATAGATTGAGTTATGCGTAGTTGATGGTATGTTCTTTGGTGTGTTATTAGCCTATGGTTAAGAGTGAAAAAGGAAATTCATTTATTCATGAAATTTATAAGCATTTTGGTGGAAGCAGTATTCTGGCAGTGTTCCTAAGTAGCGGTTTTTGGTAATCGGAGGATATCTCCTAACCGGGATGGAATCTGATTTTGTGCAGTTACAGGGAAGTTTGAGACTCATTGGTGGTGATGTGGTTCATAGCACAAACTTGGAGGTCACACGATTGGAAAGTTATTGTATCTGGAAGCTGACAGTTTTATGTAATTTTGATGTAGCGTGTTGAAATTATTATTTTGTATTTGGATGCTAACTCATTTGTAATTATTTGAGTGTGGTATAAAGGAAGGAATGTTTTCCTTGTTATTATGGGATTTTAATAGTTGTGATATGAGATTATGAAAGTTGTGATGTGAATATATGCATGAAGTGAAGAAAAGAGCTAATTCAGTGATGAAGGAAGACTTGTGAAGTACATATATCTGGATTTGTGATCTTGTGTAGCAGAGAGTGTGGTTTTGGCATAGTGTGAAGGAGGTAACATATTTCATATTATTCTATTGAATAATCCTAAGATCTGTTGGACAGTGAGTTCAGAGATCTTGCCTTGAAGCTGTTTGGGCAGTGGGTCATTCTATCTTCCATAACTCCTAACAGGGTTAGAATCTTTTAACAGGGATTCAAAATCTCCTAACAGAGATTCATATGTACTGAATGTATTTCATAAGACTCCTAACATGGTCCATCCTCTAACAAGGAACTTTCATATTAGTGCATCATTTTGTGGGCATCATTCCCACCGGGGTTTACTCTTTGATCAAGAGGTTCCCTAGTTAACATATCTTGTGTCATTGTGTCATTGTGTATGATTATCTTTCTATGGTTGGTTATTGCATTGATTATATAGTTTAAAGCTATTAAAGTTGATATTGAAGTTAATAAATGGTTTAATTATCAGATAACTGATTCACCCCCCACCTCTCAGTTATCTTGGGGATCTTTAATTTCTAACAAGTGAGTCATTTAGTATGTCTAAATTAGGAAGATCAACTAGAGGTCAAAAGACTAGAAAGAAATTCAATAAACACATGAAATTTTTCCTTGCTCGAGGGGGGTATTGTTCTTATGATGATGAGAGAAAAGGCGACATCAAGGTGCCCTCTAGGTACCAAAATTTACAGAAACAATGGGTCCCCAAGGAACTTCCTCTAATAAACACTGATTTTAGTGTTAAAGGCAAGATATATTAGATTGCACCATCATCAATACATGGTTTGGGCCTATTTTCCATGGATGGCATAAAGGTCTCTTACGACAAAGTTGTTGAATTGATGGAGTATGTTGGACCTTGTTACGATTAAAAAAGTTGGATGCAAATTTTTCAATATAAAAAAAGTATGTGTAGGTATGCACTCTCAGAAAATTATATTCAACAAAAAGACAATGAGAAAAGTAAAAGAGTGGCTATATACATTGATAGAAGGCCAAAAGCATTAGGGAATATTGTAGGTTTTAGAAATAGCATGCGACCTCTGTCAACTATTAAGAAACCCAATTGCATATTTGAGGCACGCGAGGGAAATCATGTATTTGTATGTGTGATAAAATCAATAAGTGTAGGGGAAGAGCTTCTTATTGATTACAATTTGAATCACATAGATACAAAAAATGTCACTATCATTAGGGTGCAGGTATATACTATGTATCATTAAATAATTGATTTTTTTTCCAACCACATTTAGAGAATCTCCTCACGATCCACCTCATCTCCATCATCATCTTCTAATGAAATTTATTAATGTAGTCCTTTATAATTATTGGTTGACTTTAAATAATAACACAAGACCACAATATGGAGCAACCACATAGAGGGGACAATGATGATCGTGCATGCACTTCTTCCTAGAAGGTAAACCTCTTTGTTATTGTACTACAAATTAGATAGAAAAAAAATGTTAAATAAAGTTTTTTATTATATTGTTTTCATCACTGTGTCAAATTAATTCTAATAGTGTTAGTAATATTGTTGTCACAGACAGGTGGTCAGCAGAGAAAGGGAAAGGAACCTGTAGTCCCTGAAGAGGAGTCCTTTGAGGAGGACCTAGTTGTTGATTTGGCCAGTTGTGATGAGCCGGCCTCTGCATTTAGAATATGCCTCCACAAAATTGGAAAAAGATTGGCTGAATTGGCATCTATATTCCCTCCCACTCTTGAGTCACAAAAGAGGGCAACTAAACTGATGCAACTATCTCAAAATTACAAAGTAAGTATTAATGTAAATTTTAATTATAACAAAAGTTTAATAATACTTTTTATGTTATAGTAGTCTTTTATGTCATTAAAAAATAAGTGGATGTGTTTCTTTTACATCTTTTTTTGCGTAATTTTGATCCTCACGGCCATGATGAGGGTACTGCAGCTAGTTCAAGTAGATCGCATGTTGGACTATATTTTTTTTTACTCTCTAACAATATTATCGATGCTAATCACTAGTTTTATTATGCTCTAACAATCTTATTCTTTAGCATGTGTCAATGATCATTTACTATCACCGCCTCATACAATGGCAGGCTCAGATGTACTGCGTCCTGCAATGTCGAAAACAAATAGCATGGCCACAAATGCCATGGCACCACCTACTCGTACATAGATTTTATTTTCTCTATCATTATATATATGTTTATTTCCCTTGAAGTGTTCTTTCTTAGGGCCATTTCGTAATGGATTCAATTTATGCAATAGAGGATGCAACACTTGATGGTGATTTTCCTAGATGTACTAGTATTCCTAGTATGGGAATGGTGAAGGATTGCATATTACTTGTGAGAAAAGAAGGAGTTCTGTTGAAAATAGAAAAACTTCCAGGTACTTTAAAGATTGGACCTTTCTTTTACTATACAATCATATGTTAATCACACCTTGCGTTCAATATGAGAAGCTTACATCTATTGTATTCTTATTTTATACTATTATATCCTTTGACTAATGATCCCATGATTATTTTGTAGGGAATGATGTTTTTTATAGTAAACTTAATGATGAGTGTTTGCAGACATTCGAGCCCACCATCTATACAGGGTGGAACATCATATCCAAACTAAAACCCCAATCCACTATTTTGATTTCATATCATTTCTAGGATAGTTATCATTACATCCATTTTTGAATCTAACACTGTTTTCTTTCTTAAAAGGTGGAAAACCCAAAATCAAAAGTTAAAGGATGATCTCATAGAGAGTATGACAAACTTTTTTGGACCTTGTGTATTTGAGAAGGGTAAGCTCCTTCAAAGAGGCGGGTTATGTTTGAGGTATATTAGGGACAAGTTTAGGTGTACATTAACCAAAAACCCAAATTACTAGCACCCCCCTTGCATTCCTGATAAAGAGTGGAAATCTCTTATTCTGGATGCGAATGAGAAAACTGAAATTAAAAAAGGAAATACACCACCAGAGAACACAAGAAGGTATGCGATATTGTTAAGAATGTAATTGTGTACTAAATACTCTTCATATTTATATGAACTAACATATTTCAATCTCTTCATAGATTGCCTGACACATGAAAAGCAACAAAGGCAAGACTACAAAAGCACGGGCAACACAAGCTAGGCTCTGGCAGTTATTCAAAACTTGCTACACGAGTTGTAAGTGTTAATATTGTCAAAATTGAATGAGGAAAAATACAATCTATAGATGGCTTTTAACACTGTAAATAATTCTTTGATCTTTATAATATTTATTTATAATTTGAAATCTTTTTTTGTTTTGATGAAACAATAAAATAAAATTTGACGATACCAAGAAAAAATGTAGGGCGCAAAGTTCAATGTATGTCTCACAGAAGAGGATAAGAGAATTGGCTTCCAACAAGGCTATAAAGCTGTGGCAGAAAGAATAAGAAGTGCACAAGGTTCTACTGATGGATCCGTCACAGTAAGTAAGCTAAATAGATGATATTTCAAATTTAATTATTTACCAATTAGTTTATTTGATGTTAAGTTCCAACATAAAGTGAGTAAATTTGTTTTAAGTAAGAAAACAATGATAACATGAATGCGTATAAAATTGAAATGCAGCCTGCCGATTCTTGCCGTACACAACCTATGCATGTTGATAACAATGAGGATGTGCATCACAGTAATACAAGTAAACATCTTAAATTGATTGGTGTAGTAATACAAATTTAATTGCAATTGGTGTTTGGATTAATGTAACAATTTGTATTGCAGTTGTAGAGAGTGTAGAGGCTACTATTAATGAGCATGTTGAGGTTGAGGCCAAGGCCAGACAAACTGACCTCGATGTTGATGATGTGACTAGATTAGGTAAAGAGCTATACAATTATGGCCTGTAAAGGACTGAAATACTTTAAAATGTTTTTAATTTAACCCTTTTATATGTTATTGCAGATGACCCCCCTTTGCATCAACAGAGAACTAGGCATGCATTGAGATCTAATGAGAGGGTAGATGATCATCATGATGATATCAATACTCCTCTTAACGATTACTTCTTAAAAACTAGAAATAAAAAGAAAAAAAAGAAATGATTGTCATCTATGCACCTTAATTGATAATGACTGATTTTTATATGCCAATGAATTTAATTATGTGGTATTGAATGTTCATAAATTTTATAATGTGTTAATGAATGTTATCGTGTGATAATTAATGAATGTCACATTTTATTAATGTGTGAATGAATGCTAATGAATGTTATCATGTGATAATTAATGAATGTTACATTTTATTAATGGATGAAATAATGAATGAATGTTAGATGTTAATGGGAAATTTAGAGTGATGTTGGGGGGCGGGGGGGTGGGGCCAAATGAGCTTCCACCTTCATGTGGTTTTTCCTATTTAGTATAGAATATAAAACTATTCTCGAAACAAAGTGAAGCTCAATAAGTTTGTTCCTTATATAGGGTCTCAAGTGTAGATTATATCCCACTCTCAACATTGCAAGGCTTCAAGTGGTGTTCTGAGATTGGTTTCTCCATCTCCCACTGACATCTTGTCTTTCTCCTAAGAACTCTCACTGAGCTTTGATATATGGATGAGCAGAAGATGTCCCTTACAAGCTACAAATATATAATATGGTAGATCCAGGGAACAAATATACTACAACATAGATTGAGTCAACTTGAATCTATAGTTTCTTCATTCACAATGAAAATTCAAATTACAAGCCATATTTTAGATTTAATATTCATATTCATCTTCATCATGATCATAGCCATCATGGTCAACATTTGGTTCAACTTCATTTGAACCACACTCCATGTCGGGTACCATTATAAGGCAGGGAGTGTGGTCATACCCATGTTACCATAATAATGAGTTATCCTATAAAATTATGAATAAAATACCTCGTGTATCATATTTATAATACTGCAGGTGCACTCAGGATTGGCCCAGGCACCCAAGTTCCTACCAAAAGAACCCAAGTCAAACCCAGAGGAGAACAAAAGTAGAACCAGAACCCAGCCTCAAACAAAGAACCAAATAACTTGGATTTTTTCTAATTCAAGTTTATTTCTGAATTCTTCTCCAATTCCAACCTGATTATTCCATATTTTGTTTTCCAATTTTCCTTCTTCCTCACTCAAAATTATGTTATGTTATTTCCTTTTACTAATTGTGCTATTTCAAGGATCACCACCCATGACTTGGTTAAGATGATGAATGATGTCAATGCCTTTATTACCAAGGAATCACCACCCATCATTAATGAATATTAATGATCATTGTTTCCTAAGGGTAATCATTGTTTGTGTATGCTGATCACCCAAGTCTTTGGCTATGATTTGCATGCTGTGAGGTTTGTCAGAAGTGGGGGTATGACATGCTGGTTGGATTATAACATATTGACACTTACACCATGAAGAAGACAAATGATTAAATAGAAAGAGAGGACCAACTGAACCATCTTGTGGTCAGTCTATATCACATTGAGAAACAACATCAAGACTTGAGAATCAAAACAATCAAAAGTTTCTTCAAGACCATGAATGATCAACAATATTCCATCAGAAAACAAAATACTAATCTATATTATCATTAAGCCATAAAATATGTCTTTAAAGTTTAGAAGCATCACAAAAAATTTCAAGAAACATATTACTATCCAAAATGAATACCCTCCAAATGATTATGATTATGTTGATGTTGATGTCTATAATTTATGTCTAATGAGTATGATGATGTTGATGTTGATGTCTATAATTTATTTCACTTACTGATGCTTGCCTAGATAAAATTTTGAATTTCTAAGATGGAGAATGCTTTCAAAGTTTAGGGGTTGTTCTACATGATACTCTTAGTTACAACTCAAATTCAACTCAACATATTTTTGATTCTGGGCAACCCATTGTAGAAACTCATCTGCAGGTGAAATTTAATGATGTGAATCTTGGCATTGTTAATGTTATTACTTTTCCTCATGTTTCATATTTGTGAAAATGTTTCCTGGCACTATCTTATTTTTCAATTCCTATATTTGCAGCTTTTTAGATCATTAACTTAAGCATTACATGTCTTTGTTCAAAGTTTATTCTAGCACTATATTATATCCTATTCTTATTACAATGTTCTTTGTTTTGGGGCAGGAGGTCAATCTTCATTGTCTTCATTATGGGGGAGAGTGAAGATTTCTCTGACAAATAGCAGGTCTTCTTTAGTATCTTATAATAACATTGTAAACTGATAAAGGTGTTATGGACATTTAATCTGCAATTACTAATATATTAAGCATATTATTACTATGCTTAATGTTCCATTTAAATGCATTTAACACAAAAAACAAATTTACAAAACTGAACCAATGGCATGTTTAGAACAAAGATGTGTTGAGGAGTTTGCTCCTTGTTTAATGTTAACTGTTCCTACACAATCCACTCATACAACAATGAAATGATATGCGGAAGGGATGGTTGATAGTGTTCCTTGAGGGAAAGGGGATTGTGAAAGATTTGTTATCATTGTATTGTGTATTTCCAATATGTTTGGTTGCAAGGTAGACCAGCAGAATGAAGGATCATTCACTGATTGCATGATAACCTGATTTTGAAGGGTCACTGGTTGAGGGGAAAGTCAAGGTCTGGATGATTGGGCCATTGGAGGATCCTATTTCTTTGTATTAATTTCTATTCAAATTGGATGCATGGATTTCTTGTGAATTATCAGCTGCTATTATCCTGCAACTGCATCTGTAAATCTGCATATACTTCTCTAGGGTTATAAGCCACTTAAAGATCAAAATAGAGAAACTATATCAAAATCATTCTTTGTCCTATTTCCTTTTAACAAAGTCTCAACTATCAATGATACAATACATTTTATGCCCTAAGCTATCAATACAAATGATGCCTAGCTAGAAGCTCACGGGCTGTCCATTTGATAACCACAATCAACATTTCAAAAAAATAGATATCCAAACATTTGAAAACCAATGGCATGTTTACAACAAAGGTCTAATAGAACTCCCAACAATTCTTAAACATACTTTATCTGATATGATGAATTCTTAAACAATTAAGGTTGGAGTAGAAATAGTTATCACACATTTTTTTGTGTGGTACAAGGAAGATTTGGCTAGGTCAAGTCTTCCTTCGTGCTAACAGTCTACAGAATTAAACCTTTATTAACAATTGATCATATTAGATAACTAGTATGTTTAAGAATTGTTGGGACTAGTCCTTTGGCGTGTATTAAATAGAATAGAATTTTTAGCATATTATTATCATTCTATTTCTTTGTTGTAAATATGCCATCGGTTTAGTTTTGTAACTTCACTATTGTATGAGTGGATTGTGCAGGAATAGTTAACATTAAACAAGGAGCAAACTCCTCAGCACATCTTGGAAACCATTGAATTCAATAATAAATGAAACCTAACACCAACACTATTCCTTCCATTCACTTCTACCAAGAATAAAGTATTTAATCCATTCAACATTACATATAATCATTAGATAGTTACATTTCCTGACTGTTTAGAGGAACACTCATGACCAAAATGATCAAAACTACTTTCACCCTTGCACAAGCTATTCCAAAATTCAAGTAAAATGAGAAATGTGCTATATCCAATCATTAATATTCATAGTAACCATTCAAAGTATTATTTTGTCAATGAACCCTATGATTGTACCCCTGCGGCAGAGAAAGGAAACCTCAAAATAGAGAAAGGAAACTTAGTAAAACTAGTCTATGCCATTGTTTGTGAGGGTATAGTCATGATAAGTGCCTCTCAAACCTCTCCAAACATATAAGATTGTCTTTAAACACTTTATTGATCTCTTCTAAACATTAACCAAATCAAACCTACATTTGAATCCACACACAATAACCCCAAAATGAAGGGTTTTGTATCCTTTAATGAATCTTAGTTACTGGTAATGCATGGAAAGTCAAACCAGTAGTCTCCAAAGCATTCAATAAGTGTCTAGATTGTATTTAATACAAACCAAAGGACTAGTTGTATGAAATTGTCAATCACATAGCATTTCACTATTGTATGAGTGGATTGTGCAGGAACAATTAACATTAAACAAGGAGAAAACTCCTCAACACATCTTGGAAACCATTGAATTCAATAATAAATGAAACCTAACACCAACACTATTCCTTCCATTCACTTCTACCAGGAATAAAGCATCCAATCCATTCAACATTACATATAATATAGTGTTGTCATCATGGAAACAAAATCATATAGAGTTTTGGAGTCAGCACACATCCTCAGAAGATAAAAAATTGGCTAAGTACAAAACACTGGATAGTTTACAGAGCACCATTGGTGCAAAGCATCAACGCACATGCGTATGACCAAGTTATGGTATGTGCCCTAGAAGATAAGATGGTAAGAGTTTATTCATGCTTAGTCTATGAGAGCATGATCAGATATGCAAGTATGAAGAAGTTACCCAATGAATGAATGCCAGAACAGAACAGAGTATGCAGTGGACTGTTGGAAATTTGATTAGCGATTATAATATTGTTATGTAAGGGCTATGTGCCTATTGTAATTAGGTTGTAGACATATAATTATGTTTTTTTGTAAACATGCTTGAGCCAATTCAATTGGAAGCATTGTATGTAATCAGTTAAAGGGCCAACCTATTTAATTGTTTTGTATGCGCATATAAATAATAGATGCACCCTTGTAATTAGATATGTGAGTTGAGATAGAGTCAAGATAAGTAGATTAGAGGTATGTGAAGAGTTTTTAAGATGTATTAAATATTTTCAAGAGGTGAAAGCATCAATGCATCAAAGGAACTGATCAGACAAGAAGTGTCACAGTGCCAGTTCATCCAGTAGATATAGTGTGTATCTGAGATCAGAAGGTTGTAGCCTTCACCACTTAAGAAGTGAAATATAGGATAGTGTGTCCCCACCCCTAATAAGGGTATTGTAAAAGACTCCTAATAGGGTCCAACCCTTGACTAGGTCACTGTACTAAATACATTGTGTTGGTCCATTTTCCTATCAATGCAAAATCTTGTGAAATTGGCCTCTTCCTTGCAAATTTTGAAGTTATCCCACCTTGTTGCACAGTTTTAAGTTGCGATGAAAATCCATAATGTTTCATGGTGTGTGCTCTTAGCCCTATTTTCTTCATTGTGTCACCAAGCTCTAGTCCAAATTGCACGTGCTGAATTACAAAACCCAGGGAGATATTCAAGTTCTAACGTCTACAGGAAACAAATTTTAGAATCTCCCATAGTGTCAAAAACCCACAGTGTTTTTTAAAATCCATGATGTTTTCAGTCTGTGTAAAAACCCTCATTATTTTCAACCTTTTTCCTTCCAGATTTTGTGCACTTATCTTTTGGTGTCAGAAACCTTGTGTGTTTTTGATCTTTTCCGTCGAAAACCCTGTGTGTTTTTGACCTCACAGTTTCCTGTTTGCTGGCGTTCCCTAACTGGGCAAGTGCGATCATTGGTGGGTCACCAGTTCTTCCCATTCTCCAGTGTGGTTAAAGTTCAGACAAGATCAGTGGTTATTTTATGTTCGCATGGTAAAGATGCATGATGTTTAACCTTTACGCTTTTGCGACAGCCGTTCAATTTTCTTGTATGGGCATGAAGTGGGTCCAGGTTTGCAGGCTCTTCTTGATTGGTTGTCGCATGGCCACATGTCAAACTTTTTTGACATGTGATCATGCAACCACTTGCCACCTGTGCATGTGGGTCCTAGCTCTTAGTGATGTTCAGCTGCCTGGTGGTTAAGTTTTTCTTTTTGCGATCTAGCGACTTGCGGTTATCTCTTGGTCGCTGATTCTTGGCGGTTAGGCCCTTAACATCTGGAGACCTGGTTGGTGGTTTACTTTGCCTTAGTTGTGCAATCACGTAATGGTGGGCCTGGGTCTTCATGCTTTTAAAGGTAAGGCTTCTTTGGTGGTGGTCTCGTTGGTGGTTATGTGGCGGCCTATGGTTGGCTGTCGCATGATCGCATGTCAGAGATTTCTGACATGCGATCATGTGACCAGTTGACACCTGTCCCTTTGGTGTTGGAGTGCTATGGTCCCACTGTCTGACTTGGAGGCTAAGGTGGCAGTCTTGTTGCTTTGTCACATGATCATAAGGGCCATCTTTTGGCCATGCGATCATGTGACAAGGGTGCCATGTTGTGTTGGGGCCCGATGGCAGGTGGTGACGTGCTGAGTTCCGATTGGTTGCCGGTGTACCAAGGTGGCAAGGGGTTTGCAGTGGGACCTGTCTGCTTGGTGGTGATGATGTGCTTGATTCTCATTGGTCAGCGTGGTGACTTGGTAGTTTGGCGGTGGGGCCCATGTTTGCAGTGCCCAAGCGTGTTTGACATTTGGTGGTGAATGCTGGTGGTTAGTCGCATGTTTGCATAGCCTTTTTCAAGGCTATGCGATCATGTGACTGACGTTTTGTGTCAACCCTATGCGGTGGCAGTTATGCGGTGGTCAAGAGTTGAAGTGTGTCGCATGTTCGCATGGCCCTTTTCCTAGCTATGTGATCATGCGACAACTATTTGGATATCACCATTGCGGAGTTAGGGTGGGTCCACTATGCCGGTGTTGCCGAGTTGTTCGGTCTTGATTGGTCGTTGACTAGTGGGGCCGATGACTTTTCAAAGGGTTTGTGATTGGTGTTGCACGGTTAAGTGGTTGCAGTTGCATGATCGCGAGGGTAAGTTTGGTGCCTTGCGATCATGCGACCAAGCACAAATGTAACCGAGATTTTTGTTGTGGTTAATCTTGTCGATGCCTGGGAAAGGGATGAAGATCTATGGTACTGATATAAAGTTGGTTGAGATTTAATTTAGGACCGCTGATGCTCCACTGGCACCATAAAGTGACCCTTGGGATTTAATTTCAAATTCTGCAGAGGGTTTGCAATGACAGAGGTACCAAAAATTCAATTTTTGAGTAGCCAGAGTGGGTAGAATGGGTTGTCAAACGTTGCGGAGTGGTCCAAGCTGCCATGATAATTGCAGAGGAGTGTCTTGCTGTAGGGGAGTAAATGAAATAGTACCCTAAAATGTGTTGCAGAGGTCAAATGTGGTTGGATTTCTTAGGGTTTGATGATAATTTGGTACTTGGACCAGTACAGGGCTAGTTGGCTATTGAAATGGACTGTTTGGGCTAGCATGCTACGGCTTGATCCCTGTCTTGTTTGTGTTAACTCCTCGATGGGGTTAGGTGGATTTGAATTTTGAGTTTGAAATGATCATTATGCTTGGATTGTAACCCTGGTATAAAGGGATTTTTGTGATCATTCGAGGTCATTGGGAGTTAGGTTTTCAAACTTTTCTGGTTGTGAGTCTTCTACCCAATTTGAATTGTAACGACCTATTTTGGTATATTTTGACAATTGAAAGAAAGTTGTAGGTCTAAGCTATAGTTTGCAAGCAGGGTTCGCTTGGATTGATTGTATACACTTGAGGATTCTTCATACTTAAGACAGGTACATGATTTTTATCTCTCCCTTGTGTCAACGTAGATGAATTTTGAACTTTCTAGTTCATTGCATAACAATTTATGTATAGGTCTTCATTCTTGAGTTCTAATCTAGGATTAGATTAAATGATGCTCCAGATGGGACATAGATTTATCTCTTGTCTATGTAGGGATATTCTGTAAGTAGTAGAGGAGATTGTAAATGTGTTTATGGCTTTGAATCTTAGATATATTCTGGTGTGTGTTTGTAGTTTGTCCAAGAAGCCTTGCCCAATGGATGAGGCACTGGCCTAGATGTGTATTTCTTTGTTGACATATCCTGATTGAGGTTTTTATGATTCAAACTTATAAATTAAGAACCATTCCTAAGTTTTCAATATTTGGTTGTGTGAGGTTCTACCCCATAGTAATGGAGAGTCAATGAATGTGTGGTTATCATTTAGTACTTTCTTACTATCCTTTTATCTATTATTCAAACCCACTCTTTGGTGTGTGAAGTATAGTTTATACTGGGTTAGGTGCACCCACCTTGGTTTTGCAGAGCCAGAAGTGTAGAGGGAAGTCTTGTCCCTATAGTTGGTCCAGGTTCCTTGCAGAGCTCCCATACTTGGAACTAACCAGTCCTAACATTAGTCTCAAGGCATATTGGCAGCCCTAAGTGGCATAAGCATTTTTGAACACCAACACATTGTAAAGCAAGTCTTAAAAGGGTTAAGGATCTTCTAACAAGGATCATAAAACACTAGTAAAGATTATTAGTGGGTGTCAATTCCCACCGGAGTTTTTACCTATTTGGGTTTCCCCATAACCAAATTGGTGTTATGTGTTGAGTTCATGTTTCTTATGTATGGTAATGTTCATTTCAGTACTTAAGCATTCAAGATAAGTTTAAGAGTTAAATAAAAGATTGAATTAAGTGAATATTGATTCACCCCCCCCCCCTCCCCCCCCCTCTTAGTGTTCCCATTCCTAACAATCCTTTCCAGCTACATCTAGATCATCCTCTTAGAAATAAGCATCATTTTAGTCATTCTACATCATCCTTCCATCAACAATCCACAATCAGAATCCCAAATCCTTGATCCATCATCCTTTTTTTCATCCTTGACCCAAATCCTTTATCCACCATCATGTTGGTTCCTTTTCTTTCTAGTTGCAGATTTACAATGTGTTTGACAAACTAGTGTCATTAATTCTCTAAAACCACTCCAAATCATACAAGAAAAAAGGGGCCAATTAACAAGGATCAAGAGTATGATCCTCCTACACTTTGAGCCTTAATGCTTAGGCCAATATACCTATTGATTCTCTTCTTGAAAGGAATCAAAAAAATTATTTTGTATCATTCAACACAAAAACTATGCATTAATGTCCCTTACATACTGACTAAAAGATATAATCATTTATGAACTTGTTTTGATGATGAAGAAACTGCCTATCAAGAACAAACTAGTGTCTTATCCAAGGGCATGGAGTCATATATAACATACATCAAAAGAAAACTTAATTCAAACACACCTAGAACCCAGAACAACTACTTTGCATATCATTCCTCTCGCTCTCACACTTAGACATCAAATTACGACAAGAAATATGAGTTCTTTGAAATCATCTTTAAAATTTAATCCTACCCTTGGAAGGAACTCAAAAACAATTACAAAACCTACTTTGTAAACCATATATTAACTTGGTTTGCAAAATTAACATATAAAAACCCAAGATCAATACAAGAAGACATACACTAATGTGAGATGGGATTCCAACATGTTTTCATTAAAATTTCCAAGATTAGTACATTATCAATGGTAGAATTCTAGAAAAAGACCCTGGATCAACTCTCTCTCTTTAGCTCTGAATTTCACCATCCATGTAATAATGAAAAAGAAGAGAGACATAAGAGAAGAGAGCTTTTTCAAAACAAACTGACAACTATCAATCCTCCAAGAAATATCTCCATCTTCTCTCCTTTTTTATTCTCAAATTGATCCTCTGTAACCTCCTTCATGCCTACAGTCACTTTCTCCAACTGATTTGATCTTGTTCCTCATCAAGCAATGATCATAGTCCACCTTGAAAGTATTCTCGTGTATGCTTCTCTCACCATTTAAAATAAAATCATTTTCAAACTATAGAGAATACTTTACCAATCCTTTTAAATCTTTCACTTTATCTTATTTTACCTTTTCTCTTCTCATTTTGGCTTTTTCCTACACTTTATGCTTAGACTTCACCAAAATTTGACAAGTGTCACCGGCTGGTTGCATGCTCACCTTGACCCTAGCTTTGACCTCTGATTTGGAGATTCAGTGACCTCTTCATTCTCTAATTCTCTAAATTCCTTTTCTAACCTAGGTCACATCTAGAGAACACATGACTGACCTATTCTAAAAGTCTTTGAATCATATCCTTGACCATGTTTATATCTGGAGAATGGGTGACTAAGCCATTCTTTGAATCTTCAA
The DNA here is from genome assembly GCA_027943335.1 of Chamaecyparis obtusa. Classification (NCBI taxonomy): domain Eukaryota; kingdom Viridiplantae; phylum Streptophyta; class Pinopsida; order Cupressales; family Cupressaceae; genus Chamaecyparis; species Chamaecyparis obtusa. The sequence continues at coordinate 194,121 of BSBK01003928.1, forward strand.
ATTTTCCTTCACCAACTACCAAGATCTAGAGAATGCATGACCAATTGATTCTCCCATTCTCCAAATGTTATCACTAACTACCTTTTGATCTGGAGAATGGGTGACCAAGTATTTTGTAGATCTCTAAATCCTCTACCACTAACTGTTAACATCTAGAGAACACGTGACATGGTCAACTAGCCTCTATCTCCAATTCTCTGAATGCTTACCTCTTAACCGCCAGGATTAGGAGAACCAGCAACCATGTATCTATGAATTGCTTGATGCAAGGGACTTAACCACTAGGATTTGGCGATCTGGTGACTAACTGCCCACTGGGTCACCAAATGTCTGCATTAACTATGAGCCTATCATGAGAATACATGATTGAGCACCACATGTCACATCTTTGTCCTATTGCTAGTCAACTGTCTACAAAATTATGTCATCTTTGGCAACTTGGCACACTTCCCAATGCAATTCCAGAGCACACACATGTATAACCTCTAGCTCCTTCTTAAAACTTCATTGTGAGCATATTTCCTTATAAACATCCAAAATCTCCCAATTCTAGTCAATGTGGGACTAAATCCCTGAGAGTTTTTACATGTTCCATTAAAATTTTGTCTTAAGCGCCCAACTGGCATGCAAATCCGGGTGAGCCCACAAGCCAAGAGTCTAACCACTACCTCTTTTCCTTTTAACTTACCTCTAAACTAGGTGCCTTTGTATTTAAAATGCACTAAATACTGAAATGGGGTGCATGTGGGATAAACCCACATGCATACCCCTTCACATTTTCTTCACATCTTTGGCTATACATGTTGAACTCCATTCATTTTCCCTTTACAGGGTGCAAGTGGGATAAACCCACATGCATACCCCTTCACATTTTCTTCACATCTTTGGCTATACATGCTGAACTCCATTCATTTTCCCTTTGGCCTTTACCTTTGGCATAGTGCCTATAGAAAAAATCATGCACTAACATTGCATTAGTATACTGGTTCCTTCCATCTATCCAAAGTTGTGAAGTGCATCGTGCCTTGATAGGAGTGGTGGAGCAGTGACTTTGAAAGGCCAATTAGTAGGAAGGGCCTCATTCCCGGCTCACATTGTGGTTCGAAGAGAATAGATTGGCCCCTCAAACCTAATATTGGGGCCTCTAGCCAAATAGTACACACAAGTACTTAGTTTGATGCATTCAGCTCCATTGTTAGATATAAGGTACACACTTTCCTTGTATTTAATCCTTTCCTTAGTGCATTCTCCTCTACACAAATGCTTACTAATATTTTATGTGAAAATGTGTTGCAAATTTATTCTCTAGCATCCCTCTTTTGGTAGCCTTACACAATACTTGAGTGGTAGTCTCCACACATTGTGCCCCTCTTCTTTTTCCTGGCACTTTGTAAATCTCTCATGGAAATACGCTGCCTCTACAAAATAGTGCGAGCACATCCATCTATCTTAGTTTGGTACTTAAAAATGACGCCTTCACAAATTATAAACTTTTCTTTATACATTGGCTTCGTTCATTAGCATACTCACTAGTTTTATTGTGTTTTGCCTTCCCTCATTGTGCCTTCCACACCACACTCCAAAGCTCAGACACTTCAAACATACTGAGCACACACTTTTCCCTTGGCAGCCTCCATTTAAAATGCTAGTCTCCCACTTAATTTAACATGTGCACTTTTTTTCAATCCATGCAACAATCCCCTTTTGTTTAATTTTTTTTTTAGCCATCCTAAGCTTTTTAACAAGTAATTTCGGCCTTCAATTCTTTCCAACACTAAAATTTGGTCACAATGGGATCTGACAAGATATCATTCCATCACTTGCTACAATGTTTGCACCAAACTTCATCCCCACATTGTATATATTTGAAATAATCCTTTAGCTCATCCAAAAATGTAGTTACATGATGAATTCAGAACCATTGTTCATAAAAAATTAAGCACACCATTTAATTCATAATGGCCTTGCAAAATTAACCAATAACATTAACTGGCCTCTAGGATTGGCCTCAAAAACTGACCAAAAGACCCCACAAGAACATGCCACTAGGAAATTGACTTCATTTCCATCATATGAGTACATAAACCAAAGGAGATTGCACCAAAAAAATTGAGTTGAAAGTTATTCATGACCCAACATGGCCCTTCAAAAAACTGATTCAGTCTGCACTGCCAAATAACACATATCACCTTTAGAATTGACTTCAAAAACTTGCCAACTAAAACCTTCATGAACAAGAAACTTGGAGACTGATTCACTTCCATACAAGGTAGATGAATCCACAATTAATTCACCTAGAAGATCACATGGTGAAATTCAATTAAACATCAAAGTCAGCTAGTTAGAAACATTCTGGAATAAAATAGTGAAATATGCAGAAACTGAGTTAGAAATTGGCTTAGGAAAGTGACTAGACAGATTGGTAGAGATCCAAAAATCTTCAGGGTAGGTCACTTGTAGGTCTAAAATGAAGGAAAAATCTCAGTTATACTTGACCTTGAACCAGGTGCAAACTAGGAGACCTCAAAGTAGGTCACTTAGGAATTTGGACTAGGCATACTCAGAGACATTTAACAATTGGCAAAAGAAATGGCTTTGGAAAATAGGTCAAACAAGCACATGGGGAGATAAAAATGTTCATGGATAATATCTCCCATGCCTATATCATAGTACAACAATCCTCATTCTATGAGAATTCATTGGTCATAAGATGCACTCTTCCAAAGTGGGCTACTTAGTGGAATTTTGGACAGACACAAATATAGATTTTTGGAAACATCTCAAAAAGGCCACTTCCTAAACATGCCAAAATTGAAAATTGAAACATTAGACCTATTACAGATGTCAAATGAGAGGTGATGAACACCTTACTCAAGTGATTCTCCATGAAAAACAACAAGACCCTTTTATCCATGCACTCAAACTAGGCTTTCCTCACTAATTTTCAGGGGCATAAACTTACACTTAGAGAAATTTTTTGAACATAGCTCAAACATCACAGCCTAAATTTTTGAGCTCCAACACATCCAAGTCAAAAATCATCATCTAAATCTAAATCCCAATCCAAGTGATCCAAATCCTATCACTTTGTGTTCAAATCCTTTGAGTTGCTTCAAATCCTTATCGAAAATCAGAAAATCTCCACCCTTTGACAGAGCATTGTCTAGGGAAATCCATACTTGTCCTTGTAAAGCCTCATCATCTCAAGCAAGAGATTGGCCTACATTGATAAGAATCCTGTTAGCTGAATATCAGTAGTCTATCCTAGGTTGACAATCCACTTTGATCCTACATCAGGAGGCAACAACTTATTTGACTAAACATTTAGTAATCTTCACTAGCATCCCACCAATCCTCCACCAATCTTGATCCAAAATAGAGCATACCACCAACCCTCCATCATCCTTGATCCAAATCAGAGAATTCTTCCAATCCTTCACCATCATCACCATCCTTCAGTTGATCTAAATCCTTGCATCACGTCATAGAAATCCACTAGCCTTATAATTTCTTTAGATTTGCATCCATCATTTTTAGGGTCTTTTATAAAAAATCTCAGTTCCACCCATCATTTACATTATTATCTTTAGCTTTGCACTCCATTCCTATTGAGACAAGATCTAGGAAGAGAAGGAACATGGATCCCAATCAGGCTAGTAGTTCGTCTGATCCTAACAATCCTACCAACATGATGATAACTTACAATCCTCAGATCCCGCAAGTTGATAATGTGTGGAAAGACCCAAATGGACCCCCCTACTTCATTTTTGATGCAGACATTCATGAGCCATCCCGGGCATCACAAATAGTCAATGCACTTATTGATCAGAATTGACAAAATATAGTGGCTAACTTCGCACAAGAGTGTATTCCCATTCCACCATATCTCCAACCTCACATTCCCATAAAGACCATTTGAATCCTAGTAGAATCCTATACCCCCATCATCCAAAAAATCCATGATCCTAACTTACACATATCACAAGTGGCTTCGCCCATTCCTCCTCTTTTACAAAGAATCTTCTCAAGTACCACAAAACAAGCAATGCAGTCCACACCAATCTCCATCAAGGGAACACCATCATCTTCCATAGCATCCCAAGCCATCACTCAAGCCCAAAGTTTCCCACAAAGTCAACCTCAGCCTCCTACATAGGCTGCCACACAAGAAATTCCACCACCTTCCATGGGCCAAGTGACATCATCTTTTCTAGGGGAAATGTAATCGTTCCCCTTCTTCCCTCCACAAGCTTCTACATCCATGCCATCATTTCTGGGGGCAACACAATCGTTTCCCTCTTTCTCCCAGTAGGCCTCTGCATCAACATCATCTTTTCCAAGGGAAATGCAGTCATTCCCCTTTCATCCTCAGCAAGCTTCCACATTAGCATCACCTTTCATGTGGGGAACATAGGCATCTTCTTCCACTCCCCAAAAAGCATTTACCCAAGCACAAACCCAACCAACTACCTTCACAACAAGCATGCCTTCCATGGGCTTTTCAAATCCACCATTCACCTCCCAAGCTCCCACTAATGCATCTACATTTCCAAAATCCTCCCCATCACAACTCCCACCATGCACTGGTTCTCATTGGGGCCTCACCCAGGAAGAAATGCAAGCTTTGGGAATACCAACCCACTCTCTTGCATCCATGCCTAAAAATGAACAAGCCACATTCCCTCACGCAGCATAGCAAAAAAAAGCCCAACCTCCACCAACTTCATCCTTCCCCACTTACAAAAATTATCTATCCACACCATCCAATGTTTTTCAACAATTCCCACCACCTCACTAGAAAATCTCATCTCATCTTGTAAGCTATCATGCTCAACATCCTCCTAGCACCAGCTTCCCAACATAAAATCCACTGCTAAGAAATGTAGGCATGCACCCAACCTATATCAACCAAATGCAAAGCCAAGTACATCAAGCACCATCTTATTAACAAGCTACACCATTCCATCAGCCTCCCCCATCACAACAATACCTCCCCGCATAACAAAAAACCCCTATCATTCTCTAACATTAACAAGCTTCCTCATATCTAGTGCAACACCAACAAACTCTTGTTGTATCCCTGTAGCAAGCGATTTCATATCCCACACAATAGTATACTCCTGCACCTCAACATCAATATCAACCTCAGCAACCATCACCTCAATATCCATTCGAATCTACCTACCTTGCTGAACAGTCTCCATATCCCACTCCATAATATCCTCCACTACCAAATCTATCATATTCACCAGCACCATCAGATCCCTTTCCCATGGGAGTACCCATTCCAATGTCGATCAGTGCAGAATGGGAAGAGATGAAGAATGCTCTTAAAGAGCTAAAGGTTGGCACAGACAACGAAACCTTCAAGTTTGAAGAGGTGTGTTCCTATCAATTTGATCGATCAATTACAACCATCCCTTTCCCTAAGTACTTTAAGACTCCAAAATTTGACAAATATCGAGGGAAAGGAGACCCCGTAAACCACGTCAAATATTTTTATATGGCCTATCAAGAGGTAGAATACAATGACAATTACCTTATGTGGCTATTTCCCAAGAGCTTAGGAGGAACTGCTATTGAGTGGTTCTATAAGATACCCCATGGTATGATCACAACATTTTCTAAGCTTTGTTAGAAGTTCATGGCCCAAAATGCCCACAATGTCAAGAATGAGTTGACCCTGCTAGACCTTTCCAACTCAAAATAGAAAGAAGGAGAAAGCCTAGAAGATTATCTGTAATGATGGCAGAACCTCACTACCAAGTTATCGTATCATCCCCCTGAGAAGCATCTAACCAAGATCTTCATCAATAACCTGCATCCAAAACTATCACACTTTATGAGGATGAGCTGCATCCAAACGTATCAAGATATCAAAGTCAAGGGGATAGATATTGAAAGAGGTCTCCTAGATGAAGGTACAATCCAACATCACAAGGATGATTCCCACAGAAAATCTAGAAATGACAAACCTCGTTACTGGAATCGAAATAAACACATTGTCACTGATGGAGCCACGGACACCAAGCATGTTCAAATCATTGTGGCTGGTGTGTGATGATATTATTCACCTTCATGAAATTCAGATCAAGTAGCAACAATTTAAGCTAAATACAAAGGAAATTTACTCTAAAATGCAACTACAATCTATAACATCTCATGGATCTCTAGAAAGAAGTGGTAAGTGAGCTCTCAGCTGCAAATCCTCACTAGTGACACCTCTAAAATGAGAAGAATGCTGCTACAATGCTTCTAAATGTCTATTCTATGATGAATTCATGCTTAATCTAGCTCCATTTTGATAACAATGCAATGATAAAATGCTAAAATGATAAACTCTAAATGCTCAATTTGCCTATGGTAACAATGCTTTTGCAAATGACTTCCAAGATGGAAATGCTCTCCAAAATGCCTCATACTTATAGTAATTTCCCAAGGGTAGGGGGTAGAGTGAGTTGATCATGGTTATGCTTGGGTAAGGTCAATTGGCTTTGCTTTGTCCATAAATGGGGGGACAAGGAGGGGACAATCATTTAAATGGTTTCAAAAGGCTGGACCATTTCAACAAGAGTGAGCGATTTGTGTCCATTTTGTCTCCAATTTGCTTTGTTGAGGGAAATTATGATTTATTTATTAATTAAAGTAATTAAATTTAGCCATGAAGGGTAAGAGGTTCATTTTGATTTTTGCTTTCAACAACTATGTCATTAATTGAATTTCATCAATTTCGTAGTGTTTTTCCCCTTTTCAAGCTTTATTTAATCATTTAATCATTTAATTGAATTTTCCTTTGATTTGAATTGCCTTTGTTCCATTTATTAATTTTTCGTGCTATTTTGATGATTTGATGCACTTTTTGATTGAAATAAGCCTTTGGCCAATTTTCTATGTCTACAAATGCCCCTCTTTGAGTTGATGTGAAAAGAACACCGATTCAAAGATTCCCTTGGTATGATGATTTGATTCTGTTCTGGTTCTGTGATTCCTTGATACCTCTGATAGTTGGTACGATGATATGATATTGATATGATATGATAAACTGATCTGATACTGATTTGCCTCCTGATATGAAACTAATATGATATGATATTGATATGATATGCCCCACTGATTTCATGATGTATGATTGCGACTTTGATTTGATACCCTTATGCCCCCTCAGAAATTAAAACATATTAATTTCTTGATTCAAAAAAGATTTGTTGACGTTTGATATAGAAAATATGTTTTAATTTCTGACTATTGATGATATGCCATGACTTGCAATTTGCATATCCAAGATAGATAGGTCTATTCTAGTTAAGAGAAACAAGTGATTAGGATATCAGGATAATGGTAACAATGAATGTGATTTGTCAATCTGATAGGATAGTTCTAATAGGTAGGATACTGATCAGTGTGAAAACTGATTGATAGGATTGATACTGCTGCTTCATTCTTAGGATACAGAGACATGAAAAAATGGTACTGGGTGTGATTTCTTGATACTTTGATAGGATTGATTGACGTAAAATGATTCACTGATATAGAATACTGATATGATTCCCTTGATTTGTGAAACAGGTACATTTTCATAAATGATACATATATGGACCTTAGCTTTCTTGGATATTTGGATTTAACTCATGGTTTGACCTAGCTAGAGTATAGGTTATTGAGATGATTGATTATGGAGCTCCTTCAGTTTATTAATATTGTATCATGTTTCAGTTATTGATCAGGACTTGGATGTATCACTTTGATGACATTGTATCTTTGATTAGACAGACTTCATGGATCTATGATGTTATGGACACTTATTTGATTTATGGACTTTCCTTGATTCTTGATTGAACCCCCCCATTTGATGATTGATCAAGATTTTGATTGAATGAACCCCCTTGTCCTTGGAAAAATACTACAAACAAATGCACATGCAATTAATCTAACATGATAATGCAATTAACCTTCCATGATAATGCAATGCAATGCAGCTAAGTGTCACTAGCTTTTAGCAAATAAATGCCTTGAGGATAAATTTTCATCATTGAGCATTTTGGGACCGAAAAGTCGATACAATCACCACTGCCCATTGACATGATGATATGAATACCACTTTTTATCGCATTTGGTAACCTCCTTTTTGAACTAGTACAACCCACACTAGTCGAATAAACCAACTATGAGGGTCTGAATACCAGTTTCAACGAATTGAATGTTGCATAAACAAACAAAGGTCAACCTTCCACCCTATATGAAAGTCCTCAATGGTTCTTGGATGACCACATCGTTAGACAAATTCACATAAGTTGTTGGATATCCCTCAAGATAGTCACTCAAAGACAAGAAAAATATCATGTCTCCATCATCGCCAATCTAGTCGAAACATCATCGATTAGCTAAAAAGATGTGATAAAAGTCAATTCAATAAAGATCATCAAAAGAAAGCTTCAAGTCTTTTGCAATGTTTCATTATTTTGTACAAAAGAAAGCTTTGAGTGTTTTGCCATGTTTTATGATTTTCAACAAGTATTTCCAAGCATTTTGATCTTTAAGGTGTTTGTCAATTTTTAATCCTGAATAATAAAGTCAATGAAGGCTCATGGATCAAGTTGTGGTAATCAAATTCTTGGTTAGTGAACAATGATATCCATCAAAGATTCACAAAAATATCTCTCTTCTAAAATTTTGATCTCTCTCTCTGATGTGACTGAATGTTGTACTATTGAATCCTTTTGAAGTTAATGCCTCACTTCATGTGAATTCATGCTTGTTTGCTGAAATCCACTGATTAAGATCAAATGCCCCGGTTGGATAGAAAAAATGTTGGACTTGGAAAAACTTCCAAAATATTACCGAAGCTCGGTTTATGCAAGATGTAGCTCAAAGAATTTTATGATTTCCTTTTTACCAGCTTTCAAACAAGATCACATTGGTTTTCCCCCAATGTCTTAGCAAGATATAGGACATGAAGGATGGATTTTCAAGCTGATGGATTAGAGATGGAAAGGCTATGATGGATGAAGCATGCAAATGTGACCCATAGGAATATCTCCTCAAGAGTACCCAAGCTAAGGAAAAAATGATATAGCAATGTGAAGCATGTTTTTAGATAAGCCATGGAAGTCAATTGTGCAGGGCTAGATAGTGTATAGGGTAACGATCTCCTACCATGAAAAGGAGTGATCCAAAAGAGTGGACATGTCAAGAATTTTTTGATAACAAATTTTTTTTTTCTTCATCTTGATCAAGACCAAGGGTCAATTTGGATAATATGTGGATAAGATAACACAATCATGATAAAGGAGTGATGGAGGATATGAAGGGATGTTTTGGGATTATAAAAAGACTGTCAAGGAGTGATGAAGGTGAATTTGGGATAAGCAAGATCATGATAGGGTAACATGAATGCAACAAGTACATAAGCTGATGGAAAGGATAACGGATGTCAAGATACTCAATGCTCATGGATGTGTTCACCCTTGTCAAGATGAAAGGTGAGAGAGGGAATATGGATGCAAGTGAGAGAAATGATAGGAAGATGGAAGATAGCATGGATGAAACTTTCCCTTAAGTGTAGAGTGCAAGAAGGAGAAATTATGCATGACGCCTGTTTACCAGGTTTTCATCATGGTACTTGTCTAAGGTGCCATAAGAAGTGGTTTTCACCCTAGGGTAGATTTATTTCTCTTTACTTTTTCTACCAAGGTGCCTATTGCTAGGTTTTCACCAAGGCACTTTTTCTCTTTTTTCATTTTTTTCTTTTTTTCTGTATTTTTTTTCATTTTTTGTATTTTTCAATATTTTCCCAACATTAGAATCTTTGGACAATGCTCCTCTGAAAGATATGCTGTAATAAACCATGGGTATGACTAGGATGCTCAAAGATATTGATAAGAGGGATGGAAGTATGGAAAGTATGCATTGGAAAATGAATGTGAGGATAAGAAGAAGGTATGTTGCAGATGGGAATGTTGGCAAGATCAACTTTGACACACACTTTGAAGAGTGGTGAAATGATGAAGGAATGATAGATGAAGGAGGTAAGGGTCCTTTTGAGGTAGTGGATTTTTGGATATGAGAACCCAAATTAGACTTGGAAAGTGGAGGATGTTTGGAAGGAGATGGAATGGAAGCCTTTGGAAGCTTGAATGTCAATTTTGATTCTTCTTTTGTGTGCAAGTCCTTCAAAAGTGACTTGGGAATCCACATAGTCTTTGATTTTTCTTTTTGCTTGGTGGACCTTTGCGGCCTTTCAGATATTTCATTTTTATTTATGGACCTTTGTGGTCTTTTGGATATTTCAATTTTCTTTTCATTCACATGTCTATTAGATGGGACATTGTGATTTTTATACACATATGGATTTTTGGATTTATGATTTTTATGTTGCACATCAAAATTGCTTCCAAAAGACTTAGGAATTATGGATGAATAGGAATAATATGGAGGGTTCATATGGATTGGTGTTTGGACATTCTTCAAGTATGTGTGTCTTTGCTGATCTTGATACATGGTAGGGTAAGTGAATGGATAGCTAGGGATGATAGGAATAGTTGATGGAGGAATATATGGACCTAATATGGATGGAAGGGATGGAGAATTTTGTTTTGGGACATAGGAACCCAAAATGGATTTTGAGGATAGTGATGGCATGTGGTTGCGTTTGAATGGAGGGATATAAGGTGTGAAAGGGATATCAATATCTTTGGAAGGAGTTGCATTGCCAAGGTTCACATCTTTAAGATTTATCTTTATACTAATAGGCTCATGAGTAGCTTTGATAGGAACACATTTGATAGGCTCAAATGAAGCTTGAAGGGATTTATTATCATGCAAGGGATTTGGAAGAATGATGGTTTCTTGAGGTGAACATGGAGGAACATGACAAGGAAATGATAGGATACTTTGATCTTGACAAGGATCTTCAAATGGTGTAGAGATGGTATTTTGCTCTTGATTTTCAATATGCTCATTGGAAGTTATGGAAGGGATATCTTGATCTTTCTTGGGAAGTGAAGAAAATATGGAACTTGGAAGGGTACTTTGTTCTTGGAATGGAAGGATATCATCTTGGAAGACATGAAAGGATGCAAGGGGATCATCACAAGGTTCTATGGATATGGGACCTTAATTAAATATGGGAGGGGATTGTATGTAATCTTGATCTTGATCTTTATCAACATTTTTTTCTTTTCTCTTCGAATTATCCTCTTGACATGGAGCCACTTCTAAGGACAAGGTAGTTGCTTGGATATGTGTGGGGGATGTTTGGAAGAATGGTGTAGGATCCTTTTGAAGGGGTATAATAGGAATTGAAGCACATGAAGCCTTGTAGTCCAAGATCTTTGAAGCATGGAAATGATCTACAACAAGATGTAAGTTAGCCTGGGTTTCTTTTAGAGGTAGCCCTAGAGGGTAGAGATAGTCAACTTGAAAAGTGTCATCATTAGGCTCATTATTTGATGGAGGAATTTTGGATAGTTGTGGAGCTTTGGGAGATGAATGAAAGATGAAAGGCGTACAAGCTATGGGAGAATCTTTGCTAGATAGAGGTTCATGAGATGGATGAAGGATGAAAGGATTACTCTTTCTATATGGAGGTTTGTGCATTAGATCTTGCTTGAGAGTGGTACCTTTCTCTTCATACTCTTTATTATCTTGACCACAAATAGACTTATCATGAGATTTCCCTTGATCCAAAATAAGTTTGTTGCTCTTAAGTGCTTCTCTTCGTGAGGAGGATGAAGATATGGCTAGCCCATCATTATAAAGAAAAGGACACCCTAATCTTAATGATGAATTTTTAGATGATGCCTCTTTTTGTTTTTCCTCATTCTCTATCAAGGTTGATGTGTCAAAATCCTAAGGAAGCCTAGCTCCCGCTTGAGCTAACTTTATGAAATACGCTTCCTTAGTCCTCTCCAAAACTAATTGCATTATTTCCCTAAACATGGGATCTTGGATTGCTTCAGAAACTTCTTCTTCAGATGGTTCATCATTTTGATTCCAATGGAGATTTTGATCTTGAATTTGATAATTGTTCTCCATAATAGGATTGATTTGTTTCTCAAATAGACTCATCATTATAAATGTTTTTCAAGGATATGATCTATTTGTTGCACTAATAAATAATATCTCTGAAAAGGGTATCCAAATATGACTTCCAAATTTTTTCGAACCCTTGGGAAATGTCCACTGTTTGCCCTTTTATGTTTCTGGGTGACACTGAATCAAGCATAGGCATGCCTAAGTCTTGTAAAAATGTTGCACTGGTGTTATGTCAGGTGACACCCTGTAGGCTCTAAGGTGAGATTTGATTATTCCCAGGTGGGTTTTCAGTTTTATTAGGCATGTTCAAAAGTTTTCTGGGCATGACTTCAGTGGATCTACACGTGTTTGAATAAGTCACGGGTGTGACTAAACCTTTGATAGGTGAGTTTTCTTTATACACAGGCGACACTTCTCTGAACAGGGTATAAGATTTTTTATTTTTAAAATGTTTATGATTAGTTTTTGGAAATTTATGTGTTTGAAAATAGAAAAACAAGCGCAACACACACCACTTCATTATCATGTCCCTAAAACACTCTAATGTGTATGTTCTCCAATGTTTTCACAAGTATAGCACAAGAATAGATTCCAAATAGCCTACCTAAAGTCAAATTGGCTTGTAATCACGACTCTACAAGGTGGCTTTGCTATTTTATCTAGGTTTTAGTAATGATTCTGTTCAAATAGACTTTAATCTCTCATCCCCCAAGTATGTTAAGGGGCTTCCCACATGCACTGAAGCATAATTTTGTGCAATCTGTGAGGACTACTAGAGGAAGATTGAGAAATCAAAATCCATTTGTCACACAACCCATTAAGGATGCATGCATTTCATTTTATAGTGGGTTGGATTCTCACGGCAAAAGTAAGTGTATCCCATTTTGGGTTGTCCCTCTCACCAGCCTTGCTAAGGAAAACTTGGGAGGTGATCCCACTAAATCTCTAACATGTTCATGGAAATAAAGAAATGAACTTAGTAGGACAAGTTTGGGAGTTTGATTCACTTAAAAAGTGAAGAGCATATCCCTATTGCCTTCCTTTGTTCCAAACACTTACAAACACTTTTGTTCTTTTTCAATCTCTTGACAAGGAGATTTTTATAATTGAAGTGTGAAATTCATTTCCTACTTTATCTCCAAGATCATATCAAATTGAATACCACAATCTAAGCAATTGCAAGCTTGTAATAGAAAAATACCTTGTTCGTAGCTAATTGAAGTTAGGGGCATTTTTGAGTATTTTCCATTAATTTTTACTCACGTAGTGGCAATCGTTCCAGCTCCCTCCTCCAAAAAATTAGTCAACACAAACACTCAAAGTGAAGGGAATCCAAAATCAAATTGATAAAGCATGCTTTTTATGTAATGAATTTTAAGTACCTTTCTTGCAAATTTTCAAACAAAAACTTGAAATTAAGGACTGAAAATCCAATTTAAGGAGACAAATTTCTGCTTGTATGCTTGAACAATTTCATCATAATGCTGAAATACCTAGTTATCCTCCTCTTGAGTTGTCTCAAGGATAGCCTTTATGTGTTCAAAGTTTTCTTTCTTGATCCTCTTTGCTAAAGCCTTTCCTTCTTGATTAAACCTGCTTTTCAACCTCTGTACCTTTCTGTGCCTACTTATTTACTGTCAAATCATGCAAATAGAGAGTTAGACAAATGATTTAATCAATTTAATAGCAAATAAAAGCAACAGCTAGCAAGCAACATTGTCCAGCTAATACGCATGAACAAATTGTTACTAAGTGTCATTGAAATGTTGGTATGCATGACTGAAATGTTGGTATGCGTGATTGAAATGCTTGTACGCGTGACTGAAATGCTTGTACGCATGACTGAAATGCTTGTACGCATGACTAAAAGGCTTGTACATGTGATTGAAATGCTTTTACGCGTGATTGAAATGCTTGTACGCGTGACTAAAATTTTTGTATGCGTGAATAGTTTATTGCTAAGCGTAAGCAGTATTGAAAATTGTGGAAAATGATTAATGCAAAGTGACATTTAACAAAGCCAAAGTGATAATCATTTTTTCCAAAGCGTGACTTAAAACTTTAAATGCAAAGCAAAGCAATATTCAAAGTGAGAGCAAATATAGGGCCAAGCGATACTACCTACCTCATAGGCGTGACTTTAAGCCATAAAGGCTGAACACTTTAATATTTAATGCGTTAGTTTCCACCTAGCAGACATGAAAATAGAGATCTGAAGTGACAATGAAATGCTTCTAAGCGTGACCAGATCTCCCGTAGGTGTGACTTTAGCAAATTCCTGCAGAAAACACACGGAAACAACACAAAAATGCATGCAAAGATGATTTAAATCACAAATTTGTTAGAATTTGAGGCTCATGCCCCACGGTGGATGCCATTTGTGTGATGATATTATTCACCTTCATGAAATTCAGATCAAGTAGCAACAATTTAAGCTAAATACAAAGGAAATTTACTCTAAAATGCAACTACAATCTATAACATCTCATGGATCTCTAGAAAGAAGTGGTAAGTGAGCTCTTAGCTGCAAATCCTCACTAGTGACACCTCTAAAATGAGAAGAATGCTGCTACAATTCTTCTAAATGCTTATTCTATGATGAATTCATGCTTAATCTAGCTCCATTTTGATAACAATGCAATGATAAAATGCTAAAATGATAAACTCTAAATGCTCAAATGCTTCAATTGCTCTTAGAATGCTCAATTTGCCTATAGTAACAATGTTTTTGCAAATGACTTCCAAGATGGAAATGCTCTCCAAAATGCCTCATAATTATAGTAATTTCCCAAGGGTAGGGGGTAGAGTGAGTTGATCATGGTTATGCTTGGGTAAGGTCAATTGGCTTTGCTTTGTCCATAAATGGGGGGACAAGGAGGGGACAATCATTTAAATGGTTTCAAAAGGCTGGACCATTTCAACAAGAGTGAGCGATTTGTGTCCATTTTGTCTCCAATTTGCTTTGTTGAGGGAAATTATGATTTATTAATTAATTAAAGTAATTAAATTTAGCCATGAAGGGTAAGAGGTTCATTTTGATTTTTGCTTTCAACAACTATGTCATTAATTGAATTTAATCAATTTCATAGTGTTTTTCCCCTTTTCAAGCTTTATTTAATCATTTAATCATTTAATTGAATTTTCCTTTGATTTGAATTGCCTTTGTTCCATTTATTAATTTTTCATGCTATTTTGATGATTTGATGCACTTTTTGATTGAAATAAGCCTTTGGCCAATTTTCCATGTCTACAGCCGGTCCTAGACCTATTCCTCCATATCAACAATAGTCTAAAAATCATCAACAACCTATGCAACAATATCACCCTCAAAAAAATCAGCACACTACTACATTTGACCTCATTTTTCTACCAAATTTTTTTGACGATCAATTAAAAAGGTTTAGTTTGGTCAGATTATAGAAGGAAAAGTTCCTTTTTTTTTTAATACATGCCTGTGTTAGTCGAAATTTCAACCAATACCATGTAGGTTGAAATTTTGACCAACACGGGCATAAATTTAAAAAGAAAAAAGATTTTGTATCTCATTTCATTGTTTGGTTTTCACTTGGAGCACGCAAAGGAGCTAGAGCATGTGATTGTTTGATCTGTTATTTGGTGATAGTTTTAGGAGGGCCACCTTCCTGCGAGGGTTGCCACTATGATTTGGTGTAATAGGAGGACCACCTACCTGTGAGGGTTGCCACTGTGATATGGTGTAAAAGGAGGACCACCTGTAAGGGTTTTCTTACTCTACATTTGTCTGGCATTGTTTTATTGGTTACCTACTTAGGGCCCATGAGAAATGTGCCAGGGCATCATGTATTGGGTATTTGCTAGGTTGTTTATATATCATGCCTTGTCAATTTGCGAAGTGAGTGGATAGATTGAACATCTCTGCAAGTTTAACCTTTGATGCATCCACAGTTTTGAAGCTCATTGGTTAGTTCTGCAAAAACATTATTGAAACTTTTTCTATGCCCGCGAGATACTAAACTCTCTGTTAGACCGGCCCGAAAACTCCTTAGTCAGCTTTGTCATGGAGAGTGTACCTTGACTTGTGATTTCTCCATTGGTCTCTAATGCCATTGGGTGAGAAGCAAGCCAAGGAAATAAATTTTAATAACCCAAGTGCTCAGATTTGGGGGAAGTAGCTATGCTTCTTCAAGATTGATGCCCTAGTTAGATATAGGCTATGTGTTTAACCAAAAAAGTAAGAAAATGCTTGCAACGATGTCCTAGGAATAATCTAGATATATCCTAAATCGAGACTCTTTGCAAACTAGAACTCATAAACAAAAACTTGACTATCAGTTTTTGATGCCTCAAACACCCATCCGTTACACTATTCAATCCTTTAAGGAACCTGATACATTCCACTATGAAACTCTTTCAACCAAAACCAATATCATTCATTGTTATGTTTTTCACAAAAGATATCAAAAACCAATAGAAGGAATATATATAAACTCAATTAATAATGAGTTCTTGAAAACTATTTTTTAAAAACCGTTGTAGAAATCAATGCTTTCTTGGCTTACCAAACGGTTTGAAAAAATTTCTCTGTCAACAAAACTGATTACTGTCCTCCCCTATGGGACTGTCATAAAGAGACTAATAACCCAAAAACCATTCCTTACGGGACTGTCATGAAACAAAATAGATCATTTACATTTCTTTGCACAATAACAATAAAGAGAAGCTAATTCATTAACATTGTTATGTTCTTTGTAACAGAGATAAAAAACCACCAATAGGGAATACATAAAGCTTAATTAAAATACATTTCATTCATACTCAAGGTAGACAAAACATTCATGGCTCTCTGGCTAAAGGCCAGAGAGCCTGATACTTTTCCATAATTATTACTCTCTCACCTATTCTATTGTGTGTCAACTCTCTCTAACTATCCTCCTCTCTATTACATAGTGTAGTCTATTTAAGACCATATTGGACCATTAAAAAATGGTTTGTCTTCCATGACCGTTCATATTGCTATTCGGAATTTTTCTTACAAATATCCCATATTCTCTTTGTTGAATCATTATAATGTAATTTAACAAATATACCATGGTTCTAACACTTTAATGAATATATCCTTTCTTGACATGAATTAAATGATGTGAAATTAGAAGGTGGAGGTGGTGCCCTTGCACCACATTCCATGCGTTACAGTGGTTAGAGGTCATGGAATGACCATATTCAATTGGAAACTCACAAAACTATCAAAGGAATGGCTGCAACTACTCTGCAAGTCATAATTATTTGAGTAAAAATACAAATACAGACCTCACAAATGCATAGATGTGGTCTAGGATCAATATCTAACTATTCCAAATGCATTGAAATGTAAGAAAATGACAAAATGAATCCAAAATCACTCTAAGAACTCAAGGAAATTGCATTTGAAAGAAGTTTATTTATCAAAAAACTCAGTACAGTCCGTACACCAGGCCTCTTCTATCGTACAATGAAACTTTGGCATATTTGATGGACTCCTAAAAACTACCCCAATCAATCCCAATCAGTTGGATGGATTAGTATGTACTAAAACATAACAAAATCCAATTCCCTCCATTTTCTAATAACTGTTGCATTTCAAATTTTTGAATTTGCAACATTACAAGTTTGGAGTTTTTGAAACTTTTAAAGATAATGAAGCCTTAAGACTTTGAAATGTGACCCAAATGAACTTATTAAGCATTATCAAAATCAAATCTAAACTATTATAAATTTGTAACACCAAATACCATCCTAGGCTCTTATTTTGGTCCTAAGGCCTATTAGGCCTTTTAAGACTTATTACATATTTGCCATTTGCATTGCATGGAATGACCTTATAGGCCATTATAGGTGCCAATAATTCCAATTGATGTCTTTAGATGTCATTAGGTGCATGGTTGTCATTATGGACTCCTGGTAGTCTTTGGATGTTCTAGGTGCCCCTGCACCATGTTCACCACCTTTGAAAGGATTCTTGTCCCAAGAATCAGTCCTGGCATTGGATGTCTGAGTTTGAACATGTAATTTAGGAATATGGTGCCTTGATAGTTGGTTCTTTCTGCCCACTAGATGTCCACATCTGAACATGGTTTTTTATTGGCTACCCTTCAATAGGAAACTTGACTGTACCTATTTGAAAAATCCCAAAAGTCTGCATTTCTAGGATTGTGCAACATTGTCCTATTCAATCCTTTGTCCTTTTCTTCCCAAACCTGATTTGTCCTTCCTCCTCTTCCCCTCATTGAAGAACCTCCTCTATTTCTGCTATTCTATCTTTCACTTTTCCTCTTCAATTTCTCCTCTATTCTAAGGGCCAACTAGTAACATTCCTTCACACTTCTGGGGTTAGAAGCCACAAATTCATCTTGGATGTTAAATCTTAAACCTCCTAAATATCTAGCAACCTTAAAAACTTCATCTTCTTCCAATCTTGACCTTATGCTTAGTTTATATAATTCATCTATATATAATTTAACATCTAAATCTCTTTATTTTAAACTTTACATTATTTTATGCATTTGTACATCAAAGTCTTTAGGAAGAAAGTTACCTTTCAGTTTTGCTATCAAACTGTCCCAAGAGATAATCTTTGGCTTACCTAGATTCTCCTTCTATCTACCTCCTCATGATCCCACCATAGGAGTGCATGGCCTTTGAGTTTTGTTTTTTCCAATTTGACCCTTTGATCTTCCGGTACCTCTTCACCTTCAAAGTATGCAACCATTGATGCAATCCAGTCCAAAAGATCTTTTCTTTCAGACTTCCATCATACATAGGGATATCTCCCCTCACCTTATGCTACTCAATCTTCATAGCCTTGAATATCTTGATTGTCCTATGCTCTTCAGGATCTATTTGTTCCTCTTCTTTCTCTCCTTCCCATTCCTTATGGGTTGCTTCCTCTTCTTCACTATCAACACCTTCATCTGCTGCTCTTCTTTGATTGGATTCCAGTGCTTCAAGCTTGGCCAAAAGTGCATTGTTAGATTCCTGCAACCTTGTGTTCTTCTCCTTCAACTCTTGGATCTCCCTGGTAGTACCTGCATTCCTTGGAGGCATTTTCACAAACAATAGTCAAACTTCTTTAGCAAAGTGTTCCTCTATCCCTCTAAGGCACCAATTTTTTTAGATAATTTAATTTTAACTTTGGTTGTGTTAACAGAACTATGTTGACTTTATTTTGTAGTTGTTTAACATGAGAGTTTGTAGATTAATAGGAGTTCACAGATATTAGTGTGCCATAGTTGCCCATCTATAACTAGTGAGATGAACATAACTCATGTACCTCACGCTAGTGTGCTTGGATACCTTGTATACACTATTTTTCATTAGACTAGACATTATCCAAATAGTGAGTATTTATATAAAGTGCTATAACACATAGGCAGTCCTCCTTTTACAATAATTAATAATAGTGACAACCCTCACAGGCAGTTGGATAATGTCTAGTCTAATCCAAGAACACTAGCATGAGGTACATGAGTTATGTTCATCGCACTAGATATAGATGGGCATTAATCCTCAATTGAATGATATGTTCCCATAAAAATGTGAACTCCTATTAATCTACAAACTCTCATGTTAAACAACTAAAAAATGAAGTCAACATAGTTCCTTTAACACAACCAAAGTTAAAATTAAATTATTCAAAAAAGGGTTTGTGTTTTGAGTTAATTATTTTATGTAAATCTGTTTCAGCAACAGGTGATGAACATTCATATTTTCCTAAGCAGTACTTTGAGCATTCCTGCCACACATGTACTATTTTGAAAATCATCACAAGTCCATTTGTTGCAGGAGAGAGAGAGAGAGAGAGAGAGAGAGGAATGATGAGGATATTGATGCTCCGCTTACTAGCCGTTACCTTAGAAAAATGAGAAAGAAACCAAAAAAGAAATGATTAGCAAAAAATGTTAATTACAATCATTTCTTTTTTGGTTTCTTGCTCATTTTTCTAAGATAATGGCTAAGAGGAGCATCAATATCCTCATCATTCCCTTCCTCTCTCTCTCTCTCCCCTATTGGTCCTTTGACATGTATTAAACATAATCAAATTTTTATTATATTATTATCATTCTATTTCTTTGTTGTAAACATGCCATTGGTTCAGTTTTGTAATTTTTTTTTTGTGTTAAATGCATTTAAAATAAAGGTCTAATTCGGTAGACTGTTGATGCAGATCCCTCTACTATCACCTTAAATAGGCCAACTCAACTTGAGGATTCAACAAGAAACTTAAATGGAATACACCAAGAAGTACCAAATGATGAATGCTCAATTGTTGTAATGGCAAAGCAATATCAGAACCGCCCATTTTTAGAACTTGATTTTTCTGTAGTCCTAATGATTTTTCTTATTTCTTGAACATTGTTGACATACTTAAATGGAATACACAATACCAAATGATGAATGCTCAATTGTTGTAATGGAAAAGCAATATCAGAACCGTCCATTTCTAGAACTTGATTTTTCTATAGTCGTAATGATTTTTCTTATTTCTTGAACATTATTGACATACTTAAATGGAATACACAATACCAAATGATGAATGCTCAATTGTTGTAATGGCAAAGCATCAGAACCGTCCATTTCTAAAATTTGATTTTATATAATCTTAATTATTTTGCTATAGTCCTAATGATTTTGAAAATTGTTGACAAAGAGTTTCTTTTTATTATTATAGTATAAATGATTTTTCTATAGTCGTAATGATTTTTCTTATTTCTTGTCTTTTGTCCCTTTTTGATTTCTTATGTCTATGCTTCATGACAAGATTTTGTCACCTTCTTTTGATGGTATATTTCATTCACTCTATGTGGAATACTATTTTGTTCACTATTTTATTTCAGCTTGATATTTCTTTCATTTTTTATATACACAGAGACTACACATGTTGATAAAAAAATGAGCTATTTGATTTAAGTTTACTTTTCATTATTGTAAATGGTTAATATTTCTGATGGTACTCCTTGGTGTATTTCATATAAAAATAATAAATGTAGTAACGATGGTGCAGTGCATTATTGATATAGGCTCGATGGCTCTTGTCAATGTGCCAAACTATCAATGTGATGGTGGGCAGTGTGTGTTGAAGACTTCATGGACACAGAGCAACCCTGGATGACAATTTTGGTGCTACCCAAATAGAAAAAAGGTTACTAATGTGTATATATTTAATGTTTCTAATGTAAATACTATTCATTATATTATAATAACTAATGTAGATTGGGCATCACAGGGAAATAATGGCTGCAGATACTTTAGTTGGGTCAATGAAAACTCATCTGCATCTATCCACCCATCTCCACTTATCCGTGATGAAGGATTTGAGTGCAAAATGTGTCAGGCTAGGGAAAATTTTGAAATTATATTTTTACAATGCCTTCTCTGTATTGTAATCACATATCTTTATTGCGACCATATGCAGAGATGAACTCAGGAATTAGTTAGTTTAGTATTTTCATATTGTAACTAATATTTTAATATAGATATGATGTAACTTCTCTTTGCCTCAAGTGCACATATATATGGTTTACATCTTTTTTTAGAATAATTCTTCATGTTTATGGCTCAGGTGAGCCCCAATCTACTATCAATCACATGATTTAATGTATAGTGTTTTCTTGGTTATTCTATTTGTTCCTTGACCTATGAAGGCCATTTGTAATTTCAACTACATGTAAGGATCCATCAGTAGTTGTGGAAAATAAGATTCATGTTGCAATGCCCAAAATGGAAGATGGGAAAAGAGAGACAAGAAGAGTGGAAATAAGATGATATTATTGAGATCATGGATCATTTTCAAGCTTTAGTGAGGCTTTGTACCATGCACTATCTGCAGATTTATACGCAAAGCTGATTTAGGCTGGAGGTGAACTACATGTGTCATGTAAACAACATGGTTGAATGCAATCTCTTTTGCATGTTTTCAAGAGTTTTCCCACCAATACAATTGTAAATAATGCATTGAACGTAATCTACGAACATTGTGTGGTATGAAGTCTCGCTAAAGTTTGAAATACAAGAGCAAGTGACAAGAGCAAGTGACATGGATCCCAGACATGATAGAGGCTGTGGGGATAATCCTCCCACCCATTTGTCAGCAATGGTAAACCTTATTGAAATTGTACAAATTAGATAGTTGAAAAATGTTATATTATTATGTTATTTTATTTAAGGTTTTGGAGTTATTATGATAGTTTTATTGATATTCCTATCATAATTTGATGTTCAGGATAGGGGAAAAGCACCTACAACAACATAGGCAATAGTTGTAGATACATATGAGGATATCCCACAAATCCCTAATCTAATAAATATGTTGAAGAAAAAACTAAAAAGAGTCAATACATAAATTATTAGCAAAAGAAAATTTTAGAAAATTTTAGAAAAAGCTGCCAAACATCTTAAGATTGTGAGGGACTCATATAGAAGGAATCTCATCTAGAACCCAAAGTACGAGCATCCTCCCATTATTCTAGTGAGGGATTGGAATGAGTTCATTTTGGATGAAAAGGAGAAAGTGGATACTCAAAGAGGAATTACACTAGCAAATGAGAGAAGGTATGCAATAGTATTAACTACTAGTAGAATGTAATAATGCACTAATTAGTGATCTTTATATCTATATCATGTAACATATTTCAAAATTTTCATAGGTTGCAGGACACATCAAACATTAGATTTCACAATAGCTAAAAAACATAATTGTAGGCATCATGGTCACATTTTTTTGGAGACAACATAATTGAGTTGTATACTGAGGATGATGGAGTGCAAACTCTGCTCCTTTGATTCCAAGTTGACACTGCGGGATGTAGAACAACTTGGAATTAGAGGTGCATAATTTTCTCTCCATCATCTTGGTATACCACTCAATTACATTATCTCCAAAAAAATGTGACCATGATGCCTACAATTATGTTTCTCATCTGTTGTGTCTCAGGGCCCCTTATGACCCTTTGTGACCATTTATGTTCCCTAAGAATACATCTTAGAGGTCTTAAAATGTCGTAAAGGGTCATAAGAGGCTCCTAGGAGGGGCTAGATGAGCTTCCACATTCACGTGGTTAGCCATGTTAAGTAGAGAATGTTAAACTATTCTCGAAACAAAGAGAAGCTCAATAATTTAATAAAAGGATTACAAAGGGATTCCATTCGAGTGTGGGAGGTGTATTCAGACAAGGCATCCTAGTGGAAAGACCTCTCACACCATCATTATACAGTGGAGAAGAAGTTGAAGCAACAAAAGAGTTTTTGGAGAGCCATGTTTTGGCACTAGTCATGTAGTACAAGTACTAGAATTGAGTTTTTTGGCATGGGTTGGGAAATTTTTGTATATGAACATGTGATAGAGTTTGGGGATTTTTTAGTATTTAAATACATCTGTGGGATGTATTTTAGAGTTCAGATATATGGGAAGAATGGATGTGAAAAAGATATTTTAGTATTTCATTCTGAGAAGATCCAGAGTGATTTTGAGTCACAGAGGAAATGAAGGGATGTCCAGTCTTCTAATTGGCACTGGGTATCGATCTGCTATGTTGGCTTAGATGATCACTCTATTGGTTGTGTCTCCACTAGATTGGCTCTGTTATTGGTGAATTTTATACTAAGATCGATCTACTACTATTTTACCTAGTTACTATTCTCCTGGTACGGTAGCTTGAGCCCGTTATAATAAGGTAGGGGTCGGGTGAAGGTTGTGAAAGAAGGGAAAGTCATGTATAATGGGAGCAAGCCAACAAAAAGTCCTACTAGATAGACCATAGCCTCCAAATTAGGCCCTTGATCAGTCCCCAACTTACCTTCACCCAGATCCATATGTGGATTATTCAGTTGAAGCAGCTCCAATAGTAGCTGTTGAAGCACCAATACCAGCCCCTATATTTGAAAGGGCAGTTGCAGGACTTTCGGTAGGATCTGACCACTATAGGATACATGCCACAATGTTGAGCTACAGACTCTCCCCAGCTCCATGCTATGGGGCCTGATAGTTGATTCTATACGTAACATGCCCACTACTATATGGGAAACGGGAATAATAGGGTTTATTTCTCCCTCCCACCCGCAATGTAACTTATTGGAGGGGGGGTGGGCCCCTAATATTCTATTTTCCCTCTACTATTCTAAAGGGAAGTGTCTGATTCTACCCACCCCCCACCCATGTTACATATATATTTCTTGTTACTCTACCCCTGGCTGTTAGAAGGGGCATTCTGCTTTACCCAGTCGAACAAGTGGGAAATGTGATTGTTTGATCATGTTCTTTGAGAATCGCCCCCTCCTAAGATTCAATTTTGGGCCATAGAATTTATAGGGGGGTACTATAGGGTGGGGAGATAGTTCTCGAGTTAATCGAGTCTCATTAGTGAAGCAAGTGAAGGCACTGATCACAGGATAGAAGAATCCCTTCCTGACGTGAGGAGAGACCATTGAAGAGCTAGCGCTTCTTTTGGAGCAGAGGCACCAAAGATATGGGAAGTAGTAGAGGTGATAGATCGAGTTGAAGTAGCTAGCATCCCTGCGAGGCATATGCACGTGCTTCTCTCAGTGTTGTTCCATCATTGCCTCCTATTCCCACCACTTCCAAATGTGCATCGGTGCAACAATAATCTAATCCCTGATTCATCGGGTGTGCATTCATAGGGAATTCTAAATTGTTCTGCTTTGTCCTAGTAGCTTTCCCAGGTGAGCCCATACCAGGAAAGCCATCCCACTGCCCAAGACCCCCATCCATAAAGTGCTATTATTTTACCACCTGGACACTCTGACTTTCCCCAGAGATGCATAAGAGTATGGGATCAAGAGATGCACATATAGAGCATGAGATCAAGCAAGGGCTAGAGAGTTTTCCAATTCACTTACCCGTGTGTGACTGGATGTAAACCGGTTGGTCGAGCAAGGTAAGAGCTAGGGGTAGAGGTGAGAGCTAGGGCATGGCCTACCAACCTAGGTGACTGAGAAAAAACAACTATTGATCAAGTTGCTGGCCCAGATAGGGAAGAAGGGGCCCAGTAGCGAAGGGATTTTATCACTCAGTAGCAGGGTGAGCTACAAAGGCAAGGGTAGAGTCGGGATAGGAAGAGCACCCATAATCACTAGAAATGGGGATAGGTGTAGGGGTAGCAGGAATGGTATAAAAGTTAGCTCCTCGCCCATCATATCCAAATCCAAAGATGGACCTGGTTTCACCCATTCAACAAGAACTTTCTTTCATGATCACCCTTACCCTTCAAATAGTAGTAGTAGGGATTGAGTTCATTCCCCCGTTTGCTAGATTGAGCCCGGTAGGGCTACCAGTAGCATATTTGGATGCAGATCACCTTTGCCATAAAAGGGCAGGTTTGAGACCTAGAACCACCTATAGTAGGGGCCACTAGTGCTACCCTAACAAATGAAGTGCCCGCCCTACAATTCTATGGGCATCACTGATACACATGCAAATACAGATGTGGGGCCCTCTTCAAAGTCAAGGATTGAGATCGGGAAGTGGTCCAGTAGTAGGGGTAGAAGCAGATTGAGATATAAATACTCCAAGAGTAGATCCAGATCCACCTATAGCATAGTATCCTAAACCAACTGATTCAGAACTAGATTCTATCGATCCAGTCTTTGAACCACCTCCCCTAGTTGGGATGGAGGGGAGAAAGAGAAGGAGACACCCTTGCTCACTCCCCAGGTGTACCATTCCATTCATGATCAAGATTCTAGAGATGAAGGTTCAGCCTGGCTCTAAAGTTATGAAGGGGGGGGGAATTATTCTGCATAGGCTTGGTATTTGAGTGAGATGGTTGAAGAGGGGAAGTTACAAACATACACATGGGCCGGTCCTTACCTGGGCTCTAATAGTAGGTCTGCCTATGACCCATAGAATTTTAGGGGGCCTCTACATGTAGAGTCATAAAGCTTTGTACTAGGGTGGGCCTCCATACCTGTTTCTTGTCCATCCCTCCCATGTTTTTAGGAATGAGGCCGAATCTACTGGCATGAGAAGAAGCGTATCCAGTTAGCGGAATTTGCTTGACTAGACGAAAAAATTATTTGCTTCCCACCACTCCATTCAGAGTATGCTCCCATTTCTAGCATGGCCCCTTCTATATAATTGTTTTTCCCTACTATCTATAGGGAGTTGGCTGGTTCTGCTCAAGAATTTTCCAATCCCGGCCGATCGTGAATCATTTTCCTACTATGGTCATATGTGATAGTAGGCTAGCGACATTAACCAAGAGAGAATGGAACTAGGAACATATAGAGTATGAGAGTGAAGCCTGACCCTTTAGAATAGTAGGGCTTGAAGAATAGTAGGGGCCAATAGAACCCCCCACAATTAATCTACCGGGTCCACACGCATCACCCTGCTGCCATAATGGTAGTGTGCATGCATAGGGCCCCTACTATTCACCCTTTAGAATAGTAGGGTAGGGGAGTTGAGTGGCGACCTTTGAACATGGAAACAATAGTGGCTTCACCATCATTTGGGCCAGCAATTAGACCAGATAGGCAGGTGGTAGGTTTCACAAGCAAGCAATTAATCTATTCCAGTGCGGGTCAATCATATTAATCAACTAATATTATTAATGCGGGGTTGGGCACCATAGCAAGCACTGAAAAATGGAACTCCAATCATATTACCGGCCTCTGTACCCAGTGGATGGAGAATCCTGGTGGAGATAGAGATTGGACTCCCTTTGCATTCTCATTCTAATCCCACTACCTATCTCTACCTATAGATAGTAGGATTCATTGGTAGGGCCCCTACTATAACTATTAGAAAGGGGTGGGGCCCCTCCTAAAGAGCTATGCTACCTTGCCCCTACCCATATGAGTTTCTAGCCTAAGGAGGTGGTTGCAAACATGAATCACACTACCCTTAGAATAGTAGGGCCACTTCCTGGCAATCGATCATTTTGCTGCGCTTGAGTTGATTCAATTGATTCTCTGATCAACCTTGCATTTTCACTCATCTACAGAAGGGCCTACCTGCCTATCACCACTCTTAAGCTTGTAAGATTCCTCTCACTAGCTCCTAACACTAGAGTAGGGGATCCCCACAACTCTGTTCTACTCCAAAGATCCACTTCTAGTTCCTTTATTTCCCCATTGAGTGACTCAACAGTTTCAGAGAAGGTAGTTGGTTACACTGTTTATCAAGTGGGAATGCCCCTACTACTACTATTAGTGTGCCAGTGGAGATACAAAAGGTGAAACGACAACACAACGTAATAGAATTATGATGAAGCAAAGGGTGGAACATTTAGGAAACTATAGTTCTAGGTGGGAACGCATAGAATTTGAGGGGTAGTTGGCCCTACAGCTTCTAAGGGCCCTACTATTCTAAAGGATGAAGCCATAGGGATTGACTTGACCTCTATTGGTTCGCCCTTTCTAGTTGGTAAGAAGCCAGATACTGGTCTAACAAAATGTGCCTAATGGCAAGCATTGTGGGGTGGGTGACATGTTACGTAGAGAATCACCGATGCGGCTGACCGGGCCGATACCGATAGAGAACTAAAGTTTCAATCACCATATTCTATACGTAACATGCCTTAGGCCCACCCCCTTAGTTCTCTCCTAAACTTTGAACCATTTAGGTTACAAGAATCTATAGATATTTCCCTCTATTTCAAGGGGGGGTGGTGTTCTCCCAAAAAAGGTTCTCTTTATAGTTAGTAGTTGAAAAAGTATGCCTAGGATATAGATGGGGATGATGAAATGAATCATTCCTACCTACTACATCTATTATGGTCAAGGAGATTATGTTACTAGGGTTGCCATTGTCCCCCTATTCCTGGTAATGCCACTCATTTGTCCTAAGGACTATTCCTCAATACATGCCTTTGAGTAATTGTACACCTTTCCAAATGATGAAATGGGATGAAGTAACTGATAGTTCTATGAGCCAAGTATACAACCAAGTGGACATGGGTGTTTCGATTGAATAGATTACTCCTTATTCCCAGTGACTCCACTATTCCTAGGTGAAAAATTCCTAACCTAACAGGTAGTGCCTGTTCCTTCCCACTCTTTCCCGCTGACACTATTGCTCCAGTCTTTTTATGCATATTGCAGTTCCTTTCTTTCCTGAAAGCATATTCCAAATAATCTAAAAGGGGGTAACTTCTTTTTCACCTCCATCTGTGGCTGCTGAGGCAAAGGGATATTCTCACACTTATGAATTAAACTAAACTATTCTATTCTATAATAATAATAACTCTTGAAACTAAACTATTCTATTCTATAATAATAACTCTTTTTAACTCAGCTCACCACCAGTTGTTATAGGTTCAACTCTCAACAAACAGGTCACACGAGCTAGCTGGACCACATTTCCTAACTATACATGTTTGGATGGTGTTATTCATTTACTCACTATATAATAGTCATTTAATGGTGGGAGTAGCTTAGAACCAACCATAAAGGCACTAGAAATGTAAATAATCCATCTTCAACTTCATATCCTAGAAAACTAAAACCAAGATTCCCCACTCGACATCATTGATATTCGTTAGGTTCCTTGTTGCCTTACTTCAACAACTAGGTATTTCTCCTTACTTTCAAGGCCTGAACAAGTGAACTTCCTAAGCACTGAGCCAAGATTAGTTAGGTTAGTTAGTCAGTGGTGAATAGGTAGGTAGGTAGGTAGGTATAAACAATGTACTTTTTTCTGGCTATTGCCTTATTAGATTCTAGTAGGCAGGTCAGGTCTCCATGCATTTTTGAGGTTTACAAAGAAGGTCTCTCTCTTGTTTGGTATGTGCCATTGAAAGATACCTATGATTTCATACCCACCTATGCTTTGAAGAGGAGCTACTAATCCATTCCATTTGGTTCTATCCAATTCCACCATAGAGGTTAGTAGTCGGGTATCTCGTCGGGTTATTTCAACAAGCACTTATAGTGTGGGCAGAGAAAAAGGAGATAGAGTGGTTAGGTCTCCTATGTGTGCATATGGGTATCCTGGTATGATATGGTGGTTCTTTACAATTCTTGAAGATATAGTGATGCCAATGGAGATGACTGATACCACTAATGAATGGTCCTGCTCCTGGTGCAGAAACTACTGGTGTTCCCTCCCATTGCTAAAAGATCTAATATTGCTAATGCCGAGAAGAGATATGCCTAATCCATTGGATAATGCTACAACTTCTATTCCCATTTCCATTCCCTAGAAGATAGATTTACTCATTGCAATGCCTGTTGCAAAAGTTCAACCTGGACAATGCTTCTAATGCTGCTATTGTTCCCACTCTGGGTTGTTCTCATGACACTGTTGGAGATTGCCATGCTTTCACCCTAATATAATAGAAGGGAGCATTCTCTAGCTCTAGTTGCCTCGACAGTTTCCTATGCCACTGGGCCAATCCTAGGTGGGTGCTTACACACTTAATACACCCGCTCTTACGCACTCTACTCGGACCACTCTACTGGTTGCTACGGGTGACATGACCGAGAAGAACTCAACCCGGTAGTGAGTTCCATGTCGTATAAGAAATATAAGGCACAGGGGACCCAATCACAACCCCTTCTATTATATTAGGGAAAATAAGGGCACCCTATAATTCTATGGGCCCTTCAGGGCAGGCTTCGTCACTACTTCGACACGTCTTCATTCTAAGCCCACCCCAACTACCTCTAAGTGCATTCCACACTCTACAACCACCTTGGGGCCCATGACCATAGTGATACCACACACTCATTTCATAGCTTTCAATGGCACATAGCTTTGTGAGGTGTTTCGTGGTCAACAAAAAGGAACATGTTCAAGCAGAACCCATAGTAGGTAGACCACAATTTCATTCAGCTAGAATTGGGCTGGATGACTCGACATGTTACTTACCATATAGTATGCTTCGACATAGAGATACAAAGTCCTAACCACTAGATGAAAGGGATCAAACTACCAGTGTACTCAAGTGTAATCAGGGCTCGCTTAGTTTCCCCACCCCTGCAAGTAGCCACATTTATCCTAAAACAAGAAAAGAAGGCCCCACCTACTTTATTCTCTTCCCTCCTAACCTACTTTCTTGGCCCCGATCGACAAGTGGTTGAGGTAGTTCAATTCCTAGTGTTCTCACGGCCTAACCCTTCTCTTTGAGAGACATAATTCCTTCTATTTTCCCCTACTATTCACCAAGGGTGCCATAGAATAGTAGGCCTGGGCTGGTTGGATCAACCAAGTTGGATTCTGGTAAACTTCAATTAGGCTTTCAAAATGATGGATGTGGTGCCACTACCACACATAATATAATAGAAGGGGGGTCCATTCTTCGCTTGAAGGGGCTGCATCTTCTTGCATTTCTCCCACTAATTATAGATACGGGTTCTTCACCTCCTTTCCATTCATTCTTGTAGAAGTGACTCTGAATCTCCGAAGTATTACTTTCCAAAGAGATTAAGAGAACCCCATGATTCTATCAAAAAAGGGCTCCCTCCACCCTCTAGATATATGGCACTCGCTTAGGTAGTAGTTATTTAGATGATAAGGTCATGCCCCTACCGGAAGAAGCTTGAATGTTATTAACTTCATTCAATCCTATGGGGGCCATCAAGCTAGGTTCATGACAAGAATGAGAAAGAGACTGTTGCGGTAATCTTAGAGAATGCCAACTAAAAATCTAACACTTGAGTTATCATCTATCTCTCGTAAGAAAGATCATAATAAATCATCTCGATCCCCTTTATCCTCTAAAGTAGTAGGAGTTGGGGACGATTCTCAGGGCCAAGATGTAGTTGAACACGAAGCTTTGAACTCTAATCTAGTCTCTTTTTAGCACTACTTGGAAGGTGGAACTTGGTAAGTCACCCACTTGGATCATCACTATTGGTGTGCCTTCCCCCATATCTCTTAGAGGTCCTAAATAATTGTGCATACGGAGATAAGAACAAATTACTAGATGGAATCAAGAAGTTCAGCTAGAAAGCATCATCACCATTTTCTTGGCTAACTCAAGGAAGAAACAGCCCCCATTGAGCCTTCACTTCTGATCTTCCTCTAGCCTTTCTTTAATGCCCATGGAGCATAAAAGGATAGGCAAGCCAGTGAATATTTTCAAAGCCTTTTACCAGTAGGATCTTAGTTCCAGTTATGGCATCATCGGTAATTGATTGAATAAATAAGATAATAGTATCCGTCCCTATCTATCCATTTCAAGTCCTTGGATAGAGCAGTCTAGATCAATAACATAAAAATATGTGTTACCTAACTATCCCTATCTATCCATTTCAAGTCCACCCCTATCCTTTGTATTTATATGATGTTACTTTTCCTAATTCCACTACTAGCGAGGTGGCTGGCAGGCTATCTCCTGAGCTAGGCTTGGTCTTGGATGGAACTCTCATTTTCTAGAGACTTGGGGTAGGAGATTGATTCTTTGAATAGAAGCACTTTGATGCATGTAGAGGTTGCCTATAGAATGGTAGGGCCCCCCAACCTTTATAATAAGGGTTGCGTTCTTACAGATGTATTTAAAAACTAAAAAATCCCTAAACTCTATCACATGTTGACATACAAAAATTTCCCAGCTTGTGCCAAAAAACTCAATTCTAGTGCTTGTACTACATGACTGGTGCCAAAATAGGGCTCTCCCAATCACTAAATGTGATCCGCTAGAAACAACCAACAGAACAAGTATGGACACCTGAAGATAAATATTAGATAGGGGAAAAGCAACTGCAACAATAGAGGTAATAGTTGTAGATACAGATGAGGATATCCAAGAAATCCCTAATATATTAAAGATGGTGAAGAAAAAACTAAAAAGAGTAATGCATAAATTATTACTATTTTGGAAGATGCAAATCCAACCGAGGAGATGCTGAAGAGGACAGATCAATTACCTGGTCATGGACATCATGGCGAGGTCAGTAGTAGCATCATGCAAAATAGTAATAATTTTTGCATTGACTCTTCTTTAGTTTTTTCTTCACCATATTTATTATATTAGGGATTTTTGGGATATCCTCATTAGTTAATTATATTATATGTCATGTTAATGAATATTGTTATGTGTTAATGAATTCTTGATTAGTGTTGCGTATTAATGGGTAATTTAGATTGATGTTAGGGGGAGGGGGGTGAGGCCAGATGAGCTTCCACCTTCATGTGGTTTTCCTTGTTAAGTAGAGAATATTAAAGTATTCTCGAAACCAAGTGAAGCTCAAACTAACATACCTTCATTATTTAATCAATTTCATTCATTCTAGGTCTTTTCTCATAAGTGCATTTTGAATGTGTTATTGTCAGGCAACTATCAAATAAAAACCTAGAAGGGCCAATAGTCAACTTCTCATTGTCATTATCTGGCATGATTCAGCTTCATTTTGTGTAATTATTCTTGTATTGAATGCGTCAACTGCTCTTGGCCTAATGTGGATTATTTCATTGGTTTGTGTTTTTGAGTAGGTGAAGTGTTAAATCAGTTCCTATCTTCTATTCTTAATTTGTTCAAACTGCAAGAGGGCCTGACAGATATACTCAACATAGAATTGACTGCTAGTCTGGGCAATTGAACACACTGAGTCTTTGGCTTGAGAGAAAGAGTTGGGTAATGTTGTTTGTAGAGACCTATGCAATTGTCCTTAGTGGCCTCTTTTTTTTTTAATAGGTATTTTTATATATATGTAGTGTCCATGTTTTTTTTAATACAAATTCTTTTTGTGTATATGCTAGTGCTATGGAACCTAAATAAACAATTATAAATTTAATAGATAATGTCTTCAATGAAGGAATTGATGTACCACATGTAAACCAAAATCCATGCTTAATGCCATTTTGTGCAAAATGATTTTGTCTATTAGCATATCAGATTTTGTTACACCCTTCATGACTGTAATGTTTAAGTTAAGTATTGACGCAATTTTCTAAAGTAGCAAGTTCTGTTGTCATTATTTTTTTTCTAGTGGTTATGAGGAGATCAAGAATTATCAAGGAAAGATATTGAAGTGGAAAGGAAAAGTTTCTAAGAGGTTACAAATATTGAGTCCTTGATCAGATATCCTTTTTTTAAAGTAATCGCTACAGAAATGGTTAATTTTTCCTAAATTTTTAAAACAAGTGATAATTATTTAGTATCATATTCTTAGCTACAAGTTGCAGGTCTTCATACCATAAATTTTAGAGTTAAACTCTTACATGGACAAAGTTGTAGGTTATATTGAACCATCTGTTATATTTTTTGACTCTTTAGTTGCCAGAAAGATTAAATTCACATCCTATTTGTCATTGTGTTTGGGACATAAAGTTTTATTTAACTAAATTAATTCTTTTAATATTGAGATAAAAAATCTACAAATAAAGCCTAGAATGGGGACTGCATAGAAAATTATGATATGAAGAACTACTGAATGGCGGTATCAAAGTTCCTTACAAGAAATCCACGTATCAAAATCTAGTTGTAGGATTGAAAAAAAAGACAAGATAAAAAAGTTCATAGGCCCATACAAGACACCCATGAAAATATAGAACATCAATTTATAGAACCCTTGCAAGATATCCCAAGGAACGACAGGTAGTGAAAACCAGATAGATAGAAAAAAGAACATAATCATCTGCTGCCTCACCTGTTTGAGGTAAGACAAACTCGGTCCAATTCTCTTAACAATGGTACATATCTGTCCAAGTGCAATAACCTTCAAAGATTTGCACTGGTAAAGAGAATCCCCATATTTTATCAGCCTAACATAGTCTTTGGCCACTTTGGCAATGAGATTGTGAGCAATATTGATCTGGCTGAGGGCCAACTTGTAGTGATCTTTATCATATAAAACATTTAGTATATCTCCATAAAATGGATGCACATCATCTTGGCAGGGGAAATTGTCTTAGAAAATACATGTGAAGCAACAGTAGAAGAAGCAGTAGTAGTAGCAATAGCAAATACATCACTAACACTTCTTCAGGCATATTTAATTGACTCATCAAAATGAGCAGCCTTTATTTTAGCTACCTCATCACTATCATCCTCATCCATTGCCTCGGGGTTCTCACTTCTTTTTCTTTCACATTCAATATCCTATAAAAGTGCAGAGGAAAGAGAACATGACAAATTGAAATAATAAGATACAAGTTGAGGAAAATTGAATCAAAAAATGTAAAATTCTAACAAACCAGTTCAAAAAAATATATTAAGAAATTCATAACCAAATCTAGTTTGCAAAAGCCACCACAATTGAAACTCACCTTCTCAATATTTTCTCTAATAGCATACTTGCAAGCCCGCTAAAAAATCTCTTTAATATCAGCTCTATTGAATCCTTGGGTATAACAGGTCAATGCCATTAGGTATAATGAAAACTATTTTCTTGGTTGTCATACCATCCATCTCCATCAACAACTGGTTAAGGACTCTGTCCACAATACTACCAGCATCCCCAACACTTCTTCCATGCTACAAACATGCAAACCAATTATGCATCACCAGTTAGAGCCTATCTCTCAAATAGTTCAAACAAAATGAAAAAACCCACAATTTTATGCAGCACAGAGCAGATGGATTGCTAGAGCCCGCTGAAAAATCTTTGTAATATCTCATTAATAAATATAATGGATGGGGCATTCTTCTCAGACTCCTCAAAATCCTTTCAGAGATTGCTTTCACTTTCTCCAACTAGCTTTGACATGATCTCAAGTCCATTGATACAAAAAAAGAAGGCACTAGTTTCATTTGCCACTGCCCTAGCAATTAAAGTTTTCCCAGAACCAGGAGGCCCATAGAGCAGAATACCCTTTGGGGGCTTCACAGCAATAGATTTGAATATTTTTGGGTGTCTAAGAGGAAGCTCTAATAATTTATGGATCACCAGTCAGAATTAGTTGAACTAGACTTTCTTTGTTGTAGAATTGATTTAGTATAGAATATTTTCCAGCAGGATTTTTTTTTTTAAAGCAAGGTTTTCGTAGCATTATCTACCACTTGAGCAAAAGTTTCCATGGCTAAATTTCCTTGCCACAGTTAATATTACTTTAAAGAATTAAAAGTTAGTAAGTCCTTGACTAGAACATACACATTTGTCACTTCATTAAGATGACAATTGTGTACTAATTTTCCTAATTGTATAAGTCATCGTCATCTTTATTAACTGCTGTAGAAAATACATTTTAAGCACCAGTAGAAGAACTAGGAAATCAAAATTTAGAACCAAAGCCTCGAGATTTTTGTAGTGTTTGTGCAAAGGCTTGATACTTCCAAATATCAGCATCAGTGACACTTCTTCGGACATATTTCATTGACTCCTCAAAATGAGCAGCCTTTAGTTCAGCTACCTCATCACTATCATCCTCATTCATTGCCTTGGGGTTCTCACTTCTTTTTCTTTCATGTTCAATATTATCCTGTAAAAGTGCAGAGGAAAGAGAACATGACAAATTGAAAAAATAAGATACAAGTTGAGGAAAATTGAATCAAAAAATGTAAAATTCTAACAAACCAGTTCAAAAAAAACCATTAAGAAATTCATAACCAAATCTAGTTTGCAAAAGCCACCACAATTGAAACTCACCTTCTCAATATTTTCTCTAATAGCATACTTGCAAGCCCGCTGAAAAATCTCTGTAATATCTCATCAATAAATATAATGGATGGGGCATTCTTCTCAGCCTCCTCCAAAGCCTTCTAGAGATTGCTTTCACTTTCTCCAGCCAACTTTGACATGATCTTAGGTCCATTGATACATAAAAAGAAGGCACCAATTTCATTTGCCACTGCCTTAGCAATTAAAGTTTTTCCAGAACCAGGAGGCCCATAGAGAAGAATACCCTTTGGGGGATTCACACCAATAGATTTGAAGAGTTGTGGGCATCTAAGAGGAAGCTCTACCAATTCATGGATCACCAGTTAGAGCCTATCTCTCAACTAGTTCAAACAAAATGAAAAAATCCATAGTTTCACGTAGAGTAGAGTAGATGGATCGCTAGAGCCCAAAGTAGTCTGGAAAATAGAACGAGCAAGGACCCCCTGGAAACAAGCCGTAGAATGAGTGTGGACACCTGAAGATAAATATCTAGACTAATCACCAATCAGGATGCCATTAGTGATTAGTTTGGATATTTATCTTCAATTTTTTTTAAACACTCCGCATTTCATCAAAATTTTGACCAACCTGCGTCGAAACTCTGGCATAAAATTGACCATTCTTTGTCGAAATGTGGCATCGTGGGTTTGACATCCTAGTCAGAGCTACTAAATATTTTGACAAACAATGGTTGAAATATGACCATCGTGAGTTTGGCATCCTAGTTGGAGTGACCAAAGTTTTCAACCAATATTAATTTATAGTGGTCGAAAGATCGACAAATACACGAACACCTACCAAGGTTATTTTCAGCCTAGATTGCCCTTTTTTTTGACCAATATAGGAGTTGATCATTCGATGGTTTCAAGTATGGGTTGATATTTCAATGTAGATAATAGCAACGAACCAGTTGGTCAACTATTCAACCATGTTGGGTAGAAACTTCGACCAATATTGCATCAAAAAATGGTGCAAAATGTACTAGTGGCAACACTATCAACAACAAGTGCCTCAAGCTAACCGAACCAATCAGTCCAATGCCATATCAACAGCTCCCAATCAGAATAGGCCTCGAGCCTTGAGTCACCAAAAAAGAATATTCATGCCTCTTGGTGAAACTCTAGATGTGATCTTTCATCGTGTGGCCAAGGCCAATCTAATCACATACCCACCAATCCAACATTTTGATGATGTGACTCCCAAGCCTAATTGGTACAAAGATCATGAGTACTATTATTATCATCATGTCAAAGAACACACTACCTTAAGGCGTATGAAACTCAAGCATTACATCCAATATCTCATCGATAGAAAGGAGATCCAAGTGGACACACCTGCGCAAGCTTCTCCTAATGCCAATCTAAAAATATATTAAAACGTGTTCCCTCAACACAATTCTGGAAAGAACCAAGCCAATATTAATCCTCCTGTAGACACAGAAAATTGGCAAAAGGCTTAAATCAATCAAAAGGTGCAATCAAATAATCAAAATAGCACGAAAAATCAATAAATGGAACAAAGGCAATTCAAATCAAAGGAAAATTCAATTAAATGATTAAATGATTAAATAAAGTTTGAAAAGGGGAAAAACACTACGAAATTGATTAAATTCAATTAATGACATAGTTGTTGAAATGAAAAATCAAAATGAACCTCTTACCCTTCATGGCTAAATTTAATTACTTTAATTAATTAATAAATACTAATTTCCCTCAACAAAGCAAAAAGGAGACAAAATGGACACAAATCACTCACTTTTGTTGAAATGGTCCAGCCTTTTGAAACCATTTAAATGATTGTCCCCTCCTTGTCCCCCCATTTATGGACAAAGCAAAGCCAATTGACCTTACCCAAGCATAACCATGGTTATCTCACTCTACCCCCTACCCTTGGGAAAATCTTATATATTGAAGGCATTTAGAAGCATAATTCATCCACTCCATATCTTTGAATTGCATCAAAGCCCTGTCAATTTGCATCCACATCACTCACTTATCATTTGTCATTGCTAATTAGCTTAAATTGCATTGATCATAGTATATTGTTCATCAAATAGAGCTAGAATTTGATAGAATAGATCTAAATTTGCATATCATATAGCTTAATTATCATCTTTAGAGTGTCACTAGTGAGGATCATAGCTAAGAGCCTCATTTACCACTTTATTTTAGAGATCCATGAGATATTTAGATTAATTGTGCATTATTTAGATTAGTTTGCTTTGAATAGTGTAATTGTCTTTTAAATCTTGTTATTTCATGAAGGTGTATAACTCACACACACAAATGGCGCCCACCGTGGGGCTCTAGGCCTCAAATTCATCATTATTTCCATGTTATTTGCAAAATTTAGGCTAGAATTGCATGAATTTGATTACTGTTTGCAGGTTACAGAAAAGAAATCACGCCTGTCAGTAAAGAAGTCACGCCTCAAGAAAAGAAATGTCGCGGATGGAAATTAAACTATCACCTACAGTTTGAACTATTACGCATTTTAGCCCGCAGAATCACGCTTTTGGTGAAAGAAATCACGCTGTCAAAAATTAAACTCTCACTTTTTGGACAAAGGATTGATGCCTTTGGTCATTTAAATGTCGCTTGATCAGAATTAAAAAGCCACGACCGAGTAATCATTTTACGTCTGGTGTGAAGGGAGTACTCTGCCTTATCCATTTAAATTCTCACTTCCTTCATTTTAAATGTCGTCTTTGATAAATTAGATATCACTTTCACAACATCAGTTTGTCGCGTATGATAAAGATTTCACGCGTAGATACAATTTGATATCGCACCTGGTTATTTTAATCTCGCTTGAGCCCCTTATGGTGACGCTCACGGTTAAAGTAATCATGTCTTTGCCAAATTAGATCTCGCGTTCAGTGTAGAAAATGTCGCCTGACTGTGCCTTTATATTTTATCAAAATAATCACTGTTGTCGCGTCTGGTAAAGATTTCACACGTTGTTAAAATTTGATATCGTACTTGGTTATTTTAATCTCGCTTGAGCCCCTTAGGGTGACGCTCATGGTTAAAGTAGTCACATCTTTGTTAAATTTTATCTCGCGTACAGTCTGGACAATGTCACGTGGCTGTATTTTCTATATTTTATAAAAAATGTTAAAATGAGGACTGTATTCTGATTTCACGTTCATTTTTTTCTATCTCAGGAGTATGGTCTGTC
The DNA here is from genome assembly GCA_027943335.1 of Chamaecyparis obtusa. NCBI lineage: Eukaryota > Viridiplantae > Streptophyta > Pinopsida > Cupressales > Cupressaceae > Chamaecyparis > Chamaecyparis obtusa. Next base: position 232,845 of record BSBK01003928.1, read on the forward strand.
ATAAGAAATTTTCAAAAACCAGAGAGAAGGCATAACTTGGAGGAGAAATTGATCGCTAAGAGGATAAGAAAGGAAAACTGGGTACAAACTACCTTTGTTCTCAACAATGACTTAGAAAAGGATGTAGAGTTATATGCTAAATACATTGCTATTGTAGATGCTTACAAACAGAAATAAGTATCATTAAATTGGGATTTTAGTCCCTAAGTTTGTAAAAATTTTGCAAATTTTGAAGAAAAAGAAAGCATAAAAAGCATAATCAAAATTGTAGCATTCTAAGTGTTGATTTTGGTTTCTCCTCACTTTGTTTGTTTGTGTCGACTAATTTGCTGGTGGAGGGAATGTTTCATTAAGGTAAGGGAAGGATTTGGAGAGAAAATGAGAAAATCTACTACTTAAAAATGTGCCTAGCCTTTGCTAGCATCGTTTGAGGTATTTCTCTCATCAAGCTTGCAAATTTCCCTTAAATTGTGGCATTTTCAAAGTTCAAAACATAGTTTAATCATAAACGGAAAAGAAGAAACATTTCAATTCTAAGAACCCCTTTGTCACGGGGTTGAAAAAGAACCAAATTGATTGTGAGTGTTTGGGATAAGGGAAAAGCAATAGGGATATGCTCTTCACTCTTTGAGTGAATCAAATTCCCAAACTTGCTCTACCAAATCCACTTTTCATGCTTTCAAATGAACATGTTTAAAACTTAGTGGGCTCGCCTCCTGAGATTGCCTTAAAAGGGCTGGTGAGAGGGACAGCCCAAAGTGGGATACACTTGCTTTTGCCGTGAGAATCCAACCCACTATAAAATGAAATGTGTGTATCCTTAATGGGGTGCACGACAAAAGGATTTTAGCTCTTTTGAACTTCCTCTAGTAGTCTTAACAGATTGGGCAAAATCATGCTTCGGTGCGTGTGGGAAGCCCCTTAACATACTTGGGGGATGAACAGCTAAGATCTATTTTGAATGGAAAACTTACTACATAATGGTAAAATAGAAAAACTACCTATTAGAGCCATGTTTATGAACCAATTATGTGCTAGGTAGATTTGCGTGGAAGCTATTCTTGTGTTTCAATCTGTGAAAATGTTCAAAAATACACACATTAGAGCACTCTAGGGATATGGTACCAAATTGATGTGTGTGTTGAGATTGTTTTTATATTTTCAAACAAGATATTCCAAAGTTATTGATCAAAACATCATTAAAATTTTAAACCATTTAAAATTGATCAAAAACCTTTACCTTATTCCAAAAACCAGCTTATCAAGAGAAGAAGTCAACATACCCTTAAAGTTTGTTCATGCCTGTTATTACAAGATCACTCTCTATAAAGAAAACATTACAAACAGATGGGACCTACAAATGAGAAGAGCTCCCATCTCCAAAGGACACTTTCATTACTTCACGAGTGAGTGAAAAAGCCGCTAAGGCAAAGGACACCAACAAGATGTTTAGCGGCACCCTAGGAAATACCGATCCTAACAACCAAGGAAACAACATTAATGGGGGTATGGATCCTAACAACAATCAAGGAAATTCTAATAATGGAGGAAGAGATCCTAATTCCCAAGAAGCAAATTAACAAGGCAAAAACTTACCTCCTCCTCATAATACAAACCTACCCCCAATTGCGGAAGAAGCCATGGTTGAAAGAGTGTTGGAGGCAAGACAATGTCCTTATTTCATAGAACTAATGAAAAAGACCATGCTTATGGATAAAGAAAAACACTTCATGGACTTGATACAAACGGGGGTAAAGCTACCTAAAGATTTTGACAGAGAACAACTAAAACCCAAGGAAATAGAAGACCCTATGGAAGCAATAATGGAACAATTCAAGGCATTACAAATGGAAATCGACAGTTTGAAACAAAACGGGGCTCCTAAGCCTTTCTCTATTGAAACATTATGTCCTTTTCCATTCGATAAGAGTTTGGTCATGGTGCCTTTTCCCATTAATGTTACATTTCCTAAATATGATAGGTATGAAGGAACATCTGACCCACATGATCATCTTCGGAGGTTTTGTGCATTGAGTCTTGAATTCATGCATGAAACAACCTATTTAATGAGACTATTCCCAAGAAGCTTGGGAGGAATGGCCGTGGATTGGTTTTCAAAACTACCATCCGGCATCAAAACCTTTGAAGAATTAGCTTCTAAATTCGTGACTCATTACTCCTATAACATCAAACATGAGGTCACAATGATAACGTTATGTAACACAAAGCAACAAGATGGAGAAGCCTTCCTCACATTCTTGCAAAGATGGAGGACTGCATTTGCTAGATATCCAAGAAGTGTACCGGAAAAAGAAAAAATGGATATCTTTATTAACGGTTTAAGAAATGAATTAAATTATAGACTAAGGATGCAATGTCCTAAAACCTTCCAAGATTTGATTAATAACAGAATTACAACAGAAGAAGTGTTGATTAAGAGTGGAGAGTTGAAATTGTACAAGGAAAATAAGAACAACTCTAACTCCAACAACAACAATACCAACAATAACAACAATCAAAATAAAATTTGGTACAATAACAATAGCCGTTATGCTGCAAAAAATAACAACAAAGGCATTGTTAATGATGGTGTAGTGGAATCTAGCAACTTGAAGGTGATTCCATTTGCCCTTACAAAGACACCAAATCAAGTGAATAATACTAATCAAGCATATAATGCACCTTCCAACAATAACAACAATGCCAACAAGAATAATCAAGGAAACAAGGATCAAAACAGCAAGTATGAAAAGTATTTGAAGCCCACTCCTTCAAGACACTTTACACCCTTGGGAGAATCACTTGAAACTGCATTAAAGGCTCTCATGGCTAACAATGTTATTACATTACCCGCTATTAAGCCTTATGAACCAGACCACAAGCCGGGCTGGTGGGATGCTAAGAATCATTGTGAATATCATAGGATTCGGGGGCACACTACAAATGAATGTCTACAATTAAAGAATGTGGTGCAAGACTTGATAGATAATAACATAATCACAGTTGATGGACCCCAAAATAATGAGGATCATACGGCCTTCAAACAACCTTTTTACAAACATGATAAAGGTGAGTCATCAAATGGCAAGAAACAAAGTGCCAATAATCTCAACTTTGCGCCATCATATGATCATATTGTTAATGCTATAATAATTAATGAACAGCCTCAAAAGGAAGCAACAAATGTCAGTACAAGAGGGAAGAATTCTAGAATGACTTTACAAGGGATAGTCCCTCAAAACACCAATATCCCACAATCCAACATTGTGGTCAAACAACCTCCTACAACAGCAAGGCCTTATAGTTTGGTGGACCAATTGCAATGCACTCCAGCACAAATCTCAATCTTAGAGTTATTGAAGTTGTCACCGAATCATAAAGAGATTTTAGAAAAAGCTTTAGAAGAGACACATGTTTCTACTACCTTAGGGGAAGAAAAGTTTCAAAATATGGTAGGACATCTCGTGGCTCCTCATTGTCTTTCATTTTCTGATCAAGATGACATGTCTATAACTCATCCTCAAAATTTGCCATTACATATAGAGGTTTTGATCGAAAGGCATAGAGTCAAAAGAGCCCTTATTGATGGAGGGGCTGGTCTTAACATCTGCACATTGAGTCTTGTAAAATCCTTAGGTCTATCTGAGTCTTGCATTGACCCTACAAAGAAAATCACCATAAAAGCTTACGATGAAGCTGAAAGAGCTTCTAAAGGCATGATTGTATTGCCTATCCAAGTGGGACCAGTCAAGAAGGAAACCAAGTGTCAAGTGTTGGACATGAAATTAACCTATAACATCTTATTGGGAAGACCATGGATTCATGAGATGCAAGCCATCCCATCCACATACCACCAATGCATCAAGTTCCCATACATGGGTGAAGAAATCACAGTTGGAGGAGACTCAAATCCATTCCAATATTGTAATGCACTCAAACCCTTGCATGAATTATACATTCCACATAATCATGAAGGAGTTATTCCAAGAATCACCAATGAAGATACACAAAATCCTCTTCAAGCTAGCTCAACTACATCAACTAAGGGCAAGGAAAAAGTGAGCTATGAGGGTCCAAATGTAATGGAAAGTCCATATTTAGCACCTAAATTGGAGATAGTGATCTACAAACCTACTAAAGAAGAAAAAGAACAAGCTAAAGAAGATCATTACCAACACATGAGTGAGATGATGAACAAATTTGACAAACAATGCAAGATTAGTTCAAAAGGAGTAGGAGAATATTCAGTTTCTCTATTTGACATGCCCATATCTCCCAAATCACATGGTAAACCCTCAAAAGAACATCTTCCACATAAGTATAATTCTTATTTTGTGAGGGAAGATAGTAAAGCAACATGGGATAAGGAAGAAGATGATGTCCTTCAATGGCTTTATCATGATGAGAATGATACCTTAGACACTCCCATGGAAAGAATTCAGCATGTCAATATACAAACCGAACAATATGGGAAAGGATTTGATATTATGCAAAAGATGGGATACAAAGGAAGAGGACCCCTAGGCCAAAGAAATAGAGGATTATTAGAACCTATTGAGCCTATTTGGAGGGCAAGTCATGAAAAATCCGGAGTAGGTTTCCAATACAAGGGAGAAAGTTCAAGTCCAATGCATGATTTTCATCCTCAAATAAATGCATTAGAATCTGAAGGAGATAGTGATGACTCTCGGGATTATGAATGGGATACTTTATCAGAGGAGTCATGTCAAGATAAAGAAGTCATTGCTATACATACTTATGCAAAAATCCCAAAACAAGATGCTCCAATTAATGAAGAACCTCCTATTCAAAGGCCTAATATAGAACAAGCATCTAATAGTGGAGCATGGATAGAAACATTTTGGACACCTTCAGAGGAGGGAAATTCAAACATTAGTTTTAACCCGCTTGTGGCTTTTCCCACATTGTTTCCCATAGAGGTTGATGAGGATTCGAGTGAAGGGGACTTTGACCCTGCTTCCATGGATCATCTTGAGGAAGCGCACATCATAGATCTAAACGATACAATGTATGAACCCTCAAATGAAGTCATGTCCATAAATCCTATTGATGACACCTTACCCAATAATTCCTTAATTTTGATGCACCCGGACCTCATTGATTGGGATCAAATCGAACCACATGACTTACTTTACTTCCCAAATGACCAAGCAACAAACCAATGCCTCAATGTGGTTGAACCCTCTTTCACCAACGAACTCAATGCGGACATAATGACAACAACAAGGGTCCAATCTCTTAGTCAAAAAAAGAAAAAAATGAAAAAAAAATAAAAAATGAGAAGTTCTATTGGTGAAAACCCAACAGTGGCACCATTAGAACCAAAAACAATGAAAATAAAAGATGTTTCTTTTGGTGAAAACCCAACTATGGCACCATTAGAAGAGAGATTGGAGACTTTGCCTGAACATGAAGAAGAATGGTCATCTATTCTTATAGAACCAACATAAAAAGTTAACATTGGTACGAAACTAGATCCAAAGGTCATACACTTGGCTACATCACTTACATCTCTTGAAAGAGAAGACTTTATCAAATTCTTCCAAGAACAACAAGTAAATTTTTCATGGTCATATGCCGATATGCCTGGACTGGATCCTGATTTCATAATGCATCATCTGAATGTTAGACCCGGAATTAAACCTGTGAAGCAAAAACTAAGGAAAATGCACCCACATGTGGCTCTCCTAGTCAAGGTAGAATTGGAAAAATTGTTAAAGGTGGGGTTCATAAGAACAATAACATATGCTGATTGGATCTCTAACATTGTGCCGGTTACTAAGCATGATAAATCTATCTGTGTGTGTACGGATTTTAGAGATTTAAACCTTGCATGTCCCAAAGATGACTTCCCATTTCCAAGTATAGACACCATAGTGGATCTGACAGCAGGTCACACAATGTACTCATTAATGGATGGATTTAGTGGCTACAATCAAATAAAGATTGCTCCTGAAGACCAAGAAAAGATAGCATTTACTTGCCCTTGGGGTACTTTTTGTTGGAATGTCATGCCCTTCGGTCTTAAAAACACTGGAGCTACATATCAAAGGGCCATGACAACTATTTTCCACGACATGATGCACACTTTCTTAGAAGATTATGTGGATGAAATTCTAGCAAAGTCCCACAATAGAGAAGAACATTTACAAATCCTAAGAAAAATATTCATTCGGTTAGAACAATTCAAAGTTAGATTAAACCCAAAGAAGTGTGCCTTTGGGGTCCAATCCAACAAGCTATTGGGTTATATAGTGTCAGCAAAAGGAATTGAAGTTGATCCTAAAAAAGTACAAGCCATTCTAGAAATGGAGATTCCAAGAAACATTTGTCAAATGAGATCACTACAAGGAAAGATTCAATCAATAAGGAGATTTATATCTCAATTAGTAGAAAAGTGTCACTCCTTCACCAGATTGCTACACGAGGACACTACATTTATGTGGGATGAAGAATGTGATAAGGCCTTCACTATTTTGAAGACTTATTTGATAAACCCACCTATTCTTATGTCACCTATCAAGGGCAAAGAACTGTTGTTATACATATCAGCCACAGAAAGGTCTCTAGGCATATTGTTGGCACAAGAAGATGAGCAAGGAAAAGAAAGGGAAATCTACTATCTTAGTAGAACCTTAATAAAATATGAACTAAATTATTCCTTCATGGAAAGAGCATGTCTAGCAGTGGTCTTTGCATCTCAAAAACTAAGACATTATATGTTGATGCATAAGATCAAATTAATTGCCAAAATTGATCCTCTCAAATACTTGCTAAGTAAAACTGGCTTAACAGGTAGAATAGCAAAATGGGTCATGATCCTAAGTGAATTTGACATTGAATATGTTGATAGAAGAGCAATTAAAGGACAAGTGATAGCAGATCACTTAGCAGATAACCCAATGGAGTCTACACAAACCATGTAAATTGAATTTCCAGATGCAGCAATTGTCAACATAGAAGCAAAGACATGGAAATTATATTTTGATGGATCTTATACACAAGGAGGTTCTGGAGCAGGTATATTATTGGTTACCCCTCAAGGGTACACCATTCCAAAGTCTTATAAACTCTTATTTCCATGCACCAATAACATAGCGGAATATGAGGCATTAGTCATTGGCATCAAAATGGCTTTGGAATGGAATATTGCAGAATTACAAGTGTATGGAGATTCCCAACTCATAATCAATCAGGTTAATAATGAATACAATACCAAAGATATAACATTGATGAAATATAAAACCTTGATTGATGGATGGAAGAAGTACTTTTCTTTGATCACATTTGAACAGATTCCAAGAGAAAAGAATAGAGCAGCAGATGCCATGGCTACTTTGGCTTCATTATTACAAAAACTAGATCAAAATGAGAAGTATGAGTTCTTGGTGGAAGAGTTGGTAAAACCAGCATTCAACCTTCCTGATACCCAAATTGTTTCTCTTTTACATGGACATGAATCTCCTTGGTATGGACCCATCTATACTTACCTTAAAGACCAAATACTCCCTGTAGACCAAACTTGTGCCCAAAGACGTAACTTCATACGCCAAGCCACCCGTTACCTCATCCTTTCAGACACATTGTATCGTAAGGGTCTTGATGGGACGTTACTTAGATGTCTAGAGGAAGAAGAGTCTAAGTTAGCTTTACGCGAGGTCCACAAAGGCATTTGCGGGTCACACTCAAGTGGTCTTAATCTAGCTAAGAAAATCCTTCATTTAGGGTACTTTTGGACAACATTAGAAAAGGATGCTTGTCAATTTGTGAAGACATGCAAAAAATGTCAATATCATGGTAACATGATACATGCACCGGCTCAAGAATTACACCCATTCATTACACCATGGCCTTTTTATCAATGGGGTTTTGACTTGATTGGAATCATACATCCTCCATCTTTGAATGGACACAAGTATATCATCACAGCAATAGAATACTTCACCAAATGGGTGGAAGTAGTTCCATTAACAACAGCAACCGGCAAACAAATTTCAATGTTCATATTGAACCACATAATTTTCTGCTATGGTATTCCACATGCCATTATCACGGATAATGGGAAACAATTCAAAAATCAGGATATTGATGAACTTTGCATGACATTCCACATTACACATCATTCGTCATCCATTTATTATCCACAAGGCAATGGACAAGCTAAAGCAACGAACAAAAATATCCTCAAGATATTAAAAAGATCAGTTAACAAATCAGGAAGAGATTGGCACGTGCAAAAAAATCCCGCACTATGGGCTTACAGAACTAGTATCAGAACACCTACAGGAGCCACCCCATTCTCTTTAGTTTATGGAACCGAAGTAGTTCTACCATTAGAAGTTGAAATCCCATCTCTATGGGTTTCATTAAGAGGATTGATCACTGATGAGGATTATAGGATTGCCAGACTACAACAATTGGAATTGTTAGAGGAACACCAGACTCAAGCTTATGAGCATTTAAGAGTTTATCAAAATAGGATTTCACGCAATTACAACAAACACATCAAACCAAGAACTTTTCAAGTAGGAGACTTGGTATTAAGAGAAAATCCCAAAAATCAAGCTGAAAGGGAAAAGAAAGGAAAGTGGGAAGCTAATTGGATAGGCCCATTTGTGATTGTGTCATCCTTTGGAACTGGAACATATAAGCTATCAAATTGTAATGGTGAAGAGTTACAAGAACCCATAAATAGCATTCATTTGAAGAGGTTCTACACCTAAAGCAGATGAAAGAGTATAAAGAGTATCAGATGAGAGAGCATCATAATTATTGTACATAGTTGAAAAGGGATCTTGAAAATACAAAAACATTTGAAAATAGAAAATCCAAAAACATTGGAAAGGAAGAAAGATAAAAAATAGTGGAAAATTGAGCATAAAGAAAGCAAAAACATTTGAAAAACCATCTCTTGGTGAAAACCTAGCAATAGGCACCAAGGTGATAAGGAAAAATACAAAAAAAATAAAAATAAATAAAAAATACAAAAAAAAAATGAAAAAGGAAAAAAGTGCCTTGGTGAAAACCTAGCAATAGGCACCTTGGTAGCAAAAAAATGAAAAAAAGAGAAAAAAAGAAAAAAGAAAAAAGCACCCAAAGGTGAAAACTTGGCAACAAGCACTTTTGGTTTCCTTAAGTCATTTCTTTCCTAGTCACATGCGTACATAATGCATCTCATCATCCCATTTGTCCAAACCTTCATTGCATCCGTCATTTGTACATAGTCGTAATAACATTTTTTAGCATCATCCTTTGCATTGCCCAAAGAAGTTGTCAAAACTGATACATCAAACACTTGGGGGCAGCATAAAATAGATCGAAAAGTGAGTACCTCAAAAAGGATTCAAACGAGCAACATTCAGTCACAAGCGGAAAGGGATCAACATTTTCAGAAGAGAGATCAGATGTTTGTAAACCTTTGATTGATATCATTGTTTACTAACCAAGAAGTTGACTACAACAACAAATCCTTGAGCCTAAATTGACTTATTATTCAAGATTAAAAATCAAACATCATTCCATGATCAAAACACTTCGAAATATTCTTTGAAAATCAGAAAACAATGCAAAACACGTAGATAGATTCTTTTGAAAAGTTGGTTAAAAATCTGTTTACTTACATTAATTCAATTTGTATCAAGTATTTTTAGCTAATCAATGATGTTTCGACTAGATTGGCAATGATGGAGACATGATATTTTTCTTGACTATGAAGTGAATGTTTGGAGGAAGATTCATTGCCTTATGAGAATTCATCTAAAGACATGGTCATCAAAGAACCATCAAGGATTATCTTATAAAACAATGAGTTAACTTTTGTTTGTTTACGCAACCGGATATCTTGGATATTTAGATTCTTCATATCTAAATGCCAAAATCCACTTGCAACATAGAATCTAACAAAATTGGTATTCGTACTCTCATGATTGTTTGTAATCAGTGATAGTCGTATCGACAAGACCGATGGGAAAGAAAAATAGAGGTTACCATATGAACAATAAAAAGCGATATTCATATTATCATGTCAGTGGGCAGTGGTGATTGTATTGACTTTCCAGTCCCAAGTGCTCAATGATGAAATATATCCTCAAGGCATTTATTTGCTAAAAGCTAGTGACACTTAGCTGCATTCATAGAAAAGATAATTGCATTCATGGAAGGTTAATGCATTCTCATGTTAGAATAATTGCACATGCATTTTTTCCAAAGGGTTTTATTTCGCATCAAAAAGGGGGTACATAACATCATCAACAAGGTCAAATCAGCAAGGACAACATCATCTCAATATCATCTTTTCTACAATAAAAACATGAGATTATCCTTTTTGCATTCATTCCATACCATTAATCATTACATAGATATACTATCGAGGAAAAGAAGGAAATAACCATTTACATGTGCATACATCTAGACAACGATACATATTGCATACATGAGAAAATAACACAAAAACAAAAAATTGCACCCATACATGAAGAAAGAACTACATCCATCTATCTATATCATACATAAGATACATTGCATCCATAGACACATCCATTCAAAACAAATGCATTAGATAAACACATATAGCAGCATCTAAAGGTAATCTCATATATCATCAAGTAAAAAAAATAGCAAAGATCATAAATGTCCTCACATCACATGTCTACTCAAAACTCAACGCATCTAGTATAACAATGATATCATAAATGAACTCTATAATCGCCCATCAATAGGGGCATCAATGTCAATACAAGTATCAAAGTACAACTGGAAAGGTGACACCAAGGTCACAAGAATATGATACAATATCAAGTATCTCAACATCAATACACAACTAATCAACAAGAGCACTCATAGCTCAACTCTCGTCACCACTGGGAGGAGGTCCTGGAGAAGGCTTTGATGGAGGCTGCTAAGGTGGCTGAAGAGGTGTCTGACCAACCATAGCAACAAGGAGAGGAACCAATGGAGCTAGACCTGATACTAACTACTGAATCATAGAAGACATCTATGATACCTCTATCCGTAATGCTCCCACATCTGCTCGCAGCTGGCTAGTACTAGAACTCTCACCAACCTCATAGGTACTCTGAGGATCACCTGTATCTATAGGAGCTTTCCCCCGATCACGGGAAAAAGCTGCTAGCATTTGCTGTGCACCTGTATCCTGACCATCCATGGTAGCCTGCGGTAATCCTGCTCCCGTATCCTATCCTGCCACTGAATCCTGCCTAGCAGCCCTCACATGGTCCTGATGATCTATCCTCTATCTTTGTGCTACTGTAGGATGAGGAGGAGGAAGTGGTGCCTATATCTATATATCTCTCGCTTGTCCTCTGAGTCTAATCACCGCCCTACCTCGTGGTCTACCTCTGTGTCTCCTCCCACCACCGACACCATTACCATCATCATCTCTCCTAGGCACTGGCTCTGTAGGGTCTGTAAATCGAGGCATAGGATGCTCCATCAACTAATCCAGATACTCCTGAGTAACCCCGACATCTCTAATATGTAATCTCATATCCTAGTCCATAAAACCAAGCCGCGATATCTGCTCAATAGCATCATCATATGAAGGCATGTGTCCCCAAGTAGCCCTCTCTGCACTAGAACAAGCATAAACTACAGATCCCTGAGGCATAGGCTGAATCCGCCCAAACTGCCGTAGCACTCTACCTGCCAAAAATCTCTCAAGGACAGAATCAATCTCGCCGATCATCCATCGAGGAGAAAACATGTGCGGTAACTCCAAGCCATCCTCTCTTGAATCCTCAACATCAACATATGGTCTCCAATAGACCTCATCCATATCATCAATCTGATGCCGCCAATACTCCAAATGTTCCAAGTGATGCTGTGTCACCATCCCAATGTACTACCATGCAAAAGGATACCCTAAAGGTCAATCTCGCTCTGATATCGGATGACTAACTAGTAAGTGCTCCCATATCCAAAGCTGCAAAATATGAATCCCAGTAGATAAAATAGCTAATCTCCTATAAACCACCTCATGAAGATCATGGTATAGCTGTGCAAGCACACAAGATCCCCAATCAAATTATCGAGGCTGATGCAGAAAGTCCTCGATAATCCTACCCCAACCCACTGAAAACCTGCGACCCCGATGATCAGGTAGTAACACGCCACCAATAATAGCACCTAACATCACTGGTAAAATAGGAAAGGAAGCAAACTGAGGCCATAGGATGCAATCATCACCAATAGAAGGATCTCCGAATACTCACTGACAATAAGTCCCATCATATACTGCATCATAATATGCTATCTCCCCATGTGTCGGGATCCGCAGTAACCTATACACATCCTCAGGAGTAATAGTCATCTCTCCCTGTGGCAACCAAAAAGTGTTTTTCTCAGAGTGCCAACACTCTGCGATGGTGGTAATCAAACCTCAGTTCATCTAGAACCGAGGAAGCTCTAATACACATAACAAACCACATCACCTAATCACTCATCTCTCAGCGTCAGTCAACTGCTCTCTCAGCTCCATCACCCAATGTGGTACAGTCCAGAGGTACAGAACAGGGACATCCTCCTGTTTAATCAAAACAAGGGAATCACATGAGTAACCTAATATCAGGAAATCAAACAATCAATCACAGTCATCAATTTACATATACCTATCAGACCTACCAATCCTAACTCTAAGCATTGAGGAAGGATGATCCTAGTTTTATGTCTCTAAGCATTTGCGAATAAAATGAATGGACGATTAGACCCATGACCTATCATTCGTGATGAAGATTGATTTACCTTATCCTTCGATATCATGGTTACCAATGTCCTAATTCATTGTTGAAATCAAACAAGGGGAACACCCTAACTGAACATTCGATCAAATTCATTGAAGTGATCCATATCAATCAAGTTGACGCAATCGAGCAATCAGACGTCATTGAAAAGTCTCAAGCAACGTAAATTTTTTTTCACTTACGCGACTTTTCTTTCAGGTGTAATTTCTTTTACCAGAGGTGACATCTAATTTGTCATATGCATGATTTTAATCATCCACGTGACTTCATTCGAAAAATGCGGTATAAGATTTTCCTCAGGCGACATTTTATTATCTAAGGTTTTCACGCGATAAACAATTAAAATGTTTAAACCATAAGTGATATTAAATTTTCAGCACACGATAAAGGATTTTCTATAGGCGTAAACAGAACAATGAAAGGTGATACTAAATTTTCCAGAGGAGACATTTAATTTTTTCAGGCGTAACTACATTGCACGGAGGTGACATTTCTTTTCTCAAACGCAAAATCAAAATTTTAAAATGCATTAAATGAAGTCATAAATGCAATTTTAGAAACACGAGGAAAATTTGAATGACATACCAAAGGACCATCATTCGCTCTCCGACCGAACCGGCGCGCTCTCTCAAGTCGATGCTCGCAATGTGGGACCACCATCGTGTAAAAAGGGCTAAAATCAGAGCTAAAAATCTCAAAAGGGAAAGGTGAAAATGAATAGTAAAATGAGGGGTTTTACCCTATTTAAGGTGAAATTGGCCCTAATAAAGACTTAAAAATGCACTTTGGACCTATTATATGACATCTTCATTAGCCAGGGCATGAATCAAACTTGCTTATTTCTTTAAAATGGTATCAGAAATCAAAACATATTCCAACTAATCAAAATCTTTCAAATCAAGGAATTAATATGTTTTATTTCTGAGGGGGCATCAGAGTATCAAATTGGCATCACATCAAAAACATTTATCAGTGGGGCATATCATATCATATCATATCAAGTTATCATATCATATCAATTTCATATCAGGAGGCAAATCAGTATCATATCAGGAGAAAAATCAATATCAAATCTGCTATCATATCAAACCTATCAACATATCAGCAATCAATGAACGCAGGACCTTTATCAGTGAACACAGGACCTTTATCAGTGAACCTAGGACCTATCATCAAATCAGGACCCATATCATATCAGAGGCATCAGAATCATATTAGCATCATCATCAGAGGTACATCATCATCATCAGGAAGTACATCAATCAGAACGATCAGAGGCATATTAGAACTAGGACCTGAATCAGATCATCATACTAAGGGAATCTTTGAATCGGTGTTCTTCACACATCAATCCAAAGAGGGGCATTTGTAGACACGAAAAATTGGCAAAAAGCTTAAATCAATCAAAAGGTGCAATCAAATCATCAAAATAGCACGAAAAATCAATAAATGGAACAAAAGCAATTCAAATCAAAGGAAAATTCAATTAAATGATTAAATGATTAAATAAAGTTTGAAAAGGGGAAAAACACTACGAAATTGATTAAATTCAATTAATGACATAGTTGTTGAAATGAAAAATCAAAATGAACCTCTTACCCTTCATGGCTAAATTTAATTACTTTAATTAATTAATAAATACTAATTTCCCTCAACAAAGCAAAAAGGAGACAAAATGGACACAAATCACTCACTTTTGTTGAAATGGTCTAGCCTTTTGAAACCATTTAAATGATTTTCCCCTCCTTGTCCCCCCATTTATGGACAAAGCAAAGCCAATTGACCTTACCCAAGCATAACCATGGTTATCTCACTCTACCCCCTACCCTTGGGAAAATCTTATATATTGAAGGCATTTAGAAGCATAATTCATCCACTCCATATCTTTGAATTGCATCAAAGCCCTATCAATTTGCATCCACATCACTCACTTATCATTTGTCATTGCTAATTAGCTTAAATTGCATTGATCATAGTAGATTGTTCATCAAATAGAGCTAGAATTTGATAGAATAGATCTAAATTTGCATATCATATAGCTTAATTCTTATCTTTAGAGTGTCACTAGTGAGGATCATAACTAAGAGCCTCATTTACCACTTTATTTTAGAGATCCATGAGATATTTAGATTAATTGTGCATTATTTAGATTAGTTTGCTTTGAATAGTGTAATTGTCTTTTAAATCTTGTTATTTCATGAAGGTGTATAACTCACACACACACCTCCTAATTAGAACCAAAGAAAAGGAAAGCAAGGTGACCATGCTGATCAAAAAGGCTATACAGTTGCCCATATGAACTATGACAAGTTTGTTGGATGTATAAACCAAGATAAACCACAGTTAATGTCATCCATGTTAGAGGAGTTGATAGTCAGTGTGAAATTACCATACATAGAGGCTAGATAACTATTGCCCGGGCCACTCCAAGACCAACACACAATGCACAATACAACCTCATAGAATATCTTGGGAATACACCTACCCAAATTTCCATCCTTGACCTTCTCTACACTTCACCCATCCATCAAGAAATCCTCAACCAAGCTCTTCAAGAAGGACATGTCCCCACAAACATAAATACCATCTAGTTTGAGAGCCTTATGGGACATTTATCAACATCCTATGCTTTATCCTTCAAGCAATCTGACATACTAGCTGTTGAGCCTGACCATAATCTCCCTCTCTACATCGCCATTATGGTCAAAGATTTTTCCATAAAAAGAGTCATGATAGATAATGGCTCAACCCTAAACCTGTGCACTTTAAAATTCATTCAGAAGATAGGATTCATGGAGGCTGATATATCACATGAGGTAACCACCATCAAGGAATATGATAACTTGGAGTGTACCTCTGAAGGTACCATTCTTTTTCCTATCCAGCTAGGCCCAACAACTCAAGACACCATTTTCCATGTTGTTAATCTTGACCTACCATTTAAAATCCTCCTTAGTCGACCATGGATTCATTCCATCAAGGTTGTACCATCTACTTACCATTAGTGTATAAAATTTATGCATCAAGGCACTGAGGTTACTATCCATGCAGACCCCTAACCCTTTGCATACTACTATGTGATGGAAGCATCATGCCCTCATTCCACTCATTGTCCTAGAATTGACATTGGAACTTCTATCACCTGCTCTTCATGATCCCATAGTGATCTAGAGACCATTCTCGCCACCACTATCTCCTTTGTCAAGATCAACAACCAGAGCTATGGTGAATATAGCCTGAATGATGCATTTTCAATTGGGGCCCTCCCACTTGATCCACATACACAAGGGTGCTTGAATCACCAAAGAAATCCTACTAAAGCCAAGCATGAAATCAAGGAGATGGAACCAATAATTTTTTTTCCCATGGTAACATAGACAGTCAAGAGATGGACCTTGACATTAACTGATGGTTGTACAGAGATCCCCACCACTTGACACTCAACTTCTTGGCTATTTCAAAGACAAATATCCTTAATCACACAAGTACGCCACTAAGCATTGGAAATATCAAGGTGGTGGTATAAGACCACAAGAAGGTGGAAGAAAAGACCTAATCACAACATCCAGGAATCCAAAGCATCAAGGTCTTGGCTTTAATACCCCTTTCCTGCATATACAAGAGCCCAATATCACAATTGGGGGCACAAACATGACCAATGTTCCCCTATTAAATAGTCAGGATGACCTTGTAGAGATTGAAGACATCCTTGAAGAGGAAGAAAACAAATCTTATGACAATATCTTTGACAATGACACCCTCCTGGGAACCTCTATCTTCCATCAACTCACCATTAATGTCATAGAATTTCCCCTCATCCACCTTGAACTCACACACTGGGACCAACCAAGTATCATACATATTAATGCATTCCAAAGCACCAAAGCACTCCTAGAGTTCATGGGGGCATTTGGCCAACAAGAAGACTAGGATTTAGAATGAACTCACATCTGTAAACTTGACCCTAAAGGATATTTCATTGAAGAGGCAAGGTTTAGTCACAAAATGAAAAAAGAAAAAGAAAAGCATGAGTCCTTATCTAAAAACCCCTATGGGGCGCATTCCGATTCTAAAAAAGATAAAATAAAGGGCATATCTTCTAATGAAAACCTCTCTAAGGTGCTAGAAGATGAAGACTTTCCTCTTCCTCCCATACAGGATTACAGACCAGAGCAATCACCTATCATCATTGAGGAAACCAAGCCAATTAACTTGGGCACAAAAAAATGTCCAAGAATCACCTACATTGTGTCATCTTTAACAAATGGAAAAGAAGCAGACTTCATAACACTTCTTCGAGAAGCTATAATCAAATTTGCATGGCCATACGTACACATGCTTGGGCTTGATCCAAGTGTCATCATCCATCATCTAGCTGTGGATCTGACCGCCAATCCATTTTAGAAAAAGCTAAGAAAAATGTATCCCAAGGTAGCCTTGTTAGTAAAAGCAGAACTGGAAAAGATCCTCCAAGAAAAAATCATCAAAGCCATAGACTACTCTGGGTGGATCTCCAACATGGTTCCAATCATGAAGCCTTTAGGAGATATTAGAATTTGTATAGATTTCAAGGACCTAAACAAAGCATGTCCAAAAGATGATTTCCCGCTACCCAACATAGACATGATCGTAGACCTTACAGCGGGCCATGAGATGTTGTCACTCATGTGTGGCTTCTCAGGATACAATTAGATCTTAATAGTAGAAGAAGATCAACATAAAATAGCATTCACAACTCCATGAGGTACCTTCTACTACAACATGATGACATTTGGGCTAAAGAATGTAGGAGCCACATATCAAAGATAAATAATAGCAATCTTCCACGACATGAGCCACAAAACCATGGAAGACTATGTGGATGACATTCTTGCAAATTCTAAAACATGATGTGAACACTTAGACATCCTTGAAACTGTGTTCGATTGTCTCCATCATTATGGCTTGGACAAAGAAGTGTGTCTTTGGTGTTACATCTAGAAATTTGTTGGGCTTTATTGTATCTCGATGTGGCATAGAGATCAACCCCAAAAAGGTTAAAGCTATTACAAAAATGCCCCCACCAAGAACACTCAAACAAATCATAAGCTTGCAAGGAAAGCTCCAATCAGTGCATCGCTTCATCTCTCAATTGGTAGATGTTAGTAAATGAATTTGTCTCTTTTTCAAATTTATTTCTACACTCTATAATCCTCCAAGAAACATCAACTCTTTACTAACAAATGGATTAAAGAAAATATATTTAACCCTCTGAATTATGGTACAACTCCTAGAAATATTTTTAATGAACTTTTATGGAAAAGAGTAATGAATTTCTGCAAACATTAAACTTTTAACCAGAAAGTTGATAAGGCATAAATAGTAACTTTCATCAATATGACATAATTACTGTGAATTGGAAACAACTAATAGATCTGAAGCTCACAGACGACAATAAGTAAACATTACACTAATCTAAGGCACAACTTAAACTAGAATTCAAAGAAAGATAACGTCATTCAACCAAGAAATTCTGCTCAACGTAGAGTATCCCAAAAAAGATCCACCTAAAATATAAACCAACAGATCTATATTAATAAATTTTTTCTCATCCGCTGATTCAGAAAAACTTAGTCCCAGTCTTTTATAGAAATTGCTAAAACTTAAACTGTTCTATTACTAAGCAGAAATAAAATCTAACTAACATCCCTTTCAATAGTTTTATCTTGGCTTTATATAGCCATCGGTTACAAATTTCAAAAATAATAAAGTCTATGAAACTCCTAGAGTTTCTGCCCGAAACTACTTCAGATAACTGAAAATATGCTAAAAATGGAAAATGCTAGAAGCCAAAAACAACGACCCAAAAAGCGTGGAAAATAACTACTAATCATGGCTGAGTTGGATGCTTTAGATTCACTTCTAGGATGACCCACGCGCATGTTCCTTCTCCCATTCTTCATGAACCAATGATGCGCTAATAACTGTGGCATGATATGGTAGGCTAATGAGAGCAATTCTCTGCCTGAGAACTTTTCTATCTTTACATATTTGATCCAGCCTTGATCTATGAGACTCAAGGTGGTCTACATAGATGACCAAAATAGCCTCAGTGTTGGCTATGGAAGTGAGATATTCTATTTTGAGCTCTTTTCTATCTCTGATAGTTGTTATACCTACCTCCAACTCTTGAGTTATTTTCTCTGCTTTCTTTATATCCTGAGTTCCCTCATCTATCAGAACAATATTTAGGCACTTAAGATCCTTTTTCATGGTATCAATCAAGCCCTTAAGATCATTAAGTAAGCGGGTCTCCCCATCACATCCATCCTTGATGATTGAATTTCTCCATTCAACACTCTTCATAGAAACATACATGATCTCCTCATTCAAGCCATGAACTAGCTTTTCCATAAGGAATTTAGGCACTCCATAGTGATCAATCTTCGTTAGCTGATCAGCTATACCAATCCATTTATTCTTTTCTTTCCTCCATTCTTCTAGTTCATCCAACAGTTTTGAGATGATTTTTGTCACCATTCCATGAGTTTTAATTAACTGAGTGATGCAATCATTTCCCTGTTGGATCATGCCTACGACCCACTTGTTAAAAAAATCTACTACTAGTTTATTTTTTTGAATTTGGTCCAGAGTCTTGTGGACTTCTAGTGAACAAGGGTCAAACATGTGAGGCACCTGGGCTAATGGAAGCAGACTAGGCTCAATTCTGCCATTCTCTGTATGGTAGCCTTTAATTCCTTCTTGTTCCTTTCATCTTTGAAAGTCCTGTGTAGTATTTTTTTTGTAGAAGACTCCAGGTGTTTGGCATCCGCTTCTCTACTTGCCACTCCCAAATATATCTTCTCAATAGTAAAGTCCTCAATAGAGGCTTCAGAAACATGTTTGTCAGACTTCGGTATTGCTCGTTCTGCTATCCACCTCCTAGTTTTTTCATCTACCTCTATCATTGAATCCATCTTAATTCTTTTGGGCTTCACTGTGGCTCCCAAGAACTTACTTACCATGTCCTCTATCATAGGGGTTATCTATAGGACATTCTATTTCCTGCTGATAGAACTTCCTAGCCAACTGAGAGTGAGAGATGGAGTTTGCAAAGTGTCACTCACCAGGGTTACTGAGGGTTTTCTAGAATCTGACTAATTGCTCTTTGGAGTCAACGAGTATTCTCCCAGGCTATCTGAACCAACTTTCTTTGACATATGAGTATCCATGGGGTTAAGATCAATGACATCTTTATCATCAACCAACTTATCACTTTCTTTACTAACTCTGCCCCTTAAGGTCCTTCTTACTGGTGAAGAGAAAGGAGAAGCTTGTTTCAAAGGAGTAGCTAAATATTTCTTCTTATTTCTAGTTTTGGAGGTACCTGCAAGGGAAATTTTTTTGTCAGTAGAATCAATAGGTTTGACAATAGAATCACCATGTGCTACTCTTCTTGGGTTATGTCTTCTTAAAACAGGAGGCTTCTTACTTTTAACCCATTTCTCAGTTCTCTTAATCACATTGAGGGTCTTGATTATTATGCTCTCTCTCTCATCAATACCCCAATCTATTTTAGGTAGTGGCATACCCCTAACTCTTGTTTCAAATTGATTATCAATTACCTCTATACCATCATCTTCATCTAGTGCTGTGATATCAATCTTAATATTTAGGGTAACAATTTGTCCTAAGGTAAACCTTGACTAGGTCCTTCTTCTTACTTCAAAATCATCAGCACATCCCTCCCAATAATCCTCTATTTGGGGAATGTGTTGGAATTCAGAGGGAAAGTTGAAATGTTGAGCATCGTATCCTCTACTATCAAAATCTTTTTTGAGTGCAAACATTTTCAAATTCAGTTTCCTTAATTCATGCTCTAGATTTAGGGCATTTGAAGAAGTTTTGCAAGTATAATACCCTAATTCAACTAGGAAGCTGGACTTTTCTCTACCCTTCCTTTCCTTGACTCCTTTATGAACATATGCCAATTGACAAGCCACTTCTATAATGATCAAACTATCAAAAGCGTATCTAGGCAATTTGAATGGCTCCCCTTCAAAACCACCCACTTTGAGATTTGTGAATCTTCTGAATTGGATGAAGAAACTTCCATAAGTATTGACAAAGGTTTTTGCCTCTTTATACATTCTTTTCTTAGTGTTCCCTTGTAGTTAATATGTCAACTTCCCAAAGAAAACCCCATTGACTTTTAGAAAACTATCAACACGATACTCTTTTTGTAGGTGAGGGTAGTAATCATAGACCTTCATATTTGGGAGGGGCTACTCATGGAAAAGGCCTTTCCACTCTCTAGTACAAGCTAAAATGTAGAACAAGTAAGAGGACATGTGAAAGCTACTGCCAGTTGGAAAATTTTCCAACTGATGATTGAGTTCATCGAAAATGGTTTCGGCCCAGTCAATATATTTTTCCCCTTTGAGAGTGACCTCGATGTAGAAGTACATCTAGTCATGCCAATAGTATGCATGCTGGTTTCCTTTAATTCTATCAAGAAGTATAACCATCTCAGCTACCTTGGGCTTGAAATGATCTACAATGAGTGGCTTTGGGGGCCTAGACCCTCCTTTTTGGGCTTTGAACAACTAGTATTGGGCTATATCATTCCTGTAGACTTGTCTCTTAGTGCTGAAGATTGATTGAGATGAGGGAATAGTCCACCCTTCATATGGGTCTCTTTTTGGAATTCCTATTGCCTTTAGGATGACATCTCCTCTTATGTATACCGGCAGTTTCCCATCAACCTTCTTGATACACTTCTCCTCAAAACTATATCTTTTTGCACATTCGACAACTAGCTCTCGATAAGGGGCTACTATAGGGAAAGTGGCTATATCAATCAGACCACTCCAAATGGCTTTTTCTAACATGGAACCTAGAATAGGTTCTTTGACTCAGTTCATAATGTCTTCTAAGGCTCTAGTTTTGATTAGGGTGTCTTCATAGTCGGGTAGGGAGAAGATCAAAGGGGAGGTATTTCCAAAATTTGGGACTGCGTTCTTCATTTTGACTCACAAACTAGGAAAGAGCAAGAAGACACAGTAGCCTTAAAGGAATTTGAATTTGACAAAGTAACAAGCTGTAACTGAAACAAGGAGGCCAAAAAGAGAGACTCACCTAGTTTTTTTATGCGGCATGTTGGTAAACAAATTGTTCTTTTTAATTTAACTCTCAAATGTCCAAGTTTGTGAGAAACAATTTGATACCAATAGTTGGATAATCTATCACTAGGTTGATAAATTTCCTCTGAATTGAAAGGTACAAATCCCTTATGAATGATATTCAATGAATTTGTTTTATTCCTAAATTAATTGGGTACGTTCTTAACCTAAGAATGGAAGAGGAAAACCAAGCTAGCCCTAGATAGAACTAACTCAGGCAGAATTTAGTTCCTAAACCTAGCCAATCCCAAGAACTCACACATCTTATGACTTCTTGATACTGGTAATGCATAGAATGTTGTAAATGCAATGCAATTGAAATGAAATGAAAAAGAAGGTTATATAATTCCAATTTCCATAATAGGAATGCCTGCAAATACTCCGATCTATAGCGCATCCATTACTTAACACAAGGTGCAAGATAATGCCCAAAACTGCATATAACAATACTCCGATTTATTATAATCAGAAGAGTAATAACTGAATGCTCTCATTCAGAATAAAACCTCTCTTTGTCTTGAACACAACAAATAAGAATGTTCCAATTTTATTTGCTCACAACTTCTGCTAAATCTATTACAAAAATCAAAACTCTCAACACTCCCAAATGAAATGCATAAAAATAAATGCCCTCCCTTCTACTCCAGCAATTCCTACCCTTGCAGACAAGAAGAACCCTTTTACAAGGAAAGAGTTTACAATAAATAACATTCTCCAGCAACTGTTCGGTTTCTCCCGGGAACTTTTTAGATTCATAATTGATTCTTTCCTCTTTTTCTATTTGAATGTGAAGGAATAGAGTATTAACATCTTTATTTGATTTCCAATCAACCTCCTCCTTTAAGACTTTCCAGCTTCTCATAAAATTACTCATGTCTCTTAATCTTCCAAAATTTTTGCAGCTCATTACCCGTGATAATTGTTAATGAATGGGCATAATTATTTGACAAGTGTCATTATCCCCATGAATATGTGTCAAATTCTTTCAATCTTAATATACTCTAATGATACTAATGAATTTATGCATTTTAACTATCATTCTACACCATACCGGTTCCTTCAAAACATAATTCAATTTGACATTCTTAGTATTCTGCATATGGTGTTACTCAGAGATGAATAACTTTTGAACTGGATACAAAAATTTTGATCACTCTAGTGAGGATGGCCAAAATTAGTGTGGCACCAACATATTTAAATCTTAGCAAGATCGAATGGTTAGTTTGGAAGTTATAGCCCCCGTACTGAGATTGAGTTTTTCAGAAATCTGTACTGTGAATAGCATAGCGGAAAATGGATTTTTCGCTACGCATTTTTGTCCATCTCACTTCTCCATTGTGGAAAATTGGAAAAGAGCTGTGAAAAGCATAGCAGAAAATAGATTTTCCACTATGCATTTTTTTGCCATCTCATTTCTCCATTGTGGAAAATTAGAAAAGAGCTTCTCCCGGTGGAAAATGACCATCTCACTTCTCCATTGTGGAAAATTGGAAAAGAGCTACGAAAAGCATAGCAGAAAATGGATTTTCCACTATGCTTTTTTTACCATCTCATTTCTCCATTGTGGAAAATTGGAAAAGAGCTTCTCTCGGTGGAAAATGACCATCTCACTTCTCCATTGTGGAAAATTGGAAAAGAGCTACGAAAAGCGTAGCGAAAAATGGATTTTCTGCTACACATTTTTTCTTTTTGGCGGAAATCCCAAATTTGAGTGCGCTTTAGGAAACTTTGATTTTGAAACAATCAATATGAATTGCGACATATGAACTCTCACATCTGCATTAGAACTTTGATCTTCATCCTTCACAAAAACATTGTTAGGAGAAATATTTGAAACACATTAGGGGGAATCTAATGAAAGACTTCAACTTTGAAAGTTTAAAATTGGGGGACTGGAAGTATGCCAATAGCTAGCTCTGAATGGTGATTATGTGCTGCAAAGTGCATAAAGAAACCAACATCTCTGGCTTTAAAGCTAGTGCCTTATCCATTGGGCTATAGACTCTAGGCATAAAATGACAACAAGAAGCCGCATGCTGGGAGGGTGGAGGGGAGCAAGGAAAAAGAAAAACTGAGAAAGCAGGAAAGGCTAAGCTAAGCACACCAAAACTATGGAAGCAAACTTATTTACAAACAGGCGAGGGAACCTCACCAAAATAAAATAGAGCAGGAAGAGACTCACACATGACCATTAACCGGAAAGGAGAAGTATAAACCTTTTCGGAAAAGAGAATTGTGCTCCAACAAGCTGTACCAAAACCATTGCCTTTTGACAACTTCATCATAACTGAAAGTGAATCCGGAAGCATGCTGAAAATGTGTGACCCACAAATCTCCTCCAAACAACCATGCCTCATCATAAATCTCTGATTCTTCTACACTCTCTTGCACATCACTTCTCATACATTTGACCATTCTTTGTGGAGAAGAAAAATACTCAAAATATTATGAAAATGATACTGAAACATATTCACATTCACCCCCTTCGACAATATCACTTTTAATAGAGATTTTAGCATCCAAATCAAGATTGATTAAATTGGAATATTCAATTGATTCTGAAAAATATATTGCATCATACTCATATTTATCACAATAATCTTCTGTAGTAAATTAAGAATCAAAGCCAGAACTGAATTGACATAAATCTTCTTCACACATGGGATCAATCCAAATAGAACTAACTTCATCATTCTTTGAGTCTATCAATTCTGAAAATTTTTCATCTAAATTAAAAGCCTCAATGCTCGAATCAGTTGTAGAAGAAGATTTACATTTAGTTAGCACCAAGACTTGATTAACTTGCATTTCATGAAAAATAAAAATGTAGTCCAACTCTTTATCTTCTTCATGGTGCTGCAACATTTCGTTAGCCACTGAAGATCCCTTTGTAAAATCTGTTCTTGCACCTTTTTTCTTCAACTAAAATTCCAGACTTAGTGAAAGAATTATCAATAAATGTTCCGGCCTTTTTATCAATACAAATTTCTTCCAGAATACTCAACTTTGCATGGTCTTAAAAAATAAATGATTCTATTATAGGATCATCACAAACTTTTGAAATTTGAAAACCATCTCTGCCATAATCTTCAACAAAGTTGAACTTTTCATATTCCGAAAGTGCATTAATCATAGAATGATTTTCGAAAGAAACTTCATGCAAAAGATTGTGTCTATTTTCATCAAATTTGAAACTTTTGATAATAGGAGAAAAAGAGAGCATGGACAAATTTTCATTTTCTATTATGCTTACCAATTCCTTGCCACTTTCAAGGACATCTTTCTCCATTGAAATTTGTTCTTCTGGAAACTGTGGTATTTCTTGTTCTCCAAGAACCAAGCAATTGACTGATATTGGTTCTTCATTTATTGATTTTTCTTCAGGCACACTTGCTGAAACATATTTCCTTTTTCTCTGATCTTGGACATTAAAATACCTTTGGTGCACACACCTTAACAGTAGAGTAGATTGATGATCTTCGGAAGGGCTTAATCTCTTTTCTTCGGCTTCAGAAATACTTTGTTTAAATTTTGTCCAAAGGAATTGTATGTTGGAATCACTCTTAGCATTTATTACTTCAAATGTGGGTTTCTTTCTAGTTTTTCTTTTTGGGTATACCTCTTGTTTGCTCAAGACTAAAAAATTATAAGAAACAAAATCAGGTGGAACTTCTGAAGCTTCATCATCATCCACCTTCAATTCTTCATTCAGCTACAACGCCCTTTTCTAGCAATGTTGCAATAACTTCATTTTCACTTCCAACTCTTTCATCTTGTGATACCTGGCACAAACACTTCTCCATAATAGAACTCATTCATGGTCTTCTTCAATGTTCAAATTCATTTTTCTTCCTCGAGTGATGCTTTCTCTAAAAGCATCAAACAAATCACGCAATACTAGATTGCGAGTTTGATGAAGTTCTATAAAAGAAGGATCTGGGCTCTTCCCTTTCAGAACTTTAATAGGCATGGTCCTTTTAAAACAAAGTCACCAATCTCTTGCAATAGAGATAATGATAAATCTGAGGAAACAATCTTCAACACTAATCTTCTTTTTTGCCTCCCTAGTAGAGTTGCCAAAAATCTATTGGTAAACAGATTGTTCTTTTTAATTTAACTCTCAAATGCCCAAGTCTGTGAGAAACAATTTGATACCAACAGTTGGATAATCTATCACTAGGTTGATAGATTTTCTTTGAATTGAAAGGTACAACTCCCTTATGAATGATATTCAATGAATTTTTTTTATTCCTAAATTATCTGGGTACATTCTTAACCTGAGAACGAAAGAGGAAAACCAAGCTAGCCCCAGATAGAACTAACTCAGGTAGAATTTAGTTCCTAAACCTAGCCAATCCCAATAACTCACACATATTATGACTTCTTGATACTGGTAATGCATAGAATGCTGTAAATGCAATGCAATTGAAATGAAATGAAAAAGAAGGTTAAATAATTCCAATTTCCGTAATAGGAATGCCTGCAAATATTCAGATCTACAGCTGCATCCATTACTTAACACAAGGTACAAGATAATGCCCAAAACTGAATATAACAATACTCTGATTTATTATAATCAGAAGAGTAATAACCGAATGCTTTGATTCAGAATAAAACCTCTCTTTGTCTTGAACACAACAAATAAGAATGTTCCAATTTTATTTGCTCACAACTTTTGCTAAATCTATTACAAAAATCAAAACTCTCAACACTCCCAAGTGAAATGCATAAAAATAAATTCCCTCCCTTCTACTCCAGCAATTCCTACCCTTACAGAAAAGAAGAACCCTTTTACAAGAAAAGAGTTTACAATAAATAACATTCTCCAGCAACTGTTCGGTTTCTCCTAGGA
Source organism: Chamaecyparis obtusa (assembly GCA_027943335.1). NCBI lineage: Eukaryota > Viridiplantae > Streptophyta > Pinopsida > Cupressales > Cupressaceae > Chamaecyparis > Chamaecyparis obtusa. The sequence goes on from BSBK01003928.1 coordinate 259,637, forward strand.
ACTTTTCAGCTTCATAATTGATTCTTTCCTCTTTTTCTATTTGAATGTGAAGGAATAAAGTATTAAAATCTTTATTTGATTTCCAATCAACCTCCTCCTTTAAGACTTTCCAGCTTCTCATAAAATTACTCATGTCTTTTGATCTTCCGAAATTTTTGCAGCTCATTACCCATAATAATTGTTAATGAACAGGCATAATTATTTGACAAGTGTCATTATCCCCATGATTATGTGTCAAATTATTTCAATCTTAATATGCTCTAATGATACTAATGAATTTATGCATTTTAACTATCTTTCTACACCATACCAGTTCCTTCAAAACATAATTCAATTTGACATTCTTACTATTCTGGATATGCTGTTACTCAAAGATGAATAACTTTTGAACTAGATACAAAATTTTTGATCGCTCCAGTGAGGATGGCCAAAATTAGTCTAGCACCAACCAACAGTTAGTTTGGAAGATATGGCCCCGCACTAAGATTGAGTTTTTCAAAAATCTATATTGCGAATAGCGTAGCGGAAAATGGATTTTCCGCTATGCATTTTTGACCATCTCACTTCTCCATTGTGGAAAATTGGAAAAGAGGTACGAAAAGCATAGCAGAAAATGGATTTTCTGCTACGCATTTTTTTACCATCTCATTTCTCCATTGTGGAAAATTGAAAAAGAGCTTCTCCCGGTGGAAAATGACCATCTCACTTCTCCATTATGGAAAATTAGAAAAGAGCTGCGAAAAGCATAGTGGAAAATGGATTTTCTACTACGCATTTTTTACCATCTCATTTCTCCATTGTGGAAAATTGGTAAAGAGCTTCTCCTGGTGGAAAATGACCATCTCACTTCTCCATTGTGAAAAATTGGAAAAGAGCTATGAAAAGCATAGCGGAAAATGGATTTTCCGCTACGCATTTTTTCTTTTTGGCGAAAATCCCAAATTTGAGTGTGCTTTAGGAAACTCTGATTTTGAAACAATGAATATGAATTGGGACATATGAACTCTCACATCTACATTATAACTTTGATCTTCATCCTTCACAGAAACATTGTTAGGAGAAATATTTGAAACACATTAGGGGGAATCTAATGAAAGACTTCAACTTTGAAAGTTTAAAATTGGGGGACTGGAAGTACGCCAACATGGTGAACTAAGCTCTATGAGGAGGAAAAGATACCTTCTCCCATACTGGCTACATGAGACTTCTCAAACACTATGAACAAAATAGGCTAAGCTTTCCAATTTATCATAAAATAGTTCACAAAATCCTGGGAGATTCGCAATAATGGCAAAATTATGTCACATGAAGTTCAATTACTGATCACTGGGAAACTCACACCACTTTAAGCATTGATTACTGTACTTTCCAAAATTGAAGTAACATCAAAATGTCACTTCAATTAATTACAACATCCTTGCCACGTGCATAAATCATAATCAATTCCCAGCTATCCTTTATGTCAAATCACAAGTTTCCACCTTTGCAGATTATGAACTTACGTTGAACCTTGATCCATGAACTACAAGAGTTCATACTTTAAGTTCAATGTGAAGATAAAAGGACTACCCTTTGGCATGATGATAAAATAAAACAAAAAACAAGTGACAAAGAAAGAAAAGATAAAATAAAGGAAGCATTTGCAAAAATATAACATCCGTTGAACTTTGAATCTTGAACTACGAGAGTTCAAGGTTCACGGTTCATTGGACGAGTGTGCATTGCAAACAAAACATGCTGCTAAGCTTGCGAATGAAGAGAAAAAATCATACCAAAGGGTATTATTAAACATTGAAAATTGAACTAGGAGAGTTCAAGGTTCAATTTCAACCGACAAGGTGTATATGTAAAGAAATGAAACTTTGAGTGAGACACACCTTTAAAGATTATGGGGGTGATTTTGGGAAAATTAGAGCCTAAGATAATTAAACAAAATCTATTGATAACAATGGCTCCAGTTGGGGATGAGACCTCTTAAGGGTGAAGGATGAACCTATAGCTTTGGTTTCACAGACCAAGAAAAAATTAGAGAAGAAAGGGATGGACAAAGAAAAAAGGACAACACAACAAAAAGATATGTACAGAAAACAAGGCAAACCTGTTCAAAGTTTATACAACTTGAGATCTTGACCATTAAAGGTAAATGGTAGAACAGTACCATCCAAATTCTGTAGTTTGAAGGAAATACCTCCAAATGCTTTGTTGATGATGAATAGGCCCTTCCAAAGTGATTCAAATTTTCCATGGGAACCCTTAGGTTCCCACCTTTTTTCCCATAACAACACTTGATCACCCTCCATAAAATTCCTGGGCTTGGCCTTCTGATGCAAAATTTTCTTGACTCAAGCCTGGTGTGTGGCTATTTGACTTAAAATTTCTTCTCTTTCTTCCTATATTTTGTTTAGATACAAAACCCATTTCTCAAGGGCATCTTGGTAAACCTGATCTTCAATTGTTTTTTGCAGTTTCATGGTAGCTAGTTCTAGTGGTAATGAAAGCTGGGCTTCAACACCATAAACCATTTCAAAGGGTGACATGCCTACATGCCAATTGCTCTTTTTGGGGAAGTTCGATCGGCCCATAGATCTTCAAAAATTTTCTTATGCCAATCCTTAGCATTGTCACATACTAGCTTCCTCATTATCCTGCTAAAGTTCTTATTACTTGATTTCGCTTGTCCATTTCCCTGTGGATAGTAGTCAGATGTGTGGGATAGGTAGATGTCATGGTCATAACAAAATAATTTCAACTCAAGAGAAGAGAAATTTGTAGCATTATCTGTAACCAACTTGGTTGGAACACCAAACCTTACCAAGATGCAATTCTTTACAAAATCACACACTACTTCAGATGTGGTCTTCTTAACAAGGATCGCCTCTACCCATTTCATGAAATAGTCTATTGCAGTGAGAATGTGGGTGTGTCCAGCACTTGAAGGAGGGTTGATTGGGCCAATGAAGTCTAATCCCCACTACTCGAAAGGTTCTTCTATGACCACTAGCCACAATGGGAGAGCTGCCAACTACAGTTTTCAATTGAAAAATTTACATTTTTCACGATTTGCAATCCACTTATAAGGATCGCCAAGCATCCCTAGCCAGTAATAACAATTCTTGAGAATTTTAAAAGTATTTATTGTGGAAGAGAAATGATCACCACATGCCTCACTATGGAATTTCCTGAGTAATCTTTCTTGCTGTTCTTTGTCAACACACCTCAAGAAGGCTCCATCCAAACCCTTTTTATATAGTATGTCATCCACAATAACATACTTCATGACCTTTAACTTGAGGTTTCTTCTTTCTTTTGGGTTTAGATGAGGGGGACAGACTCCATAAGTAAGGTAAAATGCTACATCCGAAAACTAGGAATCATGAAGACTGACAAAAAGAACTGAGGATATACTGCTATCAGGATCCTGCTCAGACATAAGTTTACATAATCCTTTACCTTGAACCAGCTTGGTAGGATGAAATTCTAGGTCAAATTCCTGAATCTTGGAAATCCACATGGCTTGATTGTTCATCCCTATTTCTTGTTGAGTTAGGATATCTTTGACAACAGAGGTAGGAAAAAAAATAATTGAGTGAGAATGTAGAATGTGTTGGTAGTTTTCTCTATTTTTCCTGTCCCCCCCCCCCCCCCGAAATTTTGAAGTTTTTTGTGTCTTCCTAGTTTTTGTGTTGAATCCCTCTGCATAATTTTCATATCTTTAGGGATCAAGTTTGGTCAAAATTGCAAAAACCCTAAGTGCTAGGGTAAATCCCTTTGTAGGCCTTCAAAATCCAAAGAGCCCTAGTTTTCCCTGGCCTTGTTCTATTTCTGCATTACTTTTTTGAATCACTTAAGTTCCTAAAAAGGCATGTGCTCTATTTTTATCACCACATGGAGGTCTTGTTTTTATTTTTTTCCCTAAGTCTAAAGGCCCGGTGATATTAATATTTCCTAAGTCCTTAATGCCTTATCTTTCTAATGTTTTAGTGTACTTTGAATCTTGGAATCCTCAGTTGATCAACGGTTGTCGTATGTTCGCGTAGAATCTTTTAGCTCTATGCGATCATGTGACCAACCATCAATCTTACTTTATAGCATAGCATTTCAAGTGAAGTGGGTCCACTGCCATGTATGCAAAAATGCTTGTCTTTGATTGGTCGATATGGATAGTGATATGGCGGTTCTTGGTGGGACCAATGTCAGAGGGATCTTTAGAGCTAAAAGTAATGAAGGGAAGATCTGATGGTTGTCATATAATCTCATAGAATCTTTTAGGCCTATTTGATCATGTGACTAACCATCGATCTTGCATAAAGCTTAGTGTGATTGAAGGTGGGTCCTCTGACAGTTGGAGCCGACGTGTGTGATTTTCATTGGCGGAAGGTTAATGATGTAGTGGGACCGTTAGCCAGGTGGTGCTGATTTGTTTTATTTTGATTGGCTGAGCTGAAGGGTGACAGGGATGTGTCAGTGGGCCTAAATCTTTTGAAGGGTGGTAGTGTGGTGGGATCTACAACTTTCGCATGATTGCATGGAATCTTTTCAGGCCATGTGATCATGCGCTCACTGTTCAATTAAAGGATTACATTTAGTGGGTCTGATATGCTACATGGTGTTGACTTGCTTGATTTTCAATGATGGTGAAATGTTGATGTGGCCATAGACTTTTCAAAGGGTTCCTGAATGTTATGGAGATTAATGCGAACCTTCCGATTTGCCAGGAAATAATTGGATTGACGGTCGTGTTTTAAAAATAGATCAAGTGGCCATTGTCATCAGTTTTCAAATGATTCGAGGGTTTTTCTGCAGGGTTAGGAGATAGTGCGCCAAAAGAGCCATAATGCAGGACCATTTTTGGTCATTTCCAGCTTGGTTGCGGGTGAGAATTTATGAAGATGATCTTGGTAGTTGTTCCAGCATGATATTGCATCCTTGGGAGCCTTTGCCGAGGAAAGATTGATAGGTGGGTCATGCATTCTCTGCTGTAGCCAGAACTAATGGGGATTTTGTGGTGATTTTATCCTTGAAGTTGGTACATGGTCGGATCAGTTGCAAAGTTTAATGATTTCTTTTGATTTCACTGGCCATGCACTTGGAGCTTGTCTTGTCTACATTCACTATTTGTTTGAAGTTAAGTGATTTTGAATTGTTGCTTTGAATGATCATCAGTGGCTTGTTGTAATCCTTGAGATAAGAGGATTTTCCATGATCATTCAAAGGCATTGGGAGTTAGGGGTTCATAATATCTTTCTTGGTGAGCCCTATTCTCAGTCAGGGTTGTAATATTTTTGTTTCAATGCTTGTTAATGAGAGAGAAAAAGTTGCAGGTCTAAGCTGTAGTTTGCAAGCATGATTTTTTGTGACTAATTTTATGCACAGAAAGGATTCATCATACTTAATAAAAATTTATGATTCTTCTCTATCCTCTGTGTCAAGTCAGGTAGGCTTCAAGCTTTCTAGTTCATTACATATTGTTTTATGTATGTATCTTCATTCGTGAGGTTTGATCTAGGATTGGATTAAATAATGCTCTAGATAGGATATGAGTTTACCCTTGCCTACATAAGGATTCTTTGTAAGCAGTAAGGATTGTGGTAAATGTATTTATGGCTATGAATCTTAGATGTTCTCTAATCTGTGTACCCTTTGTGTCTAAGAAATCTTGCCCAATGGATGAGGCACTGGCCTAAATGAGTAAATCTCTTGTTAACATAACTGATTGAAGTTATTGCAATCCAAATCTTAAAATCAAGAACCATTTTAAGTTTTAAATCTTTGGTTGTGTAGTTTTGTTACCCCATAGTAATGGAGAGTCAATGAATGTAAGGTTGGCATTTATTACTTTCTTGCTATCATCTATTATATAAATCCAAACTTTGGTGTGTGAGGTATAGTTTTCACTGGGTTAGGTGCACTCACCTTGGTTTTGCAGAGCTAGAAGTGAAGAGGGCAGTCTTGTCCCTATAGTTGGTCCAATTACCCTAAGATCCTTCTACATTTTGAAATTAACCACTCCTAAAATCTGTCTGAGGGTATATTGGCAGCCTAAGAGCATAAGCCATTTTGAAACACCAACAAGATGGTGACTCTACTGGGGAAATGTTACAAAAGTCTATAATAACCAGTAGGTCATCATTGGAAACACAGGGTTATTCTTGCCCCTTGTCCTGTCAAAGTCATTAGGATACTTGTTAGTGAGGAAATAGTGTTTTAAGATTCCCAATATACTTGGGTGGTGACTCAAACATCTCTGTAGTAGTGCTAGTCAGCAGATTATTTATAAGATGAGTTACAGAGGTACTAGGTCTCAGAGAAAGGAGCATCCTGAAGATAGATTGGAAGAAGGTCTTCCAAGCACATCTAGGCCTAGTCAGACAAGGGAGGGAAGAAAACAAAAAAATATGTCTCATACTTGGAAACATAAAGAGGATACAAGACAAGAAAATCAAATCAAGCCGAGTCAAGAAGAAAATGTCTCAGAATATGAAGAGGTTGTTGATTTGGAGTTGAACCAGTATGAGGATGAGTTTCAAGTGGAAGATGTTGAATCTGAGACTACTCTCTTGGAATCAGAAGAAATTTTTGAAGAATTTTATGAGTTGGAAAGAAAAATCCAAGAACAGGTTGCTATCAGACAACAAAGAGAAAAACATAAAGAGGACAAAGTAAGACAAGCCATGATAAAGGCTGAATAGTTAAAGAGGTAGTTATTAGATTTGGAGGCAATTAATTATGTCCCAGAGCCTGAAAGAATAGAGGAACAACCTATTGTGCAGAAGATGTATGAGATAACTAGACCTAGAGATAAAGGAAAACAAAGAGTTGTTGGAGTTACAATCAATGAACATGTTAATGATGAGGATCCTTTAGATCAGGAGTTGAGATTAGACACAGATCTTGAGAAGGCTAGAAAGGAGAAAGAGATGTGGGCCAAAGAAATTGAGAAAGTAGAATTGGAGGCTACTGTAGCAGAAATGAGGAAGAAGATCAAGTTTCTCAAGCATACTTCAGGACCTTCAAATGTTGTTGTTTCTTCTTTGGGACAAGGTGGAAATCATGGTAACCTTGCAACTCAAACAAAAGACATCCCATCACCGGGCACTGCTAAAATTTCTACTATTTCAAACAAAAGGACATCTACATCTCAAGGAGTGGATCCACCTCAAGGAGGTCCTATTCATGAAAGGTACAAACAACTTATCTTTTTGGGTATTCCTAGTTATCCTAATGTAATTCTGGATGAAATTAGAAAGAAGCTCCCTAAATTTGCTAGAAACAATGTCATCACATGTGAGGAACATCTAAAGAACTTTATTGATGTAATAGATGATTATAATATTGAGCTTGATGATGTTGTAATGAAGTTATTTGTACAATCTCTAACCGAAGATGCTAGGAACTGGTTTAGAGGATTGCACCATGCCAATATAGGGTCTTGGAATGGATTTAAGAATTGTTTCAAGGAACATTACGGTGATAAAACAAATGAGGGTTTTATTTTGAATGAATTCAATAACATAAAGAAAAATCAGAATGAGGATGTTCTTGAATTTAATATAAGATTCCAAAAAGCTATGCATAGGCTCCTACAAGTTATCAGATTAGATGATAGGGTATGTCTTGTGACATACTTAAATGCTTTTGATGCAAAGATGGGGTATCTTTTAAGGGATAAGAACCCTAGAAATCTTGGGGAGGATTATAAGTTGGCTATTAACATAGTGAGTAATAGAAGAATATCAAGAAAATTTGGGAGAAGAGATGATTGTTGGCCTCAAGTACAAAATAAGAAAGAGATGGGAAGGTCTGCAAACTTTAAACCCAAAGAGGAGGATAATCTAAAATAGATTCTAAATGCTTTAGAGGTTCTGAGGCTTGATGAAAAAAGAAACAATATGGCTGTAAATAATGACCGGTCAACTCCTAATTATTTTAGTAGGCAGCCAAAAATGCAAAATTACCCATACAATACTTAGTGGAAAGATGGCAGGCCCATTTTTCTAGCTAAAAGGGATAGGCCTGATGATAGGATTCCTGATCCTTTGCAGAGAAATTCAGTTAATATGAGTGATGATATCCCATGGTGTGCTGCTTGTCAATCTCCTCACAGTCTAGAATACTATGTTATTGCCTTGAATCTATCTGAGAACCAGGAACAAGATGAGCAATATGATGAGAATGCTTGTGCAATGACTTCTTCACATGCATGGGATGAGCTTGACTCCACTGATGAGATTGAGAATCAAGATGTTGTGGGCTGTCAAGCTAGAAATGAGGTTTTCCATTAGCAAGTTTTCTATGATGAAGAGGAGGAACAATTTGATGATGTTGGATGTGGTGCAGTGAAATGTGAGGAGCATGTTTCCTTAAGGTGACCTTCTAATGAGGAAATTGCTCAAATCACTGCAGACATGGTCACTCAAGCCAAGAGCAATTAAAATTTGAGAAACAAGATAGTTGGAAATACAATTGGTAAGCCATGTAGCATATTTATCAAGAGATTAGAAAGGAGTACACAACAGCCTGAGGAAAAGGGGAAAGGTGATGATGTTGTTAGTTAGGTGAAAATAAAAAAGAAGATTGGGGCTATTGCAATACCTAAGGGTAAAGCAAGGACATCAAAAGTAGTTGTTCCCATACCCTAGAAGGGAGATGAGTCTCTACACAAAGATAAATCTAACTTGATTGTCCAAATAGAGGATAAAGATGTCACTATTTTTAGGGGGGACATGGATGACCAGAAGTATGTTCCCATTGATATGACTAAATTGCTTTCACAAATGACTGTCAAAGTTCTACTTTTGGAAATGATGAGGATAGAAGAGCATAAGGTGAAGGCTTTGGATTGGGTAAATGGTGCCTCTTCTACAAGAGTCCAAGGGATGAGTAGAAGTGATAAGCATGTGGCTTCTTTAGATGACACACCTGATAGTAAAAATGAAGAAGTCATCTCTAAGATTCCTCAGATATATTTGGATACAAATGTTGTAAATAATGCATCAGGGATAGTTGATCCTTTCTTTTTGTCTCTTATAATAAATGGAAAATTATTGAAGAATTGCATGATTGATTCTGGGGCATCGAATACTGTCATGCCTACAGAGATCATGAAGTCACTGGGATTGAAAGTTGATACACCTCATGGAAGATGCCAAGTTATGGACTCAAGAGAGGTGCCAATAATTGGTACCATTAAGGCTTTGCCTTATAAATTAGCAGCATTTCTTGACAAGCAGCTAACTATGAGTGTTCTAGTGGTTGATATCCCTCCACAGTATGGGATGCTATTATCTAGGAGATGGAGTGCTTCTATGGGAGGAAGTATCCAGTGTGACTTGTCTTTTGTGACTTTTAACATTGGAGGAAAAAGTGTGAAGGTGTCAAGGGAAACTAGAACTCCACATATGATTGAGGATAATGAAGATGATAACATGAATTGTTTTGTGGACACTGACATTGGTTCTTTCCAAGTTCAGGAGAAAGGGGTGCAAGAAAAGGTCAAGCCTGTCCCTCTAATTGATGATGAGGATAACATGGTAGAAGGTAATGTCTTATGGACTTTATGTTTTGATGGAGCAAGTTCAAAAGAAGGTGCTGGAGCAGGAGCGCTATTGATATCCCCAAATGGTAAAACTTTTAAGTTTTCTTTCACTCTCTTGTTTCCTTGCACAAATAATGTTGCTGAATATGAGGCCCTATTGATTGGTTTGAGACTAGCATTAAGACATGGGATTAAAAATCTTAGGGTGATTGGTGATTTTGAGTTAGTAATCTCTCAGATTAGATCAAAGTATGCATCAAAGAATCAAAGATTGAAACAATATAGAAATGTTGTTTGGGATGAAATTGAAGGTTTTAGTGCTTTTGGTATTGATTGGGTGGATAGAAGCCAAAATAGGATGGTTGATTTATTGGAAAACATAGCATTGAGGCTAGAGGATATCACTTTTGTAGGGATATCCAAAATTGAGTTTATGTCTAGGCCTTCTATCCTAGACAATGTTGAAAATTGGCAAGTATTTTCTGATGATCAGGATATACTAAGATTCTTGCAGTGTGAGTCTCATTTTGGTGGTCAGGAGATGGATTTTAGCACTTATGTTGACATCAAAAATGGGAAAGAAAATGTTCTTGGGAAAGAAGTTTTGCAATTGAAGTCAAATAGGGTCCCAAGGGGATTGGTTGCTCTTGAGAGGGCATTTGACAATAAAGAAAGGGCTTGTTTTACTAAATTTGTTGATAAGATCAATGATTTGGAGGAAATAAATCTAGGAACAAGTCAAGTACCCAAAAATGTTTATATAGGTAGATGTTTGTCCCCAAGAACTATAAAAAACCTGATTGACCTTCTCAAAAAATTTTGACATGTTTTTGCATGGTCTTATGATGATTTGAAAGCTTATAGAGAAGATCTATTTCAACATGAGATACCACTGAAAGAAGGTACCAAACCTTTTAGGTAAAAATTAAGACATGTGAATCCTACCTTGGCACCAAAAATGCAAGATGAACTCAAAAAGATGATAGACGCTGGGATCATCAAGCCTGTCAGACATTCTACTTGGGTGTCAAACTTGGTTCCAGTCAGAAAAAAGAATGGTGACATTAGATTGTGTGTTGATTTTAGAAATTTGAATGTCAATTCTTTGAAGGATAATTATGGTTTGCCTAACATGGAAAATATGCTGTAGAGGGTTACTAGATCAGAGCTAATGTCCATGATGGATGGCTTCTCTGGATATAATCAGGTCATGGTCAAGTTGTTAGGATAGTTTAAGACTACATTCACTACCCCCTGGGGAACATATGTTTATGTTAGAATGCCCTTTGGTTTGGCAAATGCTAGAGCTACTTTTCAGAGAGCCATGGATGTGGCCTTTGTAGACTTTATAAACAAGTTTTTGGTAGTATATCAAGATGATCTCATAGCATATTCAGATAAGGAGAATCAGCATTGTGAGCATCTTGAGAAGATTTTTATCAGGGCTTTGGAATATGGGGTTTCTTTGAATCCAAAAAAGTGTTCTTTTGGTGTTGTGGAATGAAAACTCTTGGGACATATTGTGTCTAAGGATGGAGTGAGGATTGACCTTGAGAGGGTTATGGCTATAGATAGGCTCTCCCCACTTAGAAATGTTAAAGGAATACAATCCTTCTTTGGGCAGGTCAACTTTCTAAGGAGATTTGTTAAAATTTTTGCAGAAATCAGTATCCCCATCTCTAGAATGTTGAAAAAAGAGGCAAAGGTTGAATGGAGTGAAGAAGCAGATGAATCTTTCAAAAGTATCAAAAAAGCCATCAAAGATGCTCCAATTTTAAGAACACCTAATTATGGTAAGCCCATGTAGATTTTTTCTTTTGCCTCTTGTCATACAGTTGCAGCAGTTTTATTGCAGAAGAATTCAGATGGATATGAACAACCCATATCATTTTTTAGCAAATCCCTACAAGCAGCAGAACTAAAATATGACATTACTAAGAAGTAGGCTTATGCCCTAGTCAAATCAGTCAAGGCTTTTAGATGTTACCTTGTAGGAGCTAAGGTGGTTTCTTATGTTCCTAGTGTTGCAGTTAAGGATATATTGGTACAACAAGAGGTTTCAGGGAAAAGATGTAGATGGATCAATAGGATCCGAGAATTTAACATTGACATTCAAGTTACAAAGTTGATAAGAGGCTTAGGTCTTGCAAAGTTAATGGCACAAAGCAACTTAGTTTCCAATCATTTAAATATGTTAGAAGAAGAACAAAGGCCATATATTTGTGATATGGATTACTATGACTGGTACAAGGATGTTATTGGTTACTTGCAGAAATTGGTCCTTCCCCCTGAAATTGATGAAAACAAAAGGAGAACTATCAAGTTGCAATCTACAAGGTATGCTATTATACATGGTAAATTGTGGTGGAGAAGCAATGAAGGAGTATTACTAAAATTCTTAGACCATGAGAGATCCAAAGCCTTGTTAGATGAAATACACCAAGGTGTTTGTGGAGGGCACTATATGGAAAAGACCACAACTCACAAGATTCTTAGGTTTGGATTCTGGTGGCCTACAATTTTTAAAGATACACATCAGTTTGTAAGAAAATGTGATGCATGTCAAAGATTTGTTGGTAAGTTAAAATTTAATGGGAATTTGCCACTCAGGCCTGTTGCAGTTCAGACTCCTTTCCAGAAGTGGGGTATAGATTTTATTGGAGAGATTCCAAACAAGTCTAATGGTGGACATTCTTATAAACTGGTGGCAATAGACTATTTTACCAAGTGGGTTGAAGCTATCCCTACTAGAAAGGCTACTAGCAAAGTTGTAACAGATTTTGTAATGCAAAATATTCTTACCAGATTTGGTTGCCTAGAGGTAATTGTGGTTGATAATGCAATGTGTTTTAGATCCCAATAATTTAATGATTTTTGTTAGCAGTATGGGATACACATTTCATTCTCTTCCTCATATCATCCACAAGGAAATGGCCAGGCTAAGTCTAGTAACAAAAGTCTAATTAAGATTCTCAAGAGAGTATCAGATAAAAATAGGAAAGCTTGGGACTCAAAGTTATGGTTAGCATTGTGGGTTGACAGGGTAACTGTAAAGAAGGCCATAGGTTGTGCTCCCTTTGATTTAGCATATGGGATAAATTCTAGATTGCCTCAGAATAATCTATTGCAGATGTATAAGTTTATCTAGGCATATGATGAAGATTTAGATGATGAGATGAGGGTAAGAATGGATGAGTTGATCCAGTTGGATGAGGTAAGGAGAGATGCACATGAAAGAAATGAAAGATTGCAGAGGTAGTGTAAGAATTTGTTTGATAAAAGGGCTACCCAGAGAAGTTTTGAAGTGGATGATCTTGTCCTCATGTGGAATGCAAGATTGGAAGATAAAGGAAAGCATGGGAAGTTTGATCCTATTTGGTTGGGCCCTTATCTTATTGAAATAAAATGGGGAATAGATTCTTATGTCCTGAAGGATTTGACTGGTGGTACTTTGGAATTTCTTATTCATGGACAATTCCTAAAGTTTAAATTCTCCTGAAGTATCTTTTCCATGAGTGGTAGTTTAAGTTTTCCTCTATATAGCGTGTTGTTTTTGGGTCAAAGTTTTGATTTGGTCTGCTCTTCCAGGAGATTCTAGCTTACTCAGTGTATCTGTAGGAGATACACATCCCCAAGTATGAGCCACTATTGGTAGTTTTCTCTATTTTTCCTGTCCCCCCCTTGAAATTTTGAAGTTTTTTGTGTCTTCCTAGTTTTTGTGTTGAATCCCTCTTCATAATTTTCATATCTTTAGGGTTCAAGTTTGGTCAAAATTGTAGAAACCCTAAGTGCTAGGGTAAATCCCTTTGTATGCCTTCAAAATCCAAAAAACCCTAGTTTTCCCCAGCCTTGTTCTATTTCTGTGTTACTTTTTCGAATCACTTAAGTTCCTAAAAAGGCATGTGCTCTATTTTTATCACTGCGTGGAGGTCTTGTTTTTATTTTTTTTCCCTAAGTCTAAAGGCCTGGTGATATTAATATTTCCTAAGTCCTTAATGCCTTATCTTTCTAATGTTTTGGTGTACTTTGAATCTTGGAATCCTCAGTTGATCGATGATTGTCGTATGTTCGCGTAGAATCTTTTAGCTCTATGTGATCATGCGACCAGCCATCGATCTTACTTGATAGCATAGCGTTTCAAGTGAAGCGGGTCCACTACCATGTATGCAAAAATGCTCATCTCTGATTGGTCGATATGGATAGTGATATGGTGGTTCTCGGTGGGACCAGTGTCTAAGGGATCTTCAGAGCTGAAAGTAATGAAGGGAAGATCTGATGGTTGTCATATAATCTCATAGAATCTTTTAGGCCTATGCAATCATGTGACTAACTGTCGATCTTGTGTAAATCTTAGTGCAATTGAAGGTGGGTCCTCTGATAGTTGGAGCTGACATGCATGATTTTCATTGGTGAAAGGGTAATGATGCAGTGGGACCATTGGCTAGGTGGTGCTGATTTGTTTTATTTTGATTGGCCGAGCTGAAGGGTGACAGGGACGTGTCAGTGGGCCTGAATCTTTCAAAGGGTGGCAGTTTGGCAAGATCAATGGATGTTACATGATCGCATGGAATCTTTTCAGGCCATGCGATCATGCACTCACCATTTGATTAAAGGATTACATTCAGTGGGTCCGATATGCTACGTGGTGCTGACTTGCTTGATTTTCATTGATGGTGAAATGTTGATGTGGCCATAGAATTTTCAAAGGGTTCATGACTATTATGGAGATTAATGTGAACCACCTGATTTGCCGAGAAATAATTGGATCGATAGTTTTGTTTTAAAAATAGATCAAGTGGCCATTGCCATCAGTTTTCAAATGATTCGAGGGTTTTTTTCCAGGGTTAGGAGACAGTGTGCCGAAAGAGCCATAATGCAGGACCATTTTTGGTCATTTCTAGCTTGGTTGCAGGTGAGAATTTATGAAGATGATCCTGGTAGTTGTTCCAGCATGATATTGTGTCCTTGGGAGCCTCTGCCGAGGAAAGATTGACAAGTGGGTCATGCATTCTCTACTGCAGCCAGAATTAACAGGGATTTTATGGTGATTTTGTCCTTGAAGCTGGTACATGGTCAGATCAGTTGCAAATTTTAATGATTTCTTTTGATTTCATTGGCCATGCGCTTGGAGCTTGTCTTGTCTACATTCACTATTTGTTTGAAGTTAGGTGATTTTGAATTGTTTCTTTGAATGATCATCAGTGGCTTGTTGCAATCCTTGAGATAAAAGGATTTTCCATGATCATTCAAAGGCATTGGGAGTTAGGGGTTCATAATATCTTTCTTGGTGAGCCCTATTCTCAGTCAGGGTTGTAAGATTTTTGTTTCAGTGCTTGTTAATGAGAGATAAAAAGTTGCAAGTCTAAGCTATAGTTTGCAAGCATGGTTTTTTGTGACTAATTTTATGCACAGAAAGGATTCATCATACTTAATAAAAATTTATGATTCTTCTCTCTCCTCTATGTCAAGTCAGGTAGGCTTCAAGCTTTCTAGTTTGTTACATATTGTTTTATGTATGTATCTTCATTCTTGAGTTCTGATCTAGGATTGGATTAAATAATGCTCTAGATGGGATATGAGTTTACCCTTGCCTACATAAGGATTCTTTGTAAGTAGTAAGGATTGTGGTAAATGTATTTATGGCTATGAATCTTAGATGTTCTCTAATCTGTGTATCCTTTGTGTCTAAGAAATCTTGCCCAATGGATGAGGCACTGGCCTAAATGAGTAAATCTCTTATTAACATAACTGATTGAAGTTATTGCAATCCAAATCTTAAAATCAAGAACCATTTTAAGTTTTAAATCTTTGGTTGTGTAGTTTTGTTACCCCATAGTAATGGAGAGTCAATGAATGTAAGGTTGGCATTTAGTACTTTCTTTCTATCATTTGTTATATAAACGTAAACTTTGGTGTGTGAGGTATAGTTTTCATTAGGTTAGGTGCACCCGCCTTGGTTTTGGAGAGATAGAAGTGAAGAGGGAAGTCTTGTCCCTATAGTTGGTCCAATTACCCTAATATCCTTCTACATTTTAGAACTAACCACTCCTAAAATCTATCTAAGGGTATATTGGTAGCCTAAGAGCATAAGCCATTTTGAAACACCAACAAAATTGAGAACCTGAAAGCCTTCACCACTTTTACCACCGCATATGCTTGCTTCTCAACAAATGGATAATTTAACTCATGCTTTTTGAGAGGTATTCTCATGAAAGAAATGGACACCTCTTCATCCTTATCATTCCCTTGCAACAAAATTCCAAACACTGTATGTTCTGAGGCATAACAGTGTATTATGAAGTCTTTCTTGTAATCTAGATTTATTAAAGTGGGAGCATCTACTATAGCTTTCTTGATATCATCAAATGCTTTGAAAGCTTTTGTGCTCCATTTAAATGGTTTCTTCTCACTCAAGAGGCTCACCATATGCTTAGTTGTTTCCGCAAAGTCTGGAACAAACCTTCTGAGAAAATTAGTTTGCCCTAAGAAAGACTTAACACCAGTCATATTCGAAGGTAAACCAAGCTTCTAGATTGCTTTGACTCTTTTTGGATCAATCTTGATCCCTTCTTTTGACATGATGTGGCCCAACAATTTTCCTTCCATGACTGCGAAGAAAGACTTCTTTGGATTTAATGAAATGACATGTTCCCTGCATCTATGTAGAACTAATCTTAAATCCCTTAGATGGTTTCTACGCCTCTTGGAAAACATAGTCAAATCATCAAGATAAACAACTATTACCTTATTAAGAAGATGGCTAAAAGAAGAATTCATTACATGTTGGAAAGTGGCACTTGCATTAATCAAGCCAAAAGGCATTTTGTTATAAGGATAAGTGCCCCATGGGGTAGTAAAAGTTGTTTTATGTTGATTCTGGTCAGCTACCTTGATTTGGTTATAACCAGAGAAACCATCTAGCATTAACATCATCTCTAAACCTGCCACAGTTTGCAGAATATGATCCATAATAGGGAGTCCATAGTTATCCTTTAGGCTACATTGGTTCAAGTTCCTAAAATCTACGCAGATTCTTATCTCGCCATTTTTCTTCCTAACATGAACAATATTTGAAATCTATGTAGAATGATGAATAGGATAAATGATACAGGCCTATAGCATTTTTTCTACCTCTTTCTAAATTGGCTCAAAAACTTTTGGGTTATAGTTTCTTAATTTCTGCCTAAAGGGTGAAGTGCCCGGCTTGAGAGGAATCTGGTGCTAGAATTTCCCTCCTTTGAAATTTTTTAAATCATGGTAGAACCAAGGAAAGGTATCCCAATATTCCTTTAGAAAATTGATGAATCTTCATTTCTCATCTGAAGTGCAACATTTGCCCAAGTTTATACACCTAAGTTCTTCTTCCTCCCCTATATTTACCTTTTCATAGTCATCTTGATTCATGTCTTCTTGAGGTGGTGGAGGAGATTTCAGAGCATCATATCTATCAAATTGGATCTCAAGAGAGACGAGCCCTTTAGGAATATGATTCCCTTTTAACTAGAAGATCCCTTCATCTGTTACACCATCTGGGAAAAACTCATCACAAGTTGATGAAGATCCTTCAAAGAAGGTGGTAATAAAAACTTCTGCCAAATGCAAGAATTTATCAATTTTTTTATCATCTTGAAAGACCTGCCAATGCTTGACATTATCTAGAACTTTCAGTCTGTACACAATTTCAATTTTATAGGAACTTTTCTTAAAATCCAAGTGTGGCAACAATAGGGAGGAAGAAACTACTAGGGAATCAACTCTACTGTTCAATTCTCTGGGAACAACTTCTATGGAGAAAGCTTCAAATTCTTCTATCTTATCCCAAACATGATTTTATAGTGTTTGAGTCTTTCATTTTTTTCTCAATAAATTCCTCTTACTAGTCTCACCACAAGTTCTGCATCCCCTCTAGCTCAGAGTACCTTGATGCCCATTTTCTTCGCCTCTTCAATACCGAGAAAAAGAGACTCATATTCAGTAGTGTTGTTTTTATTATCAAAATCTAGCTTAAAAGCCCATGGGAAAAGGTCTCCCTCTGGTGATATCAATACAACCCCTACTCTAGAACCAATAGAAGCACAACTTCCATCAAACTGATCAGTTGTCACTTCTTCATTCATGTCTGGTGTGGATGAGATCATATAATTTCCAAACTCAGATTCCTGGCAGAGTATCTGAGACTTGGGATCTTTAGATGGGAATACTGTGTATTTTGATTTTCCCTCTGGCTGTAGGACAACCCTTTTATCTCCCATTGGGATAATTGCTTGTGACTAGGCAAGTTTGATCTCTCCTCCAAGATCCCGATAGAAATTCCTACTTAGAAGCATACCATAGCTTGTTGGAATATCAACTACAAGTATGGTTAGTTTAATCTTTTTACTGGGGTATGTTGCAAGGGCTACTTGAGCATCCTTGATTTATCCAACTAAGGGGACTTTTTTTGCATCTAGGGAATAGCATTGACCAAAGGTTGTAGTAAGGGGAAGATCTAGAGCTTTGGCTACAAAAGTAGGCATGATATTATCAGATGCCCCTAAATCTATAACATAGTTGTTCAACTTAAAGCCATGAATAAACAAGGACAAATAAAAAGGCTCTTGTTTTAATCCTATAGGAGGACTCTTTTCTTGTGGAGGATTCTTTTCTTGTGGAGGATTCTTTTCTTTGGTAGCTTGAGTTTCTATAGTAGCTTGTTTTGAGAAAGCAACATTAGTAGTTTCATTAGTATTATTATTTGTAGGAGGTTGACCAGATTTGACATGTTTGAAAAGTCTTTCCAACTCCTTTGGGTTCATTCTAAGATATTTAGCAGGGGAAATTTGAATCTTAGAATTTTCATAGAAATCAACGATATCAAAAGTACTAGAATTGTTTTTCTTTAATGATTCATCTTCTTTAGAAAAGGAGCTTTTAAAGGTTGATGATTTTTAAAAGTCTTTACCTTAGTCCCACCATTGTGATGTTGATGGTGTGTCATTGGCTTGAGAGTTGTGGTAACTTCTAGTTAGCATGGTACATGTAGGGTCCTATAAAGTTGCCAGAATACTTCCTCCTCGCTTGGAGTTAGACTCGTATTCTATGTAATAATTTTTGGAGCTGCTAGGTAACTAAGGACTCACTACATCATCAGGTGATTCTTATGTTCACTCTTGGTTCACGTGCATCTGCATTGATCAGATCATTTTTGGATAGGAGGTACCATCATGATCATCTGTAAGGTGGAAGGTACACATATTAGCTCTTCTAGGAGGAGCTTCCAGTAAATTCTTATCAGTCAGGGGATAATTTTGAGATCTATGACTACGTCCAGCTTGTTCAGGTATCCCTCTTGGAATATCATGATACAAAGGAGGAGGATTGATATTGCTTTTAGAAAGCTACCTCTTGAGGGTAATTATATCATTTACTAATCTTGGCAGCATAGGATCATAAGAAGATGTATTTTGTGCATTGGGTACTTGGAAATCTTTTCTCCACTTCCCTGTGGTGATCAAAACATCTTCTAGCTCAGTAGCTTGGATTTGAGTGGTTGCCAAGTCTACTGGTCTATTCCTTCTAAGATAAAAACTGATGTCCGGGGGTATAGAATTTACAAAGAAACATTGCTAGTTTTCAAGGGTGGGCCTTTTTGTGGCAAGAATCTTATGAATGACTTTGTTATAATGAGCCACGTAATCTCTCATGGGCTCATGGATCTCCCTTTTCATTTGTGTAAGTTGAGCTAACAGAGAATGCTCATCATCTGCACTTTTGAAATGGCCTTCAAATGTAGTTTTCATGGAATTCTAATTGGTTATGGACCCTACAGGAAGATTCACAAACCATTCTACTGCTCCTTCTGTGAGAGTTTGAACAAAGAGCCTAACTGCTACATCTTCAGTTTGCACCCTAGAATGCCAATGGCTACATTGAAAGAATTGAAATGCTCTTCTACAAATATTTTTCCATCTTCGGAGAACCTTGGAAGAACATCTTTGGCTCCTTTGGGAAAAGCATGGTGAGTAGCTAGAGCTAAAGGGCCTACTGCATTACCCCACGATTGAGCCATGATAACTATTGGAAAAATAGTTAGAAGAGGAGGGGCTTGAATCCTTGATAAAGGTAAGGCTTGCCAATCACAAGTTTTAGTAGATGAATGGAAAGAATCTTTAGGAGGAGAAGAAGGTTTGCTTTGAGCCTTTTTCTTAGAGGAGAGGACTCTTGTCATTTCAAGATTTTTCAATTCTTCAATAATATTGTAAAAAATACCCGCCTCTCACTGAGACCTGGTGTAAGGTTTGGACTCCAGCTTGATAGTTCTATGGTGTTTGAATTGCTCTATCAACTACTACAGCTTCCTAAGCTACGGGGAGACTCCTCAACCATTCACCGATTTCTTCCTCTTCTTCTAACACCAATTGAACTTGCTGACATTGTTTGTTGCTTGTTTTTACTTTCCAAGCTAGATTATTTAGGTTTGCAATAATATCATCTTGAGTGCCATGAAAATTTAGACCGGGTTGTAGGACTGGGGGAACTTCGGCTTGACTAGGTATTATATCAGTTGGTAATACCATGATTACACATTAAACCAAGTAAAGACATTGGTTTACTAGTTTAGGTCTCTAGTAGAGTCACCAAAAACTGTTAGTAAATGAATTTGTCTCTTTTTCAAATTTATTTCTACACTCTATAACCCTCCAACAAACATCAACTCTTTACTAACAAATTGATTAAACATAAGATATGTAACCCTCTGAATTATGGTACAGCTCCCATAAATATTTTCAATGAATTTTTATGGAAAAGAGTAATGCATTTATGCAAACATTAAACTTTTGACCAAAAAGTTGATAAGGCATAAATAGTAACTTTAATAAATATGACATAATTACTATGAATTGGAAACAACTAATAGATCTGAAGCTCACAGACTTCAATAAGTAACCATTACACTAATCTAAGGCACAACTTAAACTAGAATTCAAAGAAAGATAACGACATTCAACCAATAAATTATGCTCAACATAGAGTATCCCAATAGAGATCCACCTAAAATATAAACCAATAGATCTATATTATTAAGTTTCTTTTCATTCGCTAATTCAGAAAAACTTAGTCCTAGTCTTTTACAAAAATTGCTAAAACTTAAACTGTTCTATAACTAAGTAGAAATAAAATCTAACTAACATCCCTTTCAATAGTTTTATCCTAGCTTTATATATCCATTGGTTACAAATTTCAAAAATAATAAAGTCTATGAAACTCCAAGAGTTTCTACCTAAAAATGCTTCAGATAACCGAAAATATGCTAAAAATGAAAAATACTAGAAGCCAAAAACAATGAGCCAAAAAGCATGGAAAATAACTACTAATCATGGCTGAGTTGAATGCTTTAGATTCAATTCTGGGATGACCCAGGTGCATGTTCCTTCTTCCATTCTTCATGAGCCAATGATGCACTCATAACTGTGGCATGATATGGTAGGCTAATGAGAGCAATTCTCTACCCGAGAACTTTCCTATCTTTGCATATTTGTTCCATCCTTGATCTATGAGACTCAAGGTGGTCTACATAGATGACCAAAATAGCCTCAGTGTTGGCTATGGAAGTGAGATCTTCTGTTGTGACCTCTTTGCTATCTCTAATAGCTGTTATACCTGCCTCCAACTCCTGAGTTATTTTCTTTGCTTTCTTTATATCTTGAGTTCCCTCATTTATCAGAACAATATTTAGGCACTTAATATCCTTTTGCATGGTATCAATCAAGCCCTTAAGATCATTAAGTAAGTAGGTCACCCCATCACATCCATCCTTGATTATTGAATTTCTCCATTCAATACTCTTCATAGAAATATACAGGATCTCCTCATTCAAGCCATGAACTGGCTTTTCCATAAGGAATTTAGGCACTCCATTGTGATCAATCTCCATTAGCTAACCGGCTATACCAGTCAATTTCTTCTTTTCTTTCCTCCATTCTGCCAGTTCATCCAATAGTTCTAAGATGATTTTTGTCACCATTCCATGAGTTTCAATTAATTGAGTGATATAATCATTTCCCCATTGGATCATTCCTGCGACCCACTTGTTAAAAAATCTACTACTAGTTTATTTCTTTGAATTTGGTCCAGAGTCTTGCGGACTTTTGGTGAATGAGGGTCAAACATGTGAGGCACCTGGGCTAATGGAAGTAGACTAGGCTCTTGGACCACCTGAATGAATTCCGCCAATCTTTGTATTGTAGCCTTTAATTCCTTCTTGTCCCTTTCATCTTTGAAAGTCCTGTGCAGTATTCTTCATGTAGAAGACTCCAGGTGTTTGGCATTCGCTGCCCTGCTTACCACTCCCAAATCTATCTTCTCAATAGTAAAGTCCTCAAAAAATGCTTTAAAAACATGTTTTTCAGACTTCGGTATTGCTCGTTCTGCTATCCACCTCCCAGTTTTTTCATCTACCTCTATCATTGACTCCATCTTAATTCTTTTGGGCTTCACTGTGGCTCCCAAGAACTTACTTGCCATGTCCTCTACTAGAAGGGTTATTGATAGGACATTCCATTTTGTGCTAATAGAACTTCCCAACCAACTAAGAGTGGGAGATGGAGTTTGCAAAGTGTCACTCACCACAGTTACTAAGGGTTTTCTAGAATTTGACTGACTACTCTTTGGAGTCAATGAGTCTTCTCCCAGGATATTTGAACCAACTTGCTCTAACATATGAGTATCCATGGGGTCAAGATCAATGAACTCTTTATCATAAACCAACTTATCACTTTCTTTACTAACTCTGCCTCTTAAGGTCCTTCTTACTGGTGAAGAGCAAGGAGAAGCTTGTTTCACAGGATGAACTAAAGATTTCTTCTTATTTCTAGTTTTGGAGGTACCTGCAAGGGAAATATTTTTGTCAGTAGAATCAATAGGTTTGACAATAGAATCACCATGTGCTACTCTTCTTGGGTTATGTCTTCTTAAAATAGGAGGATTCTTACTTTCACTAGTACATTTGAGACCTTTTTTTGATGATAGAACATCCGAATGTCGACAGTATACTATCGATTAAGTGACACCATCAAGCGTTATAGTTTTGCAGTCAGAAAAATTGATGGTTCTGTTATGCGTCATAATTATGACAACCTTGGTCATCACAAAAAGGGGGTTCCAATATAGCGAACATGTCATTAGACCTATTTGTGGTCGTCATAATTGGGATGACTATCTGTCACAATAAATACAAATGATGGCGACCCATTAGAATCTTCTGACGGGTATCCATCAATTGTAACTTGTTCACTGATGGAAATGCTATTAATGCAACACATATCCATCTGAAGTTTATGATGGATATCTATTGTTTGTGGTTTGTAACGATGACTATGTTGTACATGCGTTGGATAGGCATTAGAAAGTTATGAGGGATATCCATCATTGATGGTATTTTAACTGAAAATGATGCTATTAATGCAACAGGTGGATGTGGGAGGTTTTCGACAGATAACCATCACTTTTGTGTGGCTGTCATAGTTGTGACAAAAATTAGTTTAATTATATATATATATATATATCGATCGAGTTGGTATTGATTTAGAACAATGTTCTTGTAGATCTGGTTCCTGTTCATGATTCGGTTATGGATCATTTGGAGATGACTTTGCAGTAGATTTAGTAGCAGCTCATGGATTATTGAGTCAAGTCTAGAGACTTGGATTTGGAATGGATCCTACAGAATCAAGACTTGTGATAGCGATTGCTCCAACACAAGAAGCTAGTGCGGCGATTAGAGATGCATTCTTCTTGATGTGTTCATGGGATATATGCAGACTTGACTACATTTGGATCTAATTTGAGTGACTTCTTGACTTCTTTGATCCAAATTTGATGTGCTTTATTCTTATGGAGTGTAGTAGTGACTTGACTTGGAGTTTGAGTAGACTGTGCATTGATCGGCTTGAAGACAGAATCAAGCTACTCTTTGCATAGTTTTTGAGATTGGGTTGTGATAGATCACTGGGATCATCTACCATTTTTGCCAAAGTTTTGAATGAGTTAGATGTGATGTCGAGAGAGTGACGTGCAGAACTTGCACTTTGGAGATTCATAGATCACTATGGTGTCCATGATGACTTGGGAGAAGTCTTCTTCTTGGTGAACCGAGCTGAGAGACTTAGATTATAGAAAGTGGATCATTGGATGCGACTTATGAGACATTGAATGCCTCTTCATAGTGGGTTCATGGTGCGGTCTAGGGCATTTCTTTGTGATGGGTTCTTGATAGAGATCTGTTGATTTGGTAGCCATTAAGATGGATCAATATGACTTGATCTTGGGTCAAGACTTATTGAGGTGAGCTAAAGTGATCATTGCTCCTTGAAGTGAATGATGTTTCCAACAGATAGTCATCGCTTTTAGTTTTTTCATCGATTATTCTTTGGTTTCTGTCGTAATTATGATGAATCACACTATTTTTTAAAAAGAAATATATATTTATCATACATTGATTGAGATCTTAAATTATTGAGCTTCTCTTTGTTTTGATAATAGTTTAACATTCTCTACTTAACAAGGCCAACCATGTGAAGGTGGAAGCTCATTTGGCCCCTCCTAGGATCCTCTTATGACCCTTTATGACACTTTAAGACCTCTAAGATGTATTCTTAGGGATCATAAAGGGTCATAAAGGGTCATAAGGGGTCCTGGGACACAACAACTGAGAAACATAAATGTAGGCATCATGGTCACAATTGTTTGGAGACAAAACACAATTGAATGCTATACCCAGACGATGCAACACAACCACTACTCCTGGAGTTCTTAGTGGACATTGGGGGATCCAAAAACCAAAGATACAGAATTTGTCTTTGGTTTTTGGATCTCATAGTGTCTGCTTACAATAGCAGGAGTAGTGGTTGTGTTGCATCATCTGGGTATAGTAGTTAATTATGTTGTGTCTCCAAATAATTGGGACCATGATGCCTACATTTATGTGTCTTAGTTATTGTGATACCTACATCTATGTTTTGTAGCTGTCATGTTTATTTGCATGTTCTTTGTGTTTGGCTTCTCTCCCTTGCGCATTGAAAATAAGATTTTCCCACTCTGAATTGAGAATGCACGTGCAACACAAGTACAATATGCACAGATAGCAAGTGGAGCTGAGAAGACCCAGCATGTTTACATTTTTTTAATATGTCAACATTACAATGTTCATGATGGTCTATAACCTAAAATACGCAATTAAAGACCTCTATAAAAAATGCAAACTTGTTGGGTCTTTCAGCTCCACCTACTATCCGTGCATATGAATTGAGATTGCATATTGAACTAGGCATCTCCTTTTGCATTTCCTAAAACCAAGAGACTATCACAGTTAACATCTAAAATCATTATTAAACTTTTTTTATTATTAAAAAGTACACTAGTCTCCTTTGTTTCTTGTACACCATCTCTATTGGCAAGTTTCTTCATGGATGGCCTCCACTGTCTTCCCCACTACAACTGTAACCACTATTCATTCTCCTGTGTTCATTACTATCTTCTCTATTGATCAGACCTCCACTATAATTTCTTTGATGAAAATTTCCAAATTCAATATTTGGTATTCCTTCATCTCCCCTCAACTCCATCACTTATGTGTATGGCTTCTCTCCCTCACATCGAAAATAACATTTTTCCCTCTGAATCGAGAATGCATGTGCAACACAAGGAGAATATGCACAAATAGTAGATGGAGTTGAAAAAACACATGTTTACATTTATATACATAAGTGGATGAACATAAATAATGAAGGTACCTTATATTATCTGAAGTAATGAAGTGTTGACCCTGGGTTCAATCCAGTATGCTCATGTACGATTCAAAAACTGCAAGGAAAGAAAGGATAGAGTTAGATCCAAAGGATCTAAGAAATGCTTGACACCCTATTATTGATCATCATCTACAATTATGCATGCACATAGTTAAGCCATACACTTCTAAAAGGAACTATGCTACAGAACATGTGCACTTAGGAAAATGCACTTAGGAACATGTGTAGTGTATAGGCGCTAGAATCCAAATGAAGCCCTACATTTATGTCTCTATGAACACCTATTGAATCACTGTTGTGGTTGCATTTATGTCTCTATGAACACCTGGTGAATCACTGTTGTGACTGCATCATCCAAATAGTGCAACAACAACACCAGATGTTGTTGTTCCATCTAGTGTTGCTATGGCATCATTTTCAAATAATGCATCCACAACAGTAACCCACCATGCTTATCAACACAAGGTTGACATGATCAAGCATAAGTAATGGAGAGGGCATTATCAAGGTCAAATCAGAGGTCAAATTTCATTCCTTGAAATTTTATATTTGTACAGTTATAAAATTTCATGCCTTGAAATTTTATAACATAGTTCCTTAGCATTTGATCTTCATATTGCAGCCATGACTTGAGGTAGGCATTCAAGATTTGTCTTCTCATTAACTCAATTTCATTTTAATGGCATTTGTTGATTTAATTGCGATACCAACTTGGTTATAAACAAAAAAAAGAAAAAGAAAGTGTCATTTGTGATTTTTGTGAATTCGAAGAGCTTCCATGAAGACGACACTACACTTTTGCATATCACAAAGAGGGCATTCAAGTTTGGTGTGCATGAAGAGGTTGGCACTATGTGGGAAGAGGGCATGAGCACTTGAGGTAGGCATTCAAATTTTTTCTTCTCATTAACTCAATTTCATTTTGTTTTCATTTGTTGATTTAGTGGCACAATATGAATGTTAATAGTGGCATTGTTTACATCTTAGCATTTGATATGTTCGGTGACCCACAAGCTTTGAGAGCTAGGGCTGCAAGCTAGGCATCATGCATTGTTTATGAGCTCACTGTTTGAGCACCTCATGTCCCTATTTGATTGGTTGGTGCTCTATTTTTTATATTGAGTTTACATCATATATTTAGTCTTAATAAATATCTTATAAAATAACATAAAACAAACTCAAAATACTTTGTCTTAATAAAATCTTAATAAAATAATATATTTTGTCTTAATAAAATCTTATAAAATAACATATATTGTGTGAAGTGTTTGATCTCTCTTTATTTGTTTTGCTATTGATATTCACTAGCTATGTGGTACTCCCCGTTTATGATCATTTCATGAAGAAATGTCTTGATGGCTTGGAGGCTGCAAGCTAGGGCATCATACATTGTTCATGAGCTCACTGTTTAATACTAGCATTGTTTACATCTTTTCATTTGGAATGCTTGATGACTTGCGAGCTTTGAGAGCTAGGGCATCGTTGCTATTACCTTCAAGAAATTTTGTGAAGTGTTTGATCTCTCTTTATTGTTTTGTTGTTGATATTCATTATGAGGTACTCCCCATTTATGATCATTTCATGAGGAAATGTCTTGATGGTTCGCGGGCTGCAAGCTAGGGCATCATGCATTGTTTATGAGCTCACTATTTGAGCACTGGCCAAACAAATAGGGACATGAGGTGCTCAAACAGTGAGCTCATAAACAATGCATGATGCCTTAGCTTACAACCCATGAGCCATCAAGACATTTCCTCATGAAATGATCATAAACAGGGAGCACCACATACTGAATATCAACAAAAAAACAAATAAAGAGAGATCAAACACTTCACACAATATATGTTATTCTATAAGATTTTATTAAGACTAAATATATATTTTTATTAATATTTTATTAAGACAAAGTATTTTGGGTTAGTTTTATGTTGTTTTATAAGATTTTATTAAGACTAAATATATGATGTAAACTCATAATTATACTTGATAATTATAATTGAAGTAAACTCAGTTATCTCTTGTATAATGATGGAGGAGTGAAAGTTAATGATCAATGAGGTTGCTGCTATTAGATCATACATTAATACACTTACTATTTTGAATTTGAGCTCAGGCATCATGCAATGTTATTGTTGTCATTGCATGCTTTCTTCTGTTGTATACCATATAATGTTTTATACACTATTTATTTCATTGAGACCATGAGCATGGCATTTGTAATGTATTTTCTATTATTGGATCGATGTTTCCATGTTGTTGAGGCTGTAGATGCATTGAATCACCACTACCATTCTATTTTTATAGCAGTAATATAACAAACAAAGCACCGGCCAATCAAATAGGGACATCAATAAGACATTTAATGCAGACAGCTAGACATGTGTACTGTGAGCATAGTCACCTTAGATGCATGTGTACTGATCCTCCTACAATTATGCATGTGCATAGTCAAGCCATACACTTCTGAAAGAAAAACCAATCTCACGGTCTCAATGAAATAAATAGTGTATAAAACAATATATGGTGCACAACAGCAGCAAGCATGCAATGACAACAATCCCTATTTTATTACTAATGTCCCTATTTACATCTTTTCATTAAATGACCCAAAAATATCAAGAATGGTCCTATATGGTCACTATAAGCCAACTTTCAGAAGAATATAAATGAATGCAAACATACATAAGTAGATGAACATAAATAATGAAGGTCCTATATGGATGGTTCTAATGAGCATTCATCAATTAAGCATTCATCGTTTGGTATATGAATAGGTGAAAAACATGTAGACATCCAGACATGTGTACTGTGATCTTTCCTCCAACAAATGGACTTGTGATGATTTTCACAATAGTACGTGTTGGAAGGAAATCTCAAAGTACTACTTAGGAAAATATGAATGTTCATCACCTTTGCATATCAGAGTTGATCAGAGAAGGTATATGCACAAAAAAATAAATAAAGAGAGATCAAACACTTCACACAATGCCTTGAAGGTAATAGAAATGATCAAACACTTCAAAATAGGGACATCAGTAATAAAATAGGGACATCCATAATAAAATAATACACTTACTATTTTAAATTTGAGCTCATAAAGATTGAGATATCCCTATTTTATTACTGATGTCCCTATTTACATCTTTTCATCAAATGACCCAAAAACATCAAGAATGGTCCTATATGGTCACTAATAGCCAACTTTTAGAAGAATATGAATGAATGCAAACATACATAAGTGGATGAACATAAATAATGAAGGTACCAAACATTACCTAAAGTAATGAAGTGTTGACCCAGAGTTCAATCCAGTATGCTCTTGTATGATCCAAAACCTGCAAGGAAGGAAAAGATGAGGTTAGATCCAAAGGATCTAAGCAATGCCTGGCACCCTATTACTGATCCTCATCTACAATTATGCATGTGCATAGTCAAGCCATACACTTCTAAAATGAACTATGCTACAAAACATGTGCACTCAGGAAACATATGCATGCACTAAGTAAATCAAGACCAAAATGGAGCAAAAAATAAGGACATCAGTAATAAAACAATATATGATGCCCGAGCTCAAATTCAAAATAATAAGTGTATTAATATATGTATGATCTAGTAGCAACAACCTCATTGATCATTACCTTTGATGCCTGAGCTCAAATTCAAAATAGTAAGTGTATTATTTTATTACTGATGCCCCTATTTGATGTCCCTATTTTATTTTTGATAAATTTTGGGGTAAAACCTTGCAAGTCTTACATAGACTCAACAACATGGTAGCATTGATCCAATAACAAAAAATACATTACAAATGCCAAGCTCACGGTCTCAATGAAATAAACAGTGTATAAAATAATATATGGTGCACAACAACAAGAAGCATGCAATGACAACAATAACATTGCATGATGCTCGAGCTCAAATAAAAAATAGTAAGTGTATTAATGTATGTTTGCATGATACCAGATATTAAATAGTGAGCTCATGAACAATGCCAGTATTAAACAGTGAGCTCATGAACAATGTATGATGCCCTAGTTTGCAACCCACAAGCCATCAAGGCATTTCCTCATGAAGTGATCATAAATGGGGAGTACCATATAGTGAACATAAAAAATAGACTTTTAAGAAACTTTTACATCTTTTCACCAAATGACCCAAAAACATAATTATATATAAAAAAATATAAACTTTTAAGAAACTTTTACATCTTTTCATCAAATGACCCAAAAATATCAAGAATCATCATATACGGTCGCTAATAGCCAAATTTCAAAAGAATATGAATGAATGCAAACATACATAAGTGGATGAACATAAATAATGAAGGTACCAGACATTGCCTGATGTAATGAAGTGTTGACCTAGGGTTCAATCTAGTGTGCCCTTGTGTGATCTAGAACCTGCAAAGAAAAGAGAGATGGGGGTTAGATAAAAAATATCTAAGCAATGAATGACATCCTATTACTGATCCTCATCTACAATTATGCATGTGCATAGTCAAGCCATACACTTCTGAAAGAAAAACCAAGCTCACAGTCTCAATGAAATAAACAGTGTATAAAATAATATATGGTGCACAATAGCAGCAAGTATGCAATAAAAACAATAACATTGCATGATGCCCGAGCTCAAATTCAAAATAGTAAGTGTGTTAATGTATGATCTAATAGCAGCAACCTCATTGATCATTACCTTTCACTCCTCTATCATTATAGAAGAGATAACTACCTACAACTATATTTCATAATTTCTCATTTGAAGTATATATATCAAGTATAATTATGAGTTTACATCATATATTTAGTCTTAATAAAATAATACACTTATTATTTTGAATTTGAGCTCAGGCATCATGCATTGTTTATACTATTTGATTACCAGCCAATCAAATAGGGACATGAGGTGCTCAAATAGTGAGCTCATAAACAATGCATGATGCCCTAGCTTGCAGCCCGCAAGACATCAAGACATTTCCTCATGAAATGATCATAAACAGGGAGTACCACATAGTAAATATCAACAACAAAACAAATAAAGAGAGATCAAACACTTCACACCATGCCTTGAAGGTAATAGAAACAATTCTCTAGCTCTCAAAGCTTGTGGGTCATCAAGCATTCCAAATGAAAAGATGTAGACAATGTCAGTATTAAACAGTGAGCTCATGAACAATGTATGATGCCCTAGCTTGCAGCCCATGAACCATCAAGATATTTCCTCATGAAATGATCATAAACGGGATGTACCACATAGTGAATATCAACACAAAAACAAATAAAGAGAGATCAAATGCTTCACACAATATATGTTGTTTTATAAGATTTTATTAAGACTAAATATATTATTTTATGAGCTCACTGTTTGAGTACCTCATGTCCCTATTTGATTGGTCGGTGCTCTATTTTTTATATCGATGCTATTAGATCAAATACAGACATCAAATATGGACATCAGTAATAAGATAATACACATACAATTTTGAATTTGAGCTCATAAAGATTAACTTTCAGAAGAATATGAATGAATGCAAACATACATAAGTGGATGAACATAAATAATGAAGGTACCAAACATTGCCTGAAGTAATGAAGTGTTGACCCAAGCTTCAATCTAGTATGCTCTTGTATGATCCAAAACCTACAAAGAAGGAAAAGATGGGGTTAGATCCAAAGGATCTAAGCAATGCCTGACACCCTATTACTGATCCTCATCTACAATTATGCATGTGCATAGTCAAGCCATACACTTCTAAAATGAACTATGCTATAGATCAATATGGGTGTGTGTTAATGTGATTCAAAATTTATTATGCAAGATTGTTTTATTATTGAGATAAGGATATCTTAATTCTACAAGAATAAATGTTTTGAGAAATATTTAAATTTAATTTTGACAATAACATGAGGAGTGATATATTTCAAGCTTTAGTGAGATTTCATAACATGCAGTGTTCATAGATTACGTTTAATGTGTTATTTACGCTTGTATTGGTGGGAAAACAATTGAAAACGTGCAAAAGAGATTGCATTCAACCATGTTGTTTACATGACTTATGTAGTTTACCTTTAGCCTAAATCAGTGTTGCATACAAATCTGCAGATGCTACATGGTATGAAGCCTCACTAAAGCTTGAAAATGATAAGCATTATGATGCTGAGGTATGGTGTGGTAAGCACAAGTATAGTTTCTCGTAAGATGCTATTGGTATAGTTTTTTTTTTTCAATAGTTGTAGATTCTAGCTTCTCCTATACTTACACGTATGTATACATTTTGAGCTTGGCTTTCATGTCATGCAAATTTGAGTGAAATGGTAATAATATTTAAGAGCAACAAGTATGGCATTTTAAACAAGTATGCATATACATTATATAACAGGAGGAGTGATATATTTTAATGGCAACACTTAATGAGAAGGATGCTTATATAACAGGAGGAGTGATATATTTTAATGACAGTGGACATAGAAATTGTAGTGAAACTCTGTAATTTATTATTGTAAGTGGACATAGAAATTGCAGTGTAAGTAGTAGGATGATTGTTAATGAGCCCACTGTTTAATATCTGACCAGGCCATGAAAATGGTACTAGGCAAACCCAATCAGCCCAACAAAATGTGTCATGTTTATCTTTGTCAAATACACTCATTCACCATTTTGTTCTTATTCTTCACACAAATATTGCATCAAAAGTAATTGTAAACAACGATTCAAAGAAAAAAGAAACAACTATAATAGATCAGACCCCAAAAGAATACAGTCAACTACAATAGCTCACAGTCTCAATGAAATAAATAGTGTATAAAACAATATATGGTGCACAACAACAGAAAGCATGCAATGACAACAATAAAAATGCATGATAAAATTCAATACTCTTAGTTTTTATTGAAATCTATTCGAAACTCCTCTCAGCTCATTGTCCAATAGTTAAACTAACCCATGACTTCAAAGGATGAATTATGAAATATAGTTGTAGGTAGTTATTACTGATGTCCCTATTTTATTACTAATGCCCTAGCTCTCAAAGCTCGTGGGTCATCGAGCATTCCAAATGCAAAGATGCAAACAATGCCAGTATTAACATCCATATTTTGCCATTAAATCAACAAATGGCATCAAAATGAAATTGAGTTAATGAGAAGACAAAGCTCTAATTCCTACCTCAAGTCATGGCTGCCATATTATAAAGATCAAATGCTAAGGAACTATGTTATAAAATCTCATGCCAAATTTCAAGGCATGAAATTTTATAACTGTACATATATTTTTTTCGAGTCCCCCACATTGTAAACTCAATGCTAAGGAGAAAAAAGTATGATGTCAAAAAGTATAAAATTTCATGCCTTGAAATTTTAATATAACATAGTTCCTTCACAGCTGCAAGAGCAGTGCAAGGTGGCAACTTTCCCATTTTACCACATTTAGGGCCCTCTTTTACCATGTTTTATGAGCTTTATGTTTTTACCATGCTTTATGAGCTTTATGTTTTTGTTTTAAGTGAAGACAAAGATTATCTGAATTTGTTATCTTTAAATTTTATTCATTTTATGATTTTAAAAATTGAAATAAAAAATATAAACTTTTAAGAAATTTTTACATCTTTTCATCAAATGACCCAAAAACATCAAGAATCGTCATATATGGTCACTAATAGCCAAATTTCAGAAGAATATGAATGAATGCCGACATACATAAGTGGATGAACATAAATAATGAAGGTACCAAACATTGCCTAAAGTAATGAAGTGTTGACCCGACGTTCAATCCAGTATGCTCTTGTATGATCCAAAACCTACAAGGAAGGAAAAGATGGGGTTAGATCCAAAGGATCTAAGAAATTCTTGGCACCCTATTACTGATCCTCATCTACAATTATGCATTTGCAATGTGAATAAAAACTAAGAGTATTGAATTTTATCAAGCACTGTTATTGATGTGATTGCATGCTTGCTGCTGTTATGCACCATATATTGTTTTATACACTGTTTATTTCATTGAGACTGTGAGCTATTGTAGTTGACTGTATTCTTTTGGGGTCTGATCTATTGTAGTTTTTTTTTTTTTTTTGAATCATTGTTTATAATTACTTTTGATGCAATATTTGTGTGAAGAACAAGAGCAAAATGGTGAATGATTGTATTTGACAAAGATAAACATGACACATTTTGTTGGGATGATTGGGTTGGCCTGATACCATTTTCATTATAGAAGAGATAACTACCTACAACTATATTTCATAATTCCTCCTTTGAAGTCATAGGTTAGTTTAACTATTGGATAATGAGCTGATAGGAGTTTCGAATAGATTTGAATAAAAACTAAGAGTATTGAATTTTATCATGCAATGTTATTGATGTTATTGCATGCTTGCTACTATTTTGCACCATTTATTATTTTATACACTATTTATTTCATTGAGACTATGAGCTATTGTAGTTGATTGTATTCTTTTAGGGTCAGATCTATTGTAGTTGTTTCTTTTTTCTTTGAATAATTATTTACAATTAATTTTGATGCAATATTTGTGTGAAGAACAAGAACAAAATGGTGAATGAGTTTATTTGACAAAGATAAACATGACACATTTTTTTGGGCTGATTGGGTTGGCCTGGTACCATTTACATGGCCTGGCCAGATATTAAACAATGAGCTCATGAACAATGTATGATGCCCTAGCTTGCAGCCCGCGAGCCATCAAGACATTTCCTCATGAAATGATCATAAACGGGGAGTACCACATAGTGAATATCAACACCAAAACAAATAAAGAGAGATCAAACACTTCACACAATGCCTTGAACGTAATAGAAATGATGCCCTAGCTCTCAAAGCTCGTAGGTCATCAAGCATTCCAAATGAAAAGATGTAAACAATGCTAGTATTAAACAATGAGCTCATGAACAATGTATCATGCCCTACCTTGCAGCCTGCAAGCCATCAAGTCATTTCCTTGTGAAATGATCATAAACGAGGAGTACGCACATAGTGAATATGAATAGAAAAACAAATAAAGAGAGATCAAACACTTCACAAAATGCCTTGAAAGTAATAGCAATGATGCCCTAGCTCTCAAAGCTCGTAGGTCATCAAGCATTCCAAATGAAAAGATGTAAATAATGCTAATATTAAACAGTGAGCTCATGAACAATGTATCATGCCGTAGCTTGCAGGACGTGAGCCATCAAGACATTTCCTCATGAAATGATCATAAACAGGGAGTACGCACATAGTGAATATCAATAGAAAAACAAATAAAGAGAGATCAAACACTTCACACAATGCCTTGAAGGTAATAGCAATGATGCTCTAGCTCTCAAAGCTCATGGGTCATCAAGCATTCCAAATGCTAAGATGTAAACAATGCCACTATTAACAATGCTAAGATGTAAACAATGCCACTGAAATTGATTTAATGAGAAGACAAAGCTTGACCTCAAGTGCCAGTGCCCTCTTCCCACACGGTGTTGGCCTCTTCGTGCACACCAAACTTGAATGCCCTCTTCATGCCATGCAAAAGTGTAGTGTCATATTTGCGGTAGCTCTTTGAATTCACAAATTACAAATGACACTTTCTTTTCTTTTTTTTTTTGTTTATAACCAAGTGGGTGTCGCAATTACAACAATATCATTTCTATTACAACACCGTAGAGGGCACTTGCAAAAAAAAACACAAAAAACAAACACAAATTATAGTGGCATCGCAAATTGGCGTCAAAATTTGACCCCGAATGTTGTAGTGTTTTGACCCATTTCTCAGTTCTCTTAATCACTTTGAGGGTCTTGATTATTATTCTCTCTCATTAATACCCCACTCTATTCAGGTAGTGGCGTACCCCTAACTCTAGTTTCAAACTGAACATCAATTACCTCTGCACCATCATCTTCATCTACTGCTATGATATCAATCTGAATATTTAGGGTAACAATTTGTCCTAAGGTAAACCTTGACCAGGTCCTTCTTACTTAAAAATCATCAGCACAACCCTACTAGTAATCCTCTATTTGGGGAATGTGTTGGAATTCAAAGGGCAAGTTGAAATGTTGAGCAATGTATCCTCTACTATCAAAATCTCTTTTGAGTGAAAATGTTTTCAAATTCAGTTTCCTTAATTCATACTCTAGATTTAGGGCATTTGAAGAAGTTTTGCAAGTATAATACCCTAATTAAACTGGGAAGCTGGACTTTTCTCTACCCTTCCTTTCCTTGACTCCTTTATGAACATATGCCAATTGATGAGCCACTTCTGCAATGATCAAACTATCAAAAGCGTATCTAGGCAATTTGAATGGCTCCCCTTCAAAACCACCGACTCTGAGATATTTGAATCTTTTGAATTGGATGAAGAAACTTCCATAAGTATTGACAAAGGTTTTTGCCTCTTTAGACATTCTTTTCTCAATGTTCCCTTGTAGTTCATATGTCAATTTCCCAAAGAAAACCCCATTGACTTTTAGAAAACTATCAACATGATACTCTTTCTGCAG
Source organism: Chamaecyparis obtusa (assembly GCA_027943335.1). Classification (NCBI taxonomy): domain Eukaryota; kingdom Viridiplantae; phylum Streptophyta; class Pinopsida; order Cupressales; family Cupressaceae; genus Chamaecyparis; species Chamaecyparis obtusa. The sequence goes on from BSBK01003928.1 coordinate 295,442, forward strand.
GTGAGGGTAGTAATCGTAGACCTTCATATTTGGGAGGGGCTGCTCATGGAAAATGCCTTTCCACTCTCTAGTACAAGCTAAAATGTAGAACAAGTAAGAGGACATGTGAAAGCTACTGCTAGTTGGAAAATTTTCCAACTGATGATTGAGTTCATCAACAATGGTTTCAACCCAGTCAATATATTTTCCCCTCTAAGAGTGACCAGGATGTAGAAGTACATCCAGTCATGCCAATAGTATGCATTTGGTTTCATTTAATTCTATTGAGTAGTATAACCAACTCAGCTACCTCAGGCTTGAAATGATCTATAGTGAGTGGCTTTGGGAGCCTGGACCCTCCTTTTTGGGCTTTCAACAACTAGTATTGGGCTATTTCATTCCTGTAGACTTGTCTCTTAGTGGCGAAGACTGATTGAGACAAGGGAATATTCCACCCTTCATATGGGTCTCTTTCTAGATTCCTATTGCCTTTAGGATGACATCTCTTCTTATGTATACTTGCGGACTCCCATCAACCTTCTTGATACACTTCTCCTCAAAACTATATCTTTTTTCACATTCGACAACTAGCTCTCGACAAGAGGCTACTATAGGGAAAGTGGCTGCATCAGTCAGACCACTCTGAATGGATTTTTCTAACATGGAACCTATAATAGGTTCTTTGAATCAGTTTATAATGTCTTCTAAGGCTCCGATTTTGATCAGGGTGTCTTCACAGTCGAGTAGGGAGCAAATCAAAGGGGAGGTATTTTTGAAATTTGAGACTGGGTTCTTCATTTTGTCTCACAAACTAGGAAAGAGCAGAAAGACACAATAGCCTTAAAGGAATTTGAATTTGACAAAGTAACAAGCTGTAACTAAAACAAGGAGGCCAAAAAGAGAGACTCACCTAGTTTTTTTATGTGACGAAATAAGCTCTGTGAGGAGGAAAAGATACCTTCTCCTGCACTGGCTGAAGGAGACTTCTCAAACACTATGAACAAAATAGGCTAAGCTTTCCAATTTATCATAAAATAGTTCACAAAATCTTGAGATTCACAATAATGGTGAAATTATGTCACATAAAGTTCAATTAATGATCACCAGGAAACTCACACCACTTTAAGCATTGATTACTGTACTTTCCTAGATTGAAGTAACATCAAAATGTCACTTCAATTAATTACAACATCCTTGCTATGAGAAGAAATCATAATCAATTACCAGCTGTCCTTTATGTCAAATCACAACTTTCCACCTTTGCAAATTATGAAGTTACATTGAACCTTGATCCTTGAACTACAAGAGTTCATAGTTCAAGTTCAATGCAAAGATAGAAGGACTACCCTTTGGCACGATGATAAAATAAAATAAAACACAAGGGACAAAGAAAGAAAATATAAAATAAAGGAAGCATTTGCAAAAAGATAACATTTGTTAAACTTTGAATCTTGAACTACGAGAGTTCAAGGTTCACGGTTCATTGGATGAGTGTGTGTTGCAAAGACACCATGTTGCTAAGCTTGCGAATGAAGAGAAACAATCATACCAAAGGGTGTTATTGAACATTAAACATTGAATTACGAGATTTCAAGGTTCAAGTTCAACCGACAAGGTGTATATGTAAAGAAATGAAACTTTGAGTGAGACACACCTTTAAAGATTATGGGGGTGATTTTGGGAAAATTAGAGCCTAAGATAATTAAACAAAATCTATTGATAACATCAGACAAGTGCCAATCTTTCACGCACCTCTTGCATAAAGACACTAGCTTCAATTGGGATCCTATCTATCAGAGAAGCTTTGAGATGCTAAAGGAATATCTGGCCAACTCCCTAATCCTCATACCACCAATTTTAGGAAGCCCTCTCATACTCTATATCTTGGTGACCACTACAGCATTGGTTGCACTCTTAGCATAGCATGATGCCAACAATAAAGAGAGAGTCATTTACTATATCAGCCAAACTCTTGTCGGCAATGAGCTTAACTACTCACCAATGAAGAAAGCATGCCTTACAGTGGTCTTCGCCACTCAAAAGCTTAGACATTATGATGAAGGGTGCTCCGCTTAATACCACAAACACATAACAGAAATAGAGAAACAAAAACAATATGCAAGAACATAAAATTGGCTTCTTATTATCTCCACAAATGTGGAATTACAAACTTTCAGAATTACAATATGCAAAGCCACATGGGCATTCCCTTACAATATTCTGTAGGGTAAACCCTCAAATCAATACCTAGATCTACTACCCAGAACTGTCCTAGACAACACTACGGGCCTTCTTTATAGAGGCATTTTCCACCGCCCGAGAAGGTTCTAGAAATTTAGCCCTTAGGGCTGACCAAACTTAGAGTTATTTTATTTTTCAATTTATTACATCAAAGTCGGCTCAAAATAAATTTTGAAACCCGAATAGAAATTTTGAAGGAAAATTATGTTCTGGCAATTCAGGTGACCCAACTTTTGGAGATCATAAGTCATCACCAGTTGACCCGATTGACTATTGTACCCCCATTTTAGAAAGGCCACAAAGCACTCTACAGGCTTGACCTGTGCAAGCGCCTATCACCCAAATTTTTGACCTCATCCGAGGCCTCTAAAGCCTTCAAAACTAAGTTCAAAGTTTCTATACCCTGCTGCCAATCCTAAAAATCTTCAATATTTTCACAACTAGACCTGATCTAGCCATGAAACTTTATTGGTAGGCTGATATGACTGAGATGAACCTCACATGTAAAATCAAAACATTCTGAGATTTATGACCAACTTACTAAAAACAACAAGTTTCCATAAATAGCAGCTCTACACAAGATAGCCCTTATTGAGTACAAAAATAGAAATATTTTTGGGTGATGCAAGATTTCTCTTACACCCAGGATGCTCCTGCATCACATTACATTCTTAGCCATACAATCAAGCTCAAATCAAAGGTGGACCCATTGAAGTATCTATTATCAAGGACAACTCTCATAGGTCGTATGGAAAAATGGTTCATGCTACTCAGTGAGTTTGACATCCAATACATTGATTAAAAAGAAATCAAAGGGAAAGTAATTGCCAATCAACTAGCAAAAGCACCACTGGTGGATGTGTATCCACTAATCATGGAATTCCCTGATGAGAACCTATGTATGATTGAAGAAAAACTGACATGGAATCTATACTTTGATGGCTCCTATAAATCACATGGGTCAGGGGCAAGAATCCTATTCGTCACACCTCAAGTTGACTATATTCCAAAATTATTCAGATTGGGATTCCCTTGTACTAATAATATTGTAGAATATGAGGAACTCATCTCAGGTCTCAAAATAGTCATCTAGTGGAACATAATAGAACTGCAAGTGTTTGGAGACTTAGAGCTGATTATCAAGTATGTCCTAGATGAATTTCAGACAAAGGATGACAAGTTGTTACCTTAAAAGGAACTGGCGGACAGACTAAACAAAAATTTCCTAAATCTCCAGTTCACAAAGATACCAAGGCTTCAAAACAAAGTGGCTGATGCAATGGAAACTATCGGATCCTTGCTAGAGATCTCACGTGACTCATCACAATAAAAATTCTTAGTCAAGAAACTACACATGCCTACTTATATGAATGCTGATGCATAAATGGTGTGTGTCTTGGTTGGTCCTTAGTCCCCATGGTACCATGACATCCTTGCATATCTAAAAAATGGTATCATATCTCCCCATCTCACCAATAACCAATGCCACAACCTAATTCAAAGAGCTTCCCACTACACTCTTGTAGCCAATAACCTTTATCATCGAGGCTATCACAATATCCTCTCTAGGTATTTAGATTCAAATGAGGTCATCCGTGTTTAACAAGAGGTCCACGCTAGAATGTGAAGTGCCCACATGAGTGCATGGTTCTAGAAAAAGTAGTTTCTTTGAGTAGGGTACTCTTGCCCAAAATTTCATATCTTCACAATTTTGGCCTGACCTGGTGTTTCCCTCATGCTTTAAGCCCTATTGAACACCTCCAAAAAATTCTATGGGTTTAGCATCTTTCCCCTAGTCTCTGCGGTGTTTTGTCTCTCTGATTTCAAAAAGCCTAGGTAAAAATTCATAAATGTAGCCATTGTAGCAAAAGCCCTAAAAAACCCTTTGGCCTATTATATTTCTTCATTACCTTTTTGGCCACTTAAGACTTTCATTTTTCATGTGTGCAATTTCTTTCTTCAGTCACAAAATCTCTTATTCCTAGCGGTTAACCCCTCAACACGTAGCGACTTGGCGAAGCAGTTACAGTTTGTTTGGCGGTCTCGGTTTCCTGCAAGTTAAATCTCAGATAGAATCAATGATCCTCGCTATATCACTATGGATATGTGCTTGAAGGTTAACATCATAATGCAATGATGGTCATCGATCTTCCTTTCATATAGCACTGTAGGTTGTTAGTGGGTCCATTGCCATGTAGTCCAAGGTGTACATTTCTTATTGGTCAAAAGGCTGGTCATGTGGAGACAGGTCAGAGTGGGCCCAGTGTTTGTCTTTCTAGAAGATCTGACAATGGTCACATGATTGCATGGGGTAGGAATATTCCTTGTGATCATATGAAAACTGTCAATCTTACTTTGTTGCCAGGGCTCTGTCAGGTGGGTCCTTGATTTTTGATGTGTTTGCATTTGATTGGTTGGCTGGGGTAATGACTGGGATTTGTCAGCGCGACCATGTCAGAGGATCTACAGGGCATTAGTAAAAAGTAAGATCCACAGTTGTCTCATGATCTCATAGAATCTTCTGACCCTATGAGATCATGCGATGATCATTCAATCTTCCAAGTATTCAGGCTCTGTCTTGTGGGTCTATCTGACGTAGTTAGTTCTTATTGGTCAAGTGGGTATTATAGATGGCATCTGGTGTGGGTCCAAATTTTTCTTAAGTCAGGTGGTGGTTGATGAAGATCTATAGTTGTCACTTGATTGCAAGGGATCTTCCAAGCCCATGCGATCATGTGACAACCGTCCGATGAGAATCTCAGTGGGTCGTGGGTTCGATGTGCTACGTGTTGCTGAGGTGTTCATTTTTTTATTGGCATCCAACCGGTGATGTGGTTGATGACTTTTTAAGGGTCTCCCAACTGTTACAAGGTTAATCTAGGCTGTTCATCTATCAAGAAAAGTAGATATCGATGGTCATGTTTATATTTGACCTATTAGCCATTAATATTTAAATTCAAATATATCTTTGTAGGGTTTTACTAGGTTTTTGATCCAGCGGTCGATTGCAACAAAATGGGTAGCTCAAATTGAATTCTTCAAGATAGTTGCAGTTGAGGGATTGATAGGGAAGATCTGATTGCCAACACCATGTATTTTTCTCAAGTACCATGTCCATTATTCTTACGCTACAAAAGTATTAAAGGTTGGTGCCACCTGTTACCGGTTTAAAATTTTAAAAAATACAAATATCTATAAGGAACAGATTTGGAGCATTCATGGCCAGGATGAGTTACAGAAGGGTAGATAAATCAAGGTGGCTTGTCTATAGGTAGATGCAGTACAAAGATGGAGATTACATTCAAGGCACATATCTGATCGATCATGATATTTCGAGACACATTTATGATCAGATGTGACAGGGTTAGGGTTTGATTATTATATGACAATTTATGTAACCCTAATTAGGTTTTGACTCCTACCTGTGTGAAAAAGGAGATTTATGTATATATTTTTAGAGCTCAGAGTTCACATTTTGTAAAGAAGAAAGTTCTCTTTCTTGGAAAGTTATCCTTGGCATTTTTCTGCCCTCTAGTTTTCTACATTCTGTAATCTCCCATTGATTGTTTAGATATTGCATAGGTATTTTGTGACATCCTCTCTATCCCTATGCTTCCTTGTCTAAATTCTCTCGTATTGAATTGATGTATATGTATGTTTTCAGTAATTTCTTGGGGTTCTTAATCCTTCTTTCTTTCTACAATTCATGTGTATTCTTGTGGGTGATTTGATTTGAATGATCTCGTGGGTATACTTCAACCCCCTGACAATCTGTCTCATTCTTATACCTAGTTTCAGAAGTGAATGTCTATTTGCAGGTTATAGATTGTGTCTAAGTTCTTGAGAGTGCTTTTGCCCTTGTGAAATTCTCTCTTTCCTTGCATAGCATCTCTCTATTATAGACCCTTCTATGAAATATTGATGCAAGCCTATTCAGTGAGTTGTGATCTCCTAGACCTAAGGTTATGTATTGATTTCATTCTTTATACTGCAATTCATACCATATTTTTAGTGTATAACCTAGTAGGTAGTTTTCTTTTAGTCATTTCCCTTTCAACATTCCTTCTATCCCTTTTCCCTCAAAGTTTTACTTTTCATGTCAAGAAGAAAATTAAGGTGATTATCCAAGAGGAACTAGCCTAGAACCTGGAGGGCTCATCTTAGTTAGCATAGGTCCCACAACCTGAAGATGATTCCCATGTTATACTAAGTTATCAAGACCAAGAGAGCTTGAAACAAGGGTGAAAACTTAGTGTATAACAATTCTGGCATGCTCGGTGGGACTAGAATTAGATTTATGTTCAAATGTGTTACTAAGATCAGATTCAAATTGATAAGACACCCCACCTTCGGCATAACAATTCTGATAGTAAAAGAAGTTCATTGATTGAAGATTATGCTATCTTTGATATACTGATTGCATAATATAGACTTTTAGAAGTTTTCTATCAAGTATATCTGGCAACTCCACTATTTTCACAGATCTAGGCTAACCTTGTTCAAAGTTTATGAGAAAGATTGAGACTAGAAGCTCAAAGCCTACTAAATTTTTAGAGTTCTCTTTAAAAAAAGGCTATAAAGGTAGATCAACTCAGAGAACATCTCCTGCAAGGAGAGTACATTCTCACCTCCTGATGCCTTAGAAAGGACACCTTTTCCCTTTCATCTCAGAAGAAGAGGGAGATCTCTAACCAGAGATCTAGAAGAAGATTCAAATCTAGCATCAAATACAACTCACACAATTGCTACTCAGCAAGTTTTAGTTCCTACAATGGCTAGACAGTTTGCTTTTGCACCTTTCAACCAAGGGAGTCCATTAGCATTTGCCCAACATCATGATGTGCCCTTGGTGGCACTAAAGTGTCTACCTGATTTCACAAGTGAAGGACAAACCACAACTTTTGAGCATATAAGAGATGTGACCACTATCTATAGCATACACAATATAACTCAAGAAGATGTGGCCACCAAATTATTGGCAGCCTCTCTCAAAGGTAAGGCTCTTGAATGGTTTAGAACTTTAACTGTTGGCTCCATTACTTCATGGGATGAGTTAGGAGATGCATGAAGTAAGCATTTTGAGGATAAATTAGACAATTTGTCATTGGTTGAACAATTGACAACCATTAAAAGAGACCCTCAAGAACAAATGATAGATTATAATAATAGATTCCTTAAGACATGGAATAGAATTCCAGTCTTAGTGAGGCCATCAGCTAACCATGCTTTTTTATACTTCTTGCAAAGTTTGAATGGTCAGATTTCTCTCATGATCCAATCTATGGGTGGTACCTCTCTACCCCAAGCTTTTGACATAGCTGTCAGGGCTGAAAATTGTTTAATCCAAGCAGGCATGATAGCTAGAAGGCCTCCCATGCCCATCTTTCCTAGCCTTCAACCTGTTACACCTACACAAGTACCCCCATTTATCCCTATTCCCACCATATTAGCACCTCAAGCCAATACTAGCGGTCAGGAGCTAAAAGAAAGTTTCTCTCAAGAGCTGCAAGAGATAAAGAATAGTCAACAAACTAGTCAGCAAGAAATGACAAATTTTCTGCAAACTTTGACTAAAGAGGTCACAAACCTAAAGAGGCAAGGGCAAGGAATTAGACCACCCTTTCAGCCACTAGGCCAGAGTCCTAATTAGTAATATCAAAGTCAAGGACAGTCTTATCAACAAAATAGCCCACCATACCAAGGAGGGTATCAAGGGCAAAGACAAAATTTTAATCAAAGACCATTCCAACCATACAACCCTGCACCTCTCAATTCTATGAATCGAGTTAGGGACATGGTCCCTAGGCAAAATAATATGACTATGGAAAATGAATGGTGTTTCCCTTGTAATCAACCTCATAATTAGGCTACATGTTCAAATGGATGGATGAACCAAGCACTGATGGTTCAAAATGCCTCACAAGCTCAATTAGAGGCTTCTTCTAGTGGATCAGTTCCTCAACAAGAACCACAAGATAATGAGACTGCTCTTTTCAATTGGGAGTAGCAAAACTTCAATGGAGTCATTGGTGAACCTTCTATTGCTGCCAACACAAGGTCAAAGAGAAGAGCTCAAGGCATGGAACAAGTAGACTCTGGTACTAAAGCCACTACGTCTGCAGAGCCAATATGGTAGGCTACTCCTATCACATTCAAGAAGGCTCCTGTCATTACAAGCAAAGAAGGCCAGACTCTCAAGGAGGTGGAGCCCATCATAGCAAGAGCATAACAAAGAGTACACACTGTGACACCTTTCAACATTGTAGACAACATGAAGAAGGTGAACATTACTATGTCTATGTGGGAATCTTTGGCTATTCTAGGGAAACCTGAGATTTTAAAGAAAGCTATGATTGAAATGGCTACTCCTCAGCCTACAAAAGAAGCTGCAAAGCTAGTGTTGGTCAACACTAATCAAGAAAAGGAGGCTCCAAATTGTAACTCCAAAGGCAATACCATGCAAGGTAGGAACTCAAAACCACCTCCCTTTTATGTATCCTTAATTATTGGAAAATCCTTAGTACATAATTGTATGGTAGATAGTGGAGCTACTAGTCCTGAAATGCCCAAAAAGGTGGCTAACCAATTAGGACTCAAATATGAACCCCTCCAAAAGAAGGTTATGCAACTTGATGGATCCTTAGTTAACACTATAGGTGTGGCTAAGGATACCAGTCTAATCCTTCATGCTAGTCCTAATTTCTCTATCCTACTTGATATGTACATCATAGATCTCCCTGCCTTATTTGCCATATGTCTATCAAGGGAGTTCACAGCCAAAATAGGAGGCTACCTTTCTTCTGATTGGTCTCACATGTTTTTTCAAACAAGATATGGTACCAAGGTTACCATTAAATCAAAATCATTAGGAGCACACCATATAGAGCCATATGTATCCAATACCATCAATGCAAGCTACCCTATATTTGATGACAGTGATTTCCCAACTATCAGAGAAGTAAACACTAAGACAAAAAGCATCCCTGATATTTTCCCTAATGAACTAGAATCAGAAAAGGTTTTTGAAGCCCAATAAAATGTTATTTGGGATGCTAGTTTGGGAAGTTATTTGATACAAGAAAGTGGATCCATAGAGCCAAACCTTTTCAAAGGTAGTGCTAATTTAGAAGATCAGAGCCATCAGGTTTGGGAATTGTTTTTTGACGGAGCTAGAAGTAGACATGGCTCTAGTGGTGGTGCTATGCTAGTGTCGCCAGAAGGAGAAAGGTACTATACAGCTTTCAGATTCAGTTTCTCCTCCACTAGCAACATTGTAGAATATGAAAGTCTAGTGAATGGACTGGAGTGGGCTAGAAAAAGAGGGCTTAAGACCCTAAAGTTTTATGGTGACAGTGAGTTAGTGGTCAGCCAAGTGAGAGGGATAAGCGTAACTAGAAATGACACCTTGAAAGCATACAAACATAGAGTTTGGGATGCAATTGAAGACTTTTGTGCTTTCAATATTGTTGCTATCCCTAGAAAACTAAATCAGAATGTAGATAGATTAGCTGATGTTGGGTCTCAATATGACATCCCCAATAGCATTTCAAAAGAAATAGACAAACAACATATAAAAGTGATTGTCAGACCTTCTATCCTTGATAATAATACTAATTGGCAAGTGTTTGACAATGATGAGCAAATTTTGCAATTCTTGTTTGAAGAAGATGTCTTCTCAAAACATAACCAAGATAGGCTATCACAAAACTATGGTGGTCAAGTGATAAAGCTTAAGTCTAATAAGATGCCTAGAGGTCTTGTCACCTTAGAGACTATCTTCAACAAGGATGATCATGTTAAGAAGAATAGAGTTGGCTTGGTAGTTCAACAAGAACATTGTGTTAAATTAGAGTTGGAACCGGGTAAAAGTTTACAATTTGGAAAGGTAAACATTGATTCAGAAAAGCGAGCTTACATCCAATTATTCAAAGAATTTAGTGATGTTTTTGCATGGCAATATGAAGACCTTAAAGGTTTTGACCCAGCCTTTTCTTAGCACACTATTGAATTAGAGCCTAATCCCAAACCAGTAAGGTAGAAACAAAAGCCTATTAATCCCAAGCTTGAGCCACTTATGCATAAAGAAGTGCTCAAATTAATAAAAAGTGGTATCATCTACCCCATCAAGCATACTAGCTGGGTTTCCAACCTTGTTCCTGTAAGGAAGAAGAATGGGGAATTGAGGTTATGTGTTGACTTCAGAGATCTTAACAGGGCCTCTCTAAAAGACCACCATCCATTGCCCTTTATGGAAGAAATCTTACAATGTGTCTCTGGATCTGAGAGATTTTCATTATTGGATGGCTATTCAGGATACAGTCAAATCTTAGTTAATGAAGAGGATCAATATAAGACTACATTTAGAACCAAGTGGGGAACCATGGTTGATCAAAAGATGCCCTTTGGTTTGTCAAATGCAGGTGCCACTTCTCAAAAGGCAATGGATATGGCATTTAAAAGCCTCATGTATAAATTTATACTGGTCTACTTAGATGACATAACTGTCTATTCTAAACATGCAACAGATCATATCAGACATCTGAGGAAAATCTTTGAAAGATGTAGAGAATTTGGGATATCTCTTAATCCCAAGAAATGTGTATTTGTAGTACATGAAGGAAAATTGTTGGGATATATAGTATCCAAGAAAGGAATCATAGTAGATCCTAAGAGAATTGCAGCCATTCTAGAGTTACCATTGCCACATCATAAGAAAGGTATCCAATATTTCATAGGAAAGATTAATTTTGTTAGGCATTTCTTGCCTAATATTGCAGATTTATAAAAGCCTTTAACAACCATGTTAAAGAAGAGTTCAACTTTCATCTAGACTAAAGAAGGAAAAGCTAATTTCCAAGCCATTAGGGAAGCCTTGACAGAAGCCCCTGCTCTATTAAACCCAAATTTTAGTAAGGCTTTTATCCTTCATGCTTATGGAGGGAATGATGCTATATCTGCTATACTGACTCAAGAAAATTTAGAAGGGTTGGAGCAGCCTATTGCTTTCTTTAGCAAAGGTTTAGAAGAATATGAACAAAGATACTCCTTTGTAGAAAAACATGCACTTACTGTGGTGAAGAGCCTTAAAAAGTTCAAACATCTATTGACCCATAGCAAGGTACACCTGAAAGTTACTCATCCAAGTGTCAAAGAATTTTTGCTTTCCAAATACCTAAATGAAAAAAGAGCTGGTTGGATTACCAAAGTGATGGAGTATGACATTGATATCCACACCACCAAGCTGGTTAGAGGAAGAGATCTTTGTGAGCATTTGGCAGGGGATGAAAGTTCAAAGAAAATAGAACAAAAAGATGTATCTCTAGTTGTGCATTCTATAGAACATGCCAACGCATCAGGTTGGTTGCCTGATATGGTTCATTACTTGAAGATAGGACAATGTTCTGCAGGCCTAGATTCAACAAAAATAAGATATTATAGGTTACAATCTATTCCTTTTGTGCTAATAGATGAAGTTCTTTTCAGAAAGGATGACAATGGTGTCCTTTTAAGATGTATCGATTTAGAAAAGATAGCTGATGTCCTATTTGAATTTCATGATGGACCTTCTAGAGGTCACTTTTCTCCTATGACTACTACTTTTAAAATCATGAGGGCTGGATACTATTGACCATCTATCTTTAAGGATAGTCATAATTATGTGAGAAAATGCATCAAATGTGCTATGTTTGTAGGAAAAGAAAAGCTTGTAGCTATGCCCCTTCAACCAATCAGAATAGAGCAACCATTCATGAGATGGGGTATAGATTTTATTGGTATGATCAATCCTTCATCTAGTGTAGGACACATGTGGATAATCACTGCAATAGATTATTTCACTAGATGGACAGAGGCAGTTGCATTGAAAGAGGTAAATGAGAGTGCTGTCTTAAGTTTTTATGATGATATAATCCATAGATTCGGCACTCCAGACTCCATAATATTAGATAATGCATTGGCATTCACAGGTCTTAAAGTCTCAGAAAGGGAAATCAGAAATGGCATCTATCTGAATACAAGTTCAAATTACTACCCCCAGGGAAATGGTTTAGCAGAATCAACTAACAAGAACTTGATTAGGATAATCAAGAAGACTCTGTAGGATAACCAAAGAGATTGGCACACTAAATTGAAGTCTACCTTATGGTTAGATAGGATCACTCCAAAGAAGATTGTTGGAAATTGTCCTTATGTGTTGGTGTATGGCAGAGAGGCTAAGCTGTCCATTTCAACTGAATTGCTAGCTTTGAACTTAGCCACTCAATATGCCCTGTTTGAAGAAGGAGATCCCTTAAAAATCAAGTATGGTCAGCTAATGGAGTTAGAAGAACTTAGAGACAAATCCATGAAAGATATGGAGTTCCATCAGGATTAGACAAAGAGGAGTTTTGATAAAAGAGCCAGGGCTAGAAGCTTCAAAGTTGGAGATGTAGTCTTCAAGTGGGATGAATTCAGATCAAAGCCTGACAGACATGCAAAGTTTGATTCTTTCTAGGGTGGTGTTGGAAATATTCAGGAATTAACCGAGTTACTGAGAGGGGAGGGGTGAATTAGTAACTCCAAATTTTCTTTCAATTACAGATGTATTAACATATAATTCACTTTAACCTTTTGCATATAGAAAGCATGAAACTTAAAAGCATTCACAATAATGACACATAGATTTGGTTACCCAGAAACCTTCCAAAAAGAAAGTAAAACTGGGGTGGGGATGAAACCCACAAAGCTTTAGTACTGCAGAATAAATTTGGCCGGTTAAGGCTTACAATTGATGACTTCTGATGATCTGCCCTGCTAGGAGCAATAAGGACTGCTAGGTCCACCTTGTTAGAGGATTTTTACAAACTTACAAAAGAAGTATGTACTCGGTAAAGAGATTTTACAAAAAAATGTTAAGTCTACCCGGTTAAAGGATTTTAGTACTGATTCACCTGTTAGGATGAAATAGTAGATCTCTTGCTTTGCAACTGGATTGCTGATTGAGATTCACTGATGTACTGATCACCTTCTGTGATAAATTTGTCTATGCTGTTCCTTATACTGCTGTAGCCCTTTGTAATTCACTTATCTCTACCTTTCTTTCTTTTTCACATTCATACTCATTTCATATCTTGGCATTTTTACAACATTGTTTATATACAAATCTAAACAATTAATTATAATTACAATTACAAAGTCGGCTTGACAAATAAACATAAGTGCCACTAAGTCAGCCCAAGTATGGTTACACAGTTCCTGCAAACTAACTCGGTGACTTTCTGATACCTGGCGTCCACTGCATTACTCAGCATCGTCATGCACTCGGTAGAAGTGAAGGCACGGTTCATACTAACCACTCAGTAGGTTTTGAACTCAGTAAATACTGGTGACTCGATAGACATAATGTTACTCGGTTTACACTGTCCTGCTCAGTTTGCATTATCTTGTTCGGTTTGCACTATCTTGCTCGATTTGCACTGTCTTGCTCGGTTTGCACTATTCTGCTCGGTTTGCACTGTTCTGCTCGATTTGCACTGTTCTGCTCAGTTTGCACTGTTATGCTTGGTTTGCACTATTTTGCTTGGTTTGCACTGTTCTGCTCGGTTTGCACTATTCTGCTCGGTTTGCACTATTTTGCTCGGTTTGCACTATTCTGCTTAGTTTGCATTGTTCTGCTCGGTTTGCACTGTTCTGCTCGGTTTCCACTGAGAATGCAAATAAGTGTTTTCACTAGTGGCAATTCTACTTAATGCCAACAATCTCCCCCTTTGGCATTAGTGACAAAAACACTTATTGCCCAAAACTTATATACATGAATCATGCTGAGTCAAAATTTGATTTTTCAAAATTTGTCTTTGTCATAGGGCTTTATACATTATCTCCCCCTTTCAATGTGCTAACTTTTTCTTTATACATATCTTCTTCTATACATATCTCCTTCTATATATATATCTCCCTCTATACATATCTCCCCCTTTTTGGCGATAATGCCAAAGGTGTATATACAAGTGATTTACAGAGAGAATCCAAAATTTGATAGAAAAATAGAATGTACCTTCATTATTAGTGCCAGGGTTCTGTCCCAATTTTCTTGCAGAATCTTGTATGTGTGGATTGCAATTTGGACTTCTACAGAGAGTTCAATCATGTGATCTGCTATAGAGAACTGATTGTCATGAATCAATGTTTTGGAATGTTCAATGTGCTTATACATTGTATTCATGATGGGAAGGATCATGTTCTGAATGTCTAGCAGTGTGGACCGGATCCTTGTGTCTTCTTTCAGTAGATCTGACTGCATATTTGATAGGTATGAGATTTTCATGTGATGAGCAGAGCTTGAACTTGGTTCAAGTTGCAGCTTCTGTATGCTAATCTTCAAATCCTCATCAATTTTATTCATTTTATCCTTGACATCCTTTGTGAACTCAGCAATATTGCACAGTCTGGCCAAAAGAGAGGTAACATTCGAATAGGTAGATTCAATGTTTGACAAAACTGAAGACAATTCCACTTGATTAATAGCTATGTGCCGAGCAATGTGCTCAAACACTTTATTGTTGAATCTCTTCTCAGCTCTTTCAACTAACTTTTCTGTCCCAGACGAATCCTCATTGTATTTATTTACTACTTCTGCTAATTGTAGCAAAACATGTTGGGAGGAGTCTACTTTAATACCTAATGCATCAGACAAAATGTCCTTAGCATCCTTAATGATTTGATATTCCTTGTCTCTCTCCTCTTTAAGCTTCTTTTGCTTTACTTTCCTTTGGAGGATTTCACCTATATTTTGCATTTGGTCTGCTGATAGATTTGCAAAATCTAATGTTGGAATCTCTATTTCCTCATCTAGGTCTATATCCTCTACTATATTCTTACCCAAAAATCTTATACTCGGTTGAGCCTTAGGCTTATCTGTACTTAATGCCTTAGTAGTAGTGATAGTAGACATAGTAGGACTGGCTATAGAGACTGGTATACTGTCTACTGGAGAACTTAAAATATTTACACTTGTAGAATCAAAAACTGGAATACTTACTACTGGAAAATTGGATGAAGTGGGAGACTGCAACTCGGTAGAAGAAATGGTAGTTGCTTCTATTGTTGCTATAGGTGATTGGACAAAACTTGAAGTTGTCACAACCATGCTTGAAGGTGTCTCTGGGCTAGATGTAGAAACTTTTACTGGAGAGGTAGGAAGTGATGCAATGACTTCTTCCGCTATTCTCACAGTATCATCTACCTCAGTGGCTTCTTCTTGTTCATCACTGTCATCTTCAATGTCTTTTATTATAACTGTTTCAATACTCAGTTGGTGAAGATGGTATATGTTTTTCCATGTGGCATTTGCAGCCTTCACAACTGATTCAATATTGTTGATTAGAATCAAACAAGTATTGAACTTCAGTGTCATTTTATTTTCATTTTCCTTTAATGCCTTCTTTATTTCATCATTTTTCAAGCTCGGCATTAACTGTCTCAGGGTTTGATCAAATATGTCTTTTACAGTTTGCTTGGCATTGCTCCATCTCATTTTTATTGGATCAAATAAAGCTGCTGGAACCTGTGGGGCTATTTCATCAGGAGAGTATTTCCACTGTCCCATCTTTTCAATAACAAAATCTTCTATTTCCTTCTATTCTATTTTCATTCTTGTTTCATATTTAAAAGATTTTATGTTACTTACTCCAAATCTTGATCCTTCTCTAAAAAGTTTGATCCTCTCTTGAAAGTTTAGAGGAGGCCTTTTGAACACTATATCTTTGTCTGCCTTGTCTGCCTTATCTGCCTTACCTCTTGCACTTCTCCTTGTAAATACAGCAGTGGGAGGCTTAGGTGCCTTAGTGATGAATACCTTTCCTTTCTTCTTTGCAGGTTCTGGTTCCTCTGTTTTCTCATCCTTTTCCTCTTCTTCTTCATCGTTTTCTCCTTTGTCCTCGGTTAGCATTTGCATTTTGGCTATCCTTTTCTTTCCTTTATTTACTGCCTGTGGAAGCTTTATGCTTAATTCAATTCTCACCTTAGCTTCATCATATGTTCCAAAATATGGAGCTTTGGGATTAACAGGCTGATTAAGAAGAGCTTCAATGATATTCTTGGTTTCATCAATATTTACCTCATAAAGAAGAGGTTTTTCATGTACAATCCTCGGTTTAGCTGCTTGAATATATACATTGTCACAGTCCACCATGAAACAAATGTCATCCTTATAATCTTCCACCAACTTCTGTGGAATCCAGAATCTGTCATTCATTTTCTCTTTGAAAGACTCAAAATAACTATCCATGATGCTTTCAAAATTTTCACCCATTTCTGAAATGTATTCATTTATCTCATAAAGAACTGGTACATCTTTTCTCCATATAACTTTTCCTTTGGAATGGAAGAATTTCTGAACATAGAAGAATAAACAGACCAGTAGAGATCCAAACTTACATGGATTGTTTTTGGAAGTTTGAATGCTTTCCATGTTTTTGTTAAACTGTTTTAACAATAAATCTGCAAGGTCAAATGATAAGTTATTCTTGACCACTTTGTATGCTAGGTCAATAGCTTCACAGGAGACACTATTCTGTCAACTTGAACTGTATATCTTATGGGCAATTATGTGTGTGCCAAACTTCAGCTCAACATCGGTAATGCTGCTAACTTTCATGCCTCTACCGTCCCACTCGGCTAGGGTTTTCTTCTCTAGTTCCATCTGACTTAGGGTTTTGGTAGTTTTTGCTTTGTTCAACATGGGAAGACCGGTGATTTGATGAATCATCTTCTTGGTGATCTCTATGGGTTGCTCAAGCCAAATCTTGCCATCATGTACATGGCTGAGAATGTATCTAACCCATTTCTCCCAAAAGTTTCGAGGTAAATGTGCAATGTGAACTAATCCTTTATCTTCCAGATGTTTGTGCTCGGGTTTTAGAATACCATCCACACACAGTTCCTCACGCACAATATCTAGCTCTAGGTTTCCCATTTCTTGAATTGCACAGTTGAAATGATTGTGAATATCGTTAATAAGTAGTACCTTAGGGGGAATCTGAGATTGAGCTCCGTTCGGGTCTAGGGCTACTGCAATTGCGGGCACGATCTTGAAATTTGGTGCTCTCCATTCCCCTTGGACTAACATTTCTGATCCTTTCTTTGCTGAAGTGCTGGATGATGCCATGGTAGCTCACAGAAAATTCTTTTCGTAAAAGTGTTTGAATCGCTGGATTGCTCTTGAAATTTTCTGCTCTCAAAGTGCTAAAGTTCGCGATGAAGAATGAGTTCGATTTCTTGCCTTTTGTTTACAAATTTGTCATTAATGCTCAATACAAATTAGGGTATGAATTCTGATAGACTGTCACCCACTAAGAATTAATTTCTCGGTAAAGACTTCGCAACTTGGTGAACTCAAGAATTCATATTGCTCCATCCTCGCTCGGTAAAGACTGGTACTGACCTTGCTCGATAAAGACTGATACCGACCTTCCTGTGATCTTACTGCATCTTGTATGCTGATTTAGATCTTTCTTTTAATTCAGTTCTGGAACTACTTGAGATTGGTCTATGAGAATACAGTTCCAGTGCTTTCTTGGAAATTTAGTTTGAGTCGGTAGAGCCACCCATTCCATTACTTGGATTGGTTTGCTCGGTAGATTTAGGAACCCATTGTTGTCTCACCTGTTTCCTGACCTTAGTTGCTTCATTCTTCTTTCCATCTTCAACTTCACTAGCATTCATGCAGTTTCTGTTGGAAATATTCAGGAATTAACCAAGTTACTGAGAGGGGAGGGGTGAATCAGTAACTCCAAATTTTCTTACAATTTTTAACATGTAATTTACTTTTTAACCTTTGCATACAGAAAGCATGAAACTTAAAAGCATTCACAATAATGACACATAGATTTGGTTACCCAGAAACCTTCCAAAAGAAAGTAAAACTGGGCTGGGGATGAAACCCACAAAGCTTTAATACTGCAGAATAAAGTTGGCCGGTTAAGGCTTACAATTTGATCACTTCTGATGATCTGCCCTGTTAGGAGCAATAAGGATTGCTAAATCCACCCTGTTAAAGGATTTGCAAACATACAATGAAGTATGCACTCGGTAAAGAGATTTTTACAAAGACTGTTAGGTCTACCCGGTTAAAGGATTTGGTACTGATTCACCTGTTAGAATGAAACAGTAGATCTCTTGCTTTGCAACTGGATTGCTGATTGAGATTCGCTGATGTACTGATCACCTTCTGTGATGAATTTTCTTTTCTGTACCTTATACTTCTGAAGCCTTCTGTAATTCACTTATCTCTGCCTTTCTTTCTCTTTCACATATGTTTCTCATTCATACATTTCATTACATCTTTTTATTTTTACAACATTGTTTATATACAAGTCTTAAACAATTAACTACAATTACAATTACACAGTCGGCTTGACAAATAAACATAAGTGCTACTAAGTCGGCCCAAGTATGGTTACACGGTTCCTGCAAACTGACTCGGTGACTTTCTGATACTCGGCGTCCACTGCATTACTTGGCATCGTCATGCACTCGGTAGAAGTGAAGGCACGGTTTATACTGATCACTCGGTAGGTTTTGAACTCGGTAAATACTGGTGACTCGGTAGACATGATGTTACTCAGTTTACACTGTCCTATTCAGTTTGTACTAACTTGCTCAGTTTGCACTATCTGCTCGGTTTGCACTATCTGCTCGGTTTGCACTGTCTGCTCGGTTTGCACTGTCTGCTCGGTTTGCACTGTCTGCTCGGTTTGTATCCAGAATGCAAATAAGTGTTGTCACTAGTGGCAATTCTGCTTAATGCCAACAATCTCCCCCTTTGGCATTAGTGACAAAAATACTTATTGGCCAAAACTTATATACATGAATCATTATGAGTCTTATTTTGATTTTTCAAAATTTGTCTTTGTTATAGGGCTTTATACATTGTCTCCCCCTTTCAATGTGCTAACTGTTTCTTATACAAATCTATACATATCTCTCATTCTATACATATCTCCCCCTTTTTGACGATAATGCCAAAGGTGCATATACAAGTTATTTACAGAGAGAATCCAAAATTTGATAGGAAATCAGAATGTACCTTCATTATTAGTGCCAGGGTTCTGTCCCAACTTTCTTGCAGAATCTTACATGTTTGTATAGCAATTTGGACTTCTACAGAGAGTTCAATCATGTGATCTGCTATAGAGAATTGATTGTCATGAATCAATGTTTTGGAATGTTCAATGTGCTTATACATTGTATTCATGATGGGAAGGATCATGTGTTGGATGTCTAGCAGTGTGGACCGGATCCTTGAGTCTTCTTTCAGTAGATCAGACTGCATATTAGATAGGTGTGAAATTTTCATGTGATGAGCAGAGCTTGAACTTGGTTCAAGTTGCAGCTTATGTATGCTAATCTTCATATCCTCATCCATTTTATTCATTTTATCTTTAACATCCTTTGTGAACTCGGCAATATTGCACAGTCTGGCCAAAAGAGAGGTAGCATTCGAATAGATAGATTCAATGTTAGACAAAACTGAAGACAATTCCACTTGGTTAATAGCTATGTACTGAGCAATGTGCTCAAGCACTTTATTGTTGAATCTCTTCTCGGCTCTTTCAACTAACTTTTCTATCCCGGATGAGTCCTCATTGTATTTCTCAACTGCTTCTGCTAATTGTAACAAAACATGCTGGGAGGAGTCTACTTTAATGCCTAATGCATCAGACAAAATGTCCTTAGCATCCTTGATGATTTGATACTCCTTGTCTCTCTCCTCTTTAAGTTTCTTTTGTTTTGCTTTCCTTTGGAGGATCTCACCTATATTCTGCATTTGGTCCGCTGAGAGATTTGCAAAATCTAATGTAGGAATCTCTATCTCTTCATCTAGGTCTATATCCTCTACTATATTTTTACCCAAAAATTTTATACTCGGTAGAGCCTTAGGCTTATCTGTACTTAATGCTTTGGTAGTAGTGACAGTAGATAAAGTAGGGCTGGCTATAGATACTGGCATACTTTCTACTGGAGAACTTAAAATATTTACACTTGAAGATTCAAAAGCTGGAAAACTTACTGCTGGAAAACTTGATGGTGCAGGAGACTGCAGCTCGGTAGAAGAAATGGTAGCTGCCTCTGATGTTGCTAGGGATGATTGGAAAAAAGTGGAAGTTGTCACAACCATTCTTGAAGGTGTCTCTGGGCTGGATGTAGAAACTTTCACTGGAGAGGTAGGAAGGGATGCAATGACTTCTGCTGCTATCCTCACAGTATCATCTACCTCAGTGTCTTCTTCTTGTTCATCACTGTCATCTTCAATATCTTTTATTATTACAGTTTCAATGCTCGGTTGGTGAAGGTGGTATATGTTCTTCCATGTGGCATTTGCAGCCTTCACAACCGATTCAATATTGTTGATCAAAATCAAACAAGTATTGAACTTCAATGTCATCTTATTTTCATTTTCTTTTAATGCCTTCTTCACTTCATCATTATTAAAGCTCGGCATCAATTGTCTCAGGTTTTGATCAAATATGTCTATCACAGTTTGCCTTGCATTGCTCCATCTCATTTTTATTGGATTCAATAGAACTGTTGGAACCTGTGGGGTAATTTCTTCAGGAGAGTATTTCCACTGTCCCATCTTCTCAATAACAACATCTTCTATTTCCTTCTGTTCTGCTTCCGATCTGGTTTCATATCTCAAGGATTTTATGTTACTTACTCCAGATCCTGATCCGTCTCTAAAGAGTTTGAGCTTTTCTTGAAGGTTTAGAGGAGGCCTTTTGAATACTATGTCTTTATCTGCCTTTTCTGCCTTGTCTGCCTTGCCTCTTGTATTTCTCCTTGTAAACACAGCAGTGGGAGGCATAGTTGCCTTAGTGATGAAAACTTTTCCTTTCTTCTTTGTAGGTTCTGGTTCCTCTGTTTTCTCATCCTCTTCTTTTTCATCTTTTTCTTCTTTGTCCTCGGTTATCATTTGCATTTTGGCTATCCTCTTCTTTCCTTTGTTTACCGCCTGTGGAAGCTTTATGCTTAGTTCAATTCTCACCTTAGCTTCATCATATGTTCCAAAATATGGAGCTTTGGGATTGACAGGATGATTTAGAAGAGCTTCAATGATATTCTTGGTTTCATCAATATTTACCTCATAAGGAAGAGGTTTTACATATACAGTCCTCAGTTTAACTGCTTGAATATACACATTATCACAATCTACCATAAAATAGATGTCATCTTTGTAATCTTCCACCAACTTCTGTGGAATCCAGAATCTGTCATTCATTTTCTCTTTGAAAGACTCAAAATAATTATCCATGATGCTTTCAAAGTTTTCACCCATTTCTGAGATGTATTCATTTATTTCATAGAGGACTGGCACATCTTTTCTCCATACAACTTTTCCTTTAGAAGGGAAGAATTTCTGAACATAGAAGAATAAACAGACCAACAAGGATCTAAACTTACATGGATTGTTCTTGGAAGTTTTAATGCTTTCCATGTTTTTGTTAAACTGTTTTAACAATAAGTCTGCTAGGTCAAATGTCAAGTTGTTCTTGACCACTTTGTATGCTAGGTCAATAGCTTCACAGGAGACACTGTTCTGTCGACTAGAGCTGTAAATCTTATGGGCAATGATGTGTGTACCAAACTTCAGTTCAGCATCGGTAATGCTGCTAACTTTCATGCCTCTACCGTCCCACTCGGCTAGGGTTTTCTTCTCTAGTTCCGTCCGACCTAGGGTTTTGGTAGTTTTAGCTTTGTTCAACATGGGAAGACCGGTGACTTGTTGAATCATTTTCTTTGTAATCTCAATAGGTTGCTCAAGCCAAATCTTGCCATCATGTACTCGGCTGAGAATGTACCTAACCCATTTATCTCGAAAGTTTCGAGGTAGATGTGCAATGTGAACTAAACCTTTATCTTCCAGATGTTTGTGCTCGGGTTTCAGAATACCATCCACACATAGTTCCTCACGCACAATATCTAGTTCTAGGTTCCCCATTTCATGAATAGAATAGTTGAAATGATTGCGAATATCGTTAATAAGCAGTACCTTAGGAGGAATCTCGGATTGAGCTCCGTTCGGATCTAGGGCTGCTGCAATTGCAGGCACGATCTTAAAATCTGGTGCTTTCCACTCCCCTTGGACTAACATATCAGATCCTTTCTTCGCTGAAGTGCTGGATGATGCCATGGTAGCTCACAGAAAATTCCTTTCGCAAAAGTATTGAATCACCGGGTTGCTCTTGAAATTTTTTGCTCTCAAAGTGCTAAAGATTCACGGTGAAGAATGAGTTTGATTACTTGCCTTTTGTTTACAACTCTGTCATTAATGCTCATTTCAAATTAGGGTATGAATTCTGACAGACTGTCACCCACTAAGAATTAATTGCTCGGAAAAGACTTCGCAACTCGGTGAACTCGAGAATTCATATTGCTCCGACCTCGCTCGGTAAAGACGGGTACCGACCTTGCTCGGTGAAGACTGATACCGACCTTGCTCGGTGAAGACTGATACCGACCTTGCTCGGTGAAGACTGATACCGACCTTGCTCGGTGAAGATTGATACCGACCTCCCTGTGATCTCACTGCATCTTGCATGCTGATTTAGATCTTTCTTTTAATTTCGGTTTTGGAACTGCTTGAGATTGATCTATGAGAATACAGTTCCAGTGCTTCCTTGGAAATTTAGTTTGAGTCGGTAGAGCCATCCATTCCATTACTTGGACTGTATTTCTCGGTAGCTTTAGGAATCCATTTTTGTCTCACCTGTTTCCTGACCTTAGTTGCTTCATTCTTCTTTCCATCTTCAACTTCACTAGCATTCATGTAGTTTTTGGCTATGTGACCGAGTTTAGTGCATTTGAAACATCTTACGATAGTATCTCTTTTCCTTAGATGATGTTTTATGCAATTCATGCCAATGTGTCCATATTCTCCACAGTAATGACATCTACACCAGGTGTTGTAGTCCCATCCAAACATTGCTTTCATAATTTGTTCTGCTGGATTAAATGTCTTTGATCTGCATTCGGATGCCTTGTGACCTTGTTTGTTGCACTTGTGACAATTACCTCTGAATCTAGGTTTTTCCCTGCATTCATTTGCTTTATGACTAGGTTGATTGCAGCTATAACATTTTCCATTGAATTCTGCTTTTTCATTGTTCCAACATTTATTTGAAGTATGTCCTATTTTACCACAATGATTACAAGTAGGTTTTTGATTTCTTTGAGTACCTTGCTTAGAGGATTCGCCTTCTCCTTTGTATCCAAGTCCTGCTTTTCCTTTTTGCCTATGAAGATTTCGCTCATACAGCTGATTCAAGTCTTCTTGACTTTTCAGCATTCCTTCATTGATTTGTTTTTCAACGTTTAGGTCATCCACCAATCTTAGATTGATTTCCTTTTCAGATCTTAGTTCTTCTCTTGTGTTTTCTATTTTTGATCTTAGATTTAGAATTTCTTCATTTGTATGAGAGATCTGATCAATTAGGTTTTCTAGCTGAAGGGTTTTATTTTGGACTTCAATGTTTCTTCCATCTAATTCATCTTTCAACTTGTTTCTCTGTTCCAAGATCTCACAGAATCTTGTAGAGTGTAGCTCTTGTTCTCTTTTCAATTTTCTCACTTCTTCCTGCAGAGACCCATTCTTTTCTAGGAGTTCTTTGACAGCATTGTTTGCTTCATCTGAGTTGTTTGAGGGAAGAAGATTTTCAATCTTTTCTTCAATGTAATTTTGATCATTCATCTGATTTGCAAGTTCCTTCCTTCTTCTTAGGGATTGGGAAAGATGTTCTTTTGCTTCTTTGAGTTTAGCTATGGCCATTTCCAGATCTAGCTTTTCATTTTCAATCACCTTGTTCAGTTTGAATACCTCCATTGTCCTGGATCTTTGCTCAAGCTAGTTAAGCTTTATCTTGAGAACCAATGCAGCTCTGATACCAATTGTTGGAAATATTCAGGAATTAACCGAGTTACTGAGAGGGGAGGGGTGAATCAGTAACTCCAAATTTTCTTACAATTTTTAACATGTAATTTACTTTTTAACCTTTGCATACAGAAAGCATGAAACTTAAAAGCATTCACAATAATGACACATAGATTTGGTTACCCAAAAACCTTTCAAAAGAAAGTAAAACTGGGCTGGGGATGAAACCCACAGCTTTAATACTGCAGAATAAAGTTGGCCGGTTAAGGCTTACAATTTGATCACTTCTGATGATCTGCCCTGTTAGGAGCAATAAGGATTGCTAAATCCACCCTGTTAAAGGATTTACAAACATACAATGAAGTATGCACTCGGTAAAGAGATTTTTACAAAGACTGTTAGGTCTACCCGGTTAAAGGATTTGGTACTGATTCACCTGTTAGAATGAAACAGTAGATCTCTTGCTTTGCAACTGGATTGCTGATTGAGATTCGCTGATGTACTGATCACCTTCTGTGATGAATTTGTCTTTGCTGTACCTTATACTTCTGAAGCCTTCTGTAATTCGCTTATCTCTGCCTTTCTTTCTCTTTCACATATGTTTCTCATTCATACATTTCATTACATCTTTTTATTTTTACAACATTGTTTATATACAAGTCTTAAACAATTAACTACAATTACAATTACACAGTCGGCTTGACAAATAAACATAAGTGCTACTAAGTCGGCCCAAGTATGGTTACACGGTTCCTGCAAACTGACTCGGTGACTTTCTGATACTCGGCGTCCACTGCATTACTCGGCATCGTCATGCACTCGATAGAAGTGAAGGCACGGTTCATACTGATCACTCGGTAGGTTTTGAACTCGGTAAATACTGGTGACTCGGTAGACATGATGTTACTCGATTTACACTGTCCTGTTCGGTTTGTACTAACTTGCTCGGTTTGCACTGTTTGCTCGGTTTGCACTATCTACTCGGTTTGCACTGTCTGCTCGGTTTGCACTATCTGCTCGGTTTGCACTGTCTGCTTGGTTTGCACTGTCTGCTCGGTTTGCACTGTCTGTTCGGTTTGCACTGTCTGCTCGGTTTGTATCCAGAATGCAAATAAGTGTTGTCACTAGTGGCAATTCTACTTAATGCCAACAGTTTCTAGCTATGTGACCGAGTTTAGTGTATTTGAAGCATCTTACGGTAGTATCTCTTTTCCTTAGATGATGTTTTATGCAATTCATGCCAATGTGTCCATATTCTCCACAGTAATGACATCTACACCAGGTGTTGTAGTCCCATCCAAACATTGCTTTCATAATTTGTTCTGCTGGATTGAATGTTTTGGATCTACACTTGGATGCCTTGTGACCTTGTTTGTTGCATTTGTGACAATTACCTCTGAATCTTGGTTTTTCCCTGCATTCATTTGCTTTGTGACCATGTTGATTGTAGTTGTAGCATTTTCCATTGAATTCTGCTTTTTCATTGCTCCAACATTTATTTGAAGTATGTCCTATTTTACCACAATGATTACAAGTAGGTTTCTGATTCCTTTGAGTACCTTGCTTAGAAGATTCACCTTCTTCTTTATATCCAAGTCCTAATTTTCCGTTCTGCCTATGAAGATTTCGCTCATACAGCTGATTTAAGTCTTCTTGACTTTTCAGCATTCCTTCATTGATTTGTTTTTCGGCGTTTAGGTCATCCACCAATCTTAGATTGATTTGCTTTTCGGATCTTAGTTCTTCTCTTGTGCTTTCTATTTCTGATCTCAGATTCAGAATTTCCTCATTTGTATGGGAGATCTGATCAATTAGGTTTTCTAGCTGAAGGGTTTTATTTTGGACTTCATTGTTCCTTTCATCTAATTCATCTTTCAACTTGTTTCTTTGTTCTAAGATCTCACAAAATCTTGTTGAGTGTAGCTTTTGTTCTCTTTTTAATTTTCTCACTTCTTCCTGCAGAGACCCATTCTTTTCTAGGAGTTCTTTGACAGCATTGTTTGCTTCATCTGAGCTATTTGAGGGAAAAAGATCTTCAATCTTTTCTTCAATGTAATTCTGATCATTCATCTGATTTGCAAGTTCCTTCCTTCTTCTTAGGGATTGGGAAAGATGTTCTTTTGCTTCTTTAAGTTTAGCTATGGCCATTTCCAGATCTAGCTTTTCATTTTCAATCACCTTGTTCAGTTTGAATACCTCCATTGTCCTGGATCTTTGCTCAAGCTAGTTAAGCTTTGTCTTGAGAACCAATGCTGCTCTGATACCAATTGTTAGAAATATTTAGGAATTAACCGAATTACTGAGAGGGGAGGGGTGAATCAGTAACTCCAAATTTTCTTTCAATTACAGATGTATTAACATATAATTCACTTTAACCTTTTGCATATAGAAAGCATGAAACTTAAAAGCATTCACAATAATGACACATAGATTTGGTTACCCAGAAACCTTCCAAAAAGAAAGTAAAACTGGGGTGGGGATGAAACCCACAAAGCTTTAGTACTGCAGAATAAAGTTGGCCGGTTAAGGCTTATAATTGATCACTTCTGATGATCTGCCCTGCTAGGAGCAATAAGGACTGCTAGGTCCACCTTGTTAGAGGATTTTTACAAACTTACAAAAGAAGTATGTACTCGATAAAGAGATTTTACAAAAGACTGTTAAGTCTACCCGGTTAAAGGATTTTAGTACTGATTCACCTGTTAGGATGAAACAGTAGATCTCTTGCTTTGCAACTAGATTGCTGATTGAGATGCGCTGATGTACTGATCACCTTCTATGATAAATTTGTCTATGCTATTCCTTATACTGTTGTAGCCCTTTGTAATTCGCTTATCTCTGCCTTTCTTTCTTTTTCACATTCATACTCATTTCATATCTTGGCATTTTCACAACATTGTTTATATACACATCTAAACAATTAATTATAATTACAATTACAAAGTCGGCTTGACAAATAAACATAAGTGCCACTAAGTTGGCCCAAGTATGGTTACACGGTTCCTGCAAACTAACTCGGTGACTTTCTGATACTCGGCGTCCACTGCATTGCTCGGCATCGTCATGCACTCGGTAGAAGTGAAGGCACGGTTCATACTAACCACTCGGTAGGTTTTGAACTCGGTAAATACTGGTGACTCGGTAGACATAATGTTACTCGGTTTACACTATCCTGCTCGATTTGCATTATCTTGTTCGGTTTGCACTGTCTTTCTCAGTTTGCACTGTCTTGCTCGGTTTGCACTGTTCTGCTCGGTTTGCACTGTTCTGCTCAGTTTGCACTGTTCTGCTCGGTTTGCACTGTTCTGCTCAGTTTGCACTATTTTGCTCAGTTTGCACTATTCTACTCAGTTTGCACTGTTCTGCTCGGTTTGCACTGTTCTGCTTGGTTTGCACTGTTTTGCTCAGTTTGCACTGTTCTGCTCGGTTTGCACTGTTCTGCTTGGTTTGCACTGAGAATGCAAATAAGTGTTGTCACTAGTGGCAATTCTGCTTAATGCCAACAGGTGGACCATTTGTTATCATAGAGTGCAAGGGGCCTAATGCGTTTCAGCTATCAACTCTTGGAGGAGATGCATTGCCTATTTCAGTTAACGGTTTCCACTTGAAGCCCTATTTTGGGGTTAATTCCTCCCTGTAAATATCTGTGAATATGTTTCTTGCTTTTTGTCCCTGCTTTCTAGTTTAGTTTTCCTTCTTTCCAAGAAGTGCTCATGCACAGTCCTTTTGTCCCTCCAACTCCAGGTCCCTCTCTATCAAGTAGGTTTTATATTCCAAAGTTAACCCCATGCCAAATGAATATGTCAAGGCCATTGATCTAATGTCTAGTAGGCTAACATCCAACAGAAATCGCCAAAATGTTGCCCAAAATTTCCTATCTTCACAATTTTGGCCTGGTCTAGTGTTGTCCTCATGCTTTAAGCCCTGTTGAACACCTCCAAAAAATTTCATGGGTTTAGCATCTTTGCCCTAGTCTCTGTGGTGTTTTGTCTGTCTCTGATTTCAAAAAGGCTAGGTCAAAATTCATAAATGTAGCCATTGTAGCAAAAGCCCTAAAAAACCCTTTAGCCTGTTATATTTCCTCATTACCTTTTCAGCCACTTAAGACTTTCATTTTGCATGTGTGAAATTTCTTCCTTTAGTCACAAAATCTCTTATTCCTAGTGGTTAACCCCTCAACACGTAGTGACCTGGTGAAGCGGTTACAGTTTGTTTGGCGGTCTCAGTTTCCTACAAGTTAAATCTCAGACAGAATCAATGATCATTGCTATACTGCTATGGAGATGTGCTCGAAGGTTAACATCATGATGCAACAATGACCGTTGATATTCCTTTCACATAGCATTGTAGGTTGTCAGTGGGTCCACTTCCACGTAGTCCGAGGTGTACATTTCTTATTGGTCAAAAGGCTAGTGATGTGGAGATAGGTCAGAGAGGGCCCATTGTTTGTCTTTTCGTAAGATCTGACAGTGGTCGCATGATCGCATGGGGTAGGAATATTCCTTCTGATCATATGACAACCATCGATCTTACTTTGTTGCCAGGGCTTTGTCAGGTGGGTCCTCAGTTTCTGATGTGTTCGTATTTGATTGGTTGGTTGGGGTGATGACTGGGATCTGTCAGTGGGACCGTGTCAGAGGATCTGTAGGGCATTAGTAAAAAGTAAGATCCATGGTTGTCTCATGATCTCATAGAATCTTCTGACCCTATAAGATCATGCGATGATCATTTGATCTTCCAAGTATTCAGGCTCTATCTTGTGGGTTCGTCTGACATAATTAGTTCTTATTGGTCAAGAGGGTATTACAGGTGGCATCTAGCGTGGGTCTGGATTTTTCTTAAGTGAGGTGGCGGTTGATGAAGATCTATGGTTGTCTCTTGATCGCAAGGGATCTTCCAAGCCCTTGCGATCATGTGATAATCATTTGATGAGAATCTCAGTGGGTCATGGGTTCGATGTGCTATGTGTTGCTGAGGTGCTCATTTTTTATTGGCGTCCGACCGGTCATGTGGCTGATGACTTTTCAAAAGTCTCCCAACTGTTACAAGGTTAATCTGGGCCATTCAATTGTTGGGAAAAGTAGATATCGATGGTCACGTTTCAATTTGACCTGTTAGCCGTTAATATTTAAATTCAAATATATCTCTACAGGGTTTTACTAGGTTTTTGATCCAGCGGTTGATTGCGACAAAATGGGTAGCTCAAATTGAATTCTTCAGGATAGTTGTAGTTGAGGGATTTATAGGGAATATCTAATTGCTAGCACTATGGATTTTTCTCGGGTACCATGTGCATTGTTCTTACATTGTAGAAGTATTAAGGGTTGGCGCCACTTGTTATCGGTTTAAAATTTTAAAAAATACAAATATCTGTAAGGATTGGATTTTGAGCATTCATGGTGAGGTCGAGTTACAGAAGGGTAGATAAATCAAGGTGGCTTGTCTGCAGGTAGATGCAGTACAAAGATGGAGATTGCATTCAAGGCACATATTTGATCGATCAGGATATTTCAAGACACATTTATGATCAGACGTGACGGGGTTAGGGTTTGATTATTATATGACAATTTATGTAACCCTAGTTAGGTTTTGACTCCTACCTATGTGCAAAAGGAGATGTATATATTGTTTTTGGAGCTTTTTAGAGCTCAGAGTTCACATTTTGTAAAGAAGAAAGTTCTCTTTCTTAGAAAGTTATCCGTGGCATTTTTTTGCCCTCTGGTTTTCTACATTATGTAATCTCCCATTGATTTTTTAGATATTGCAGAGGTATTTTGTGACATCCTCTTTGTCCCTATGCTTCCTTGTCTAAATTCTCTCTTATTGAATTGAAGTATATGTATGTTTTCAGTAATTTCTTGGGGTTCTTAATCCTTCTTTCTTTCTGCAATTCATGTGTATTCTTGTG
Source organism: Chamaecyparis obtusa (assembly GCA_027943335.1). Taxonomy (NCBI): domain Eukaryota; kingdom Viridiplantae; phylum Streptophyta; class Pinopsida; order Cupressales; family Cupressaceae; genus Chamaecyparis; species Chamaecyparis obtusa. The sequence goes on from BSBK01003928.1 coordinate 325,474, forward strand.
GGTGATTTGATTTGAATGATCTTGTGGGTATACTTCAACCCCATGACAATTTGTCTCATTCCTATACCTAGTTTTAGAAGTGAATGTCTGTTTGCAGGTTAAAGATTGTGTCTAAGTTCTTGAGAGTGCTTTTTCCCTTGTGAAATTCTCTCTTTCCCTGCATAGCATCTCTCTATTATAGACCCTTCTATGAAATATTGATGCAAGCCTATTCAGTGAGTTGTGATCTCCTAGACCTAAGGTTATGTATTGATTTCATTCTTTATACTGCAATTCATACCATATTTTCGGTGTATCACCTAGTAGGTAGTTTGCTTTCAGTCATTTCCCTTTCAGCATTCCTTCTATCTCTTTTCCCTCAATGTTTTACTTTTCATGTCAAGAAGCAAATTAGGGTGATTATCCAAGAGGAACCAGCCTAGAACCTAGAGGTCTCATCTCAGTTAGCATAGGTCCCACAACCTGGAGATGATTCCCATGTTATACTAAGTTAACAAGACCAAGAGAGCTTGAAACAAGGGTGTAAACTTAGTGTATTATAGGTACTATTGGCCAACCATGGAAAATTACACTTATGAATTTGTCAGGAAATATCTACCATGTCAGCAACATGCAAATTTGATTGATGCACCAACACAAGACTTGCAGCCCATTGCGACACCTTGGACATTTTCATGTTGGGGCTTCAACCTCATTGGGATAATAACTCCCCTCTACTCAGATGGACATAAGTACATAATCACAGCCACATAGTACTTCACAAAGTGGGTTGAAGTAATTCCACTCACCCTCACTACTGGCATCCAAATATCTAAGTTCATCTTATACCACATCATTTTCCACTTTGGTATACCATCTACCATCTTCATAGACCACAACACACCTTTTGAAAACTAGCATGTGGATGATCTATACCAGACTCCACATCCATCACTGTTTCTCTAGTTCCTATTTCCCCTAAGGAAATGGCCAAGCCATGGAAACCAATAAAACCATCCTCAAAATCCTCAAGAAGGTTGTCAATGATTCTGGGCATGACTGGCACCTCCAGATAAATCCCACCCTCTGGGCCTATCATACTTCCTTCCATACTCCCATAGGAACCACCCCATATTCCCTTGTATATGGTGCCAAAGCCATTCTGTCAATTGAGGTCGAGCTCCCATCATTGCAAGTCTCCATGAGAAACTTTACTACAGATGAAGACTTAATACCTCACATAGCATATGATCACCTAGTTGCATACCAAAATTGACTCAAAAGAAGTTATAAAAAGAAAGTCCATCCAAGACAGTTCCAAGTGGGTGACATGGTCCTCGTGGAAAATCAAAAAGTTCTAGCGCATCAAGAGAAGAAAGGAAAGTTTGAGCCTACTTGGTTGGCTCCTTATGTGGTCATAGTGTGCTTTAGCTCCAGAGCCTATCATCTATCAACACCAAAAGGTGGGCCCTTGAACGATCCAATCAACATAATACATCTAAAGAGGTTCTATGCCTGAATAAAATCCTCCAAAAATCAAGAAAATCCATAAAAAAATGGAAAAAATAGAAAAATAAAAAAAAAGAAAAAAAGAAAAAAAGAAAAGACATATAATCGTCCAATGGTGAAAACTTTGCAATTCAAGCACCTTGGACAAGTATGTTGGTGAAAACCTGGAAACAGACACCATACATAGTGGACTAAGTCATTATCTATCAAACTCCCATTCCCCACCCATCCCAACACCTAGTCCTTTATCTACCCCATCCCCATCCCCACCACCATCCCATTCCATCCCAAGGTTTTCTATCCTCAAGCCTATCCAATCCAACAATACAGTCCTATTCCCCATCCTGCAAATACCCTATACATATCTTATATATCTCTTGTATAGTGAGATCTTCCTATCCCCAATCCTGAGCTTCTGCACATATTCATTGTAAATATCTCCCTATTCATTGTACATATCTCATCATGTCTTGTTGTACATATCTTCATCAGTCTTGCAGAAGCATTTTATTAGAAATCTTGTCCCACCTAGCCTCATACTTTAGCAACATCAATTGTTGACTATTCTTGATCATAGTGGTTCTCCTTGACTCATCATTTTGTAGTGAACTAAACCACTCATTCTCCTCATCAATCAATGGGTCCTTGAGGATGTATCCTTCCTCCTATTAGACCTAATCTTCCACCAATCACACCAGGTCCATGATGATGTATCCTTCCTCATGTTCAGACTAATCTTCCCACCATCAATCAAATCAATCTCTCTCCTTGGCAAAGGATGTCTTTTGGAGTTATCAATTTGGTCTTTTAGATTTTTTCTTTTGGATCTTGTTAATCTTTTATGGCTTCTTGTTATTCCTCTCCTCAAAGTCACCATGATCCTTTATATCATGGTGCACTATGAATGAGGACAATATAGGGCAAGGTCTTTTGATTTCTTGCTTCTTCCTATGAGTCAGTCAAACATGACCCTTGTATGATTCCCATGTGATCTTCTGGGTTATATGGTGCACTTGGGAAATGCCATTTATTTGTGGTTTCTCCAGCATCATTTCTACCATGCTTCCTTTTCAGTTCATGTGTGATGTTGGGGCAACCTTGCGTGTCTTTTTCGAGTCAGTCCTATGCAATGCTGGTGACAAGGAATTGTGGTCCCAGTATCCTTGGCAGGTCTCTAAAGTTTCTATAGAAAACTAGGTTGTGCTCTCCACATTTACACTTGGAGCTCACAAAAATACCCTGCATCCTACATCATTTAGATTAAGGTGGCATACCCAAGGATGAATGATGCCCATTATTATAGGAAAACTCCACCAAGTGCAAGTACTCATCCCATCTGGTCTGGTGATCCATCACACACATACAAAGGATATCCTCCAACACCTGATTAACCCTCTTAGTCTGACCATCTATCTTAGGGTGATAAGCTATGCTGAAATTGAGCCTTGTGTCCAATGCTGACTGCAACTCTCTCCAAAAGGAAGATGTGAAAAGATAATCTCTGTCAGATATAATCTTACAAGGAATGCCATGAAGTTTGATGATATCCTGCAAGAATACCTGTGCCACTGTAGGTGGTATGAAAGTAGTATGAACAGGTGAGAAGTGGGCTACCTTAGTCAACCTATCCACTGTCACCATAATAGCATCATGGTGATGAGAAGACATAGGAAGACCAAAAACAAAGTCCATGGATATAATATCCCACTTCCACTCGGGTACCTCATGTAGCTGAAGAAGTCCACCTAGATGGTGGTGCTCTGCCTTAACTCTCTGGCACTCCAAACATCTAGCCACAATCTCTACAATATGCAATCTCATACCTGGCCAATGGTACAGTTGCCTCAAATTTTCATATAACTTCTTGACTCTAGGGTGCCCTACATAAGGAGCTCTATGAGCTTCAAGAATAATTAAGTCACGCAACCCATCGGAAGAAGGTACATAAATACATCCTTGATGATGGAGAAGACCATCTGACTCAAGAGTGTAATCTAAGATCTTCCCCTCAAGGGGTCTCTGTGAATGAACCATCTGACAAACCTCAGAATAGAATTTAGCCTTTGGCAAGTGGTGCAAAATGTGTCCTCTCAAATCTATGCTAGAAGATATAGATGATAGCTCATGACATCTCCTACTCAAGGCATCTGCAACTACATTCTCCTTACCCTTGATGTAGTGAACATCGAAGTTATACTCACATAGGCACTCCATCCATCTCATCTGCCTAGTGTTGAGATTTGGCTGAGTGAAAATGTACTGCAAACTTTGATGGTCTGAGTGAAGCTCGAAACTATGACCCAAAAGAAAATGTTGCCATCTCACCAAAGAGTGCACCACTACTGCAAGCTCAAGGTCATGGGTAGGATAGTTAATCTCATGAGTCTTGAGTTTCCTAGACTCATAGGCAATAGCTTGACCTCCTTGCATAAGGAATGCTCCTATACCATCTAAAGATGCAGCTGTGCAAACCACAAACTCTGCTGAAGGATTTGACACTGCAAGAATAGGTGCACTAGTGAGTGCTCTCTTGAGCTCCTGAAAAGCTCTCTCACACTTCTCTGTCCACTTAAACTTATTCCCCTTTCTTTGGAGGGAAGTGATAGGATGTACCACTCTAGAGAATCCATAAAAAAAATGTCTATAATAACCTGCAAGTCCCATGAAACTCTTAACCTCGGTCACACTGGTAGGTGCTAGCCAATCCATAATCACTCTAATCTTAGACGGCTCAACAAAAATCCCATTTCCTGATATCACATGACCAAGATAATGAACCTCTAATCTGAAGAAGGCACACTTCGACAAACTTTCGAACAACTGATTCTCCCTCAAACATTGCAAAACCTACCTCAAATGCTCCTCATGCTCATGCTCATCTTGAGAGTAGATCAAAATATCATCCAGGAATACTACCACAAATTTATCCAAGGAGTAGAACACTCCATTCATGAGACTCATGAACACAGGCTGAGCATTTGTGAGTCTAAATGGAACCATGGTGAACTTATAATGGCCATAGCATGTACGGAACATAGTGTTGTGGATATCACTCTCCATAATCCTCAACTAATGGTACCCCAACTTTAAGTCAATCTTAGAGAACACACTAGCACCCTGAAGCTAATTAGATAAGTCATTGATCCTAGGAAGTGGATACCGATTATTGATGGTCACCTTATTCAACTATCGGTAATCCATGCACAACCTAAGAGATCCATCCTTCTTCTTTATTAAGATAATAGGTGCACCCCATGGCGATACACTAGGATGAATTTTCCCTTTCTCCAAGAGCTCTTCTAACTGAATCTTGAGCTCATTAATCTCATGGGTAGTCATCCTGTATGGTGCTCGAGATACGGGCTCTACTCCTAGCACAAGTTTAATATGAAAATCCACTACTCTAGGTGGTGGCATACCACATAGCTCTGAAGGGAATACATCTGCAAACTCTTGTAAGATATGATGGTCATCAAGGGAAGGCTCCTTCTCAACCTCCTCCTCTCGATCACTGATGGTGATGGAAAATAACTGACAACCATTTCACATGCACCACTTAAGCTACATAGCAGAAATCACATGAAGAGGTATTAGTCTTTGAACTCCTAAGATTACTGAAGACACACCAAAATCATCTACAGATTCAATCCTCTTTTACCTATAATCCATCTTGGTGTTGTGGGCATAAAGCCAATCCATGCAAAGAAAAATATCGTAGGATCCAAGTTGGTGTGATACGTAGGTCAGTTGTGGTGGTCATGTCTCCGATCTGAATCTGACATCCTCTCACCAAGGAACTAATTGACACCCTAGCACCTGAGGCTAACTCAACTTCCCAACTCACATCCTGCGTAGCTGCCACTAGCCCGCAATGCTCCACTACAAAAGGAGTAATGAAATAATCAATGTCTCCTGAATCAAACATAATAGAGATAATAATACCTCCAATCCTACCTAGGACCTCAATAACTGTGGCCTGATGCTCATCCTAGTGGTTATCAACCGCTGCAAACACTCGATGAGATTTGCCCATGTCTCCCACCGTAGGCTCTAAAACTGCTGCCCTTTGACTACCCACTAGATGCCCTAATGGAAAATCCCTAGCAATGTGCCGCATGGCACCACAAGTGTAACATGGGCCTCTAGCCTGAATTTGGATCCCTTGAGATCTGGACTACTGTTGTCCACCTATTGTACTAGACCCACTGAATCCACCTTTAGAAGAATGATGAGTCCTAGCTGGTGGCGCGTATTGTGACTGAGATTTTTGATCACACCATGGACCCTGAGAATGCCACTTCTTGGGCTTAAAGCCCTGTTGTCCCTATGGAGGCCTCTATCTCTGACTCTACTGAGACTGCTGCTGCTACTGAGGTGCTCTGAATGATCCTGATGAGTGCTTCTGATTCCCTTTCCAGTGGGATCTCTGGAAACTAGAAGCCTGTGACATGGAATTACAGTGCTATGACCGATCCCGAGCATCATGAGACCTATTATGGATCTCCTCTACAACCATGGCTCTCTCAATGGTATATCACAAATCTCTCGAAGGTACGAACCATACTTTATCTGATATAGCATGTTTCAACCCCTTAATAAAGTGGTTGACCTGAAGTTTCTCATCCTTTATATAATCCACGTAGGGAAGGAGCTCGAGAAACTTGGTCTCGTATTGTACCATAGTCATACCTCTCTACTGGAGGTCATGGAACTCATCGATACGATGCTATCTAAAATGATCTAACATGTATCGGGATCTTAATCTCTCAACAAAAACCTCCCATGTGAGGGTGTCTAAAGTCAAGTAGTGCTTATATTCCTCCTATCTCCACCAAGTAGAGGCATTACCTCTAAGCATATGCACTGCCAAACGTGTCTTTAGGTTTCTCTCATAAGGGTGCAACCCAAAGCAATGCTCAAGGATCAAAAGCCATGCCTCTAGATCTGTCCCATCTATAGACCCTAAAAAGGGTGGTGGCTGAAGGCGTAGGAGCTCTCTGATTTGATCCTCCATATCACAGGGTTCTCTATGCACTATTTCAGGTGGTGGTGGCTTTGGCATGTGTATTGACTCACCCTCTAAATCTGTCTGTCCCTTGACCTACCTAGAAGGAGGATTCCTACTCCTCTCTCGGTCCTCCGTCTGCTGACCTCCTAGTGGCAATCTGTCTATAATGATACCAGTGAGATTTTGAAGAGCATTCAGAATGTCCTAATTAGGTTTCAATGGTGGTCTTGGAGGTGCTTCTGGCTCGTCACCAACACCCTCTACTAGTTTCTCATCATCCATTGTAGCCTCACTAGAAACCCTAGCACTTCGCCCATGGCGATGACCCCTACGTGTAACTAGACACATCCTACACAAGTGAAAACAAGACATAAGTTGAAAACGTAATGGGCTAAGGCTCCTAGAGTTGAAACCTGGTTTTGATACCAAAATGTCATGCCCAAAATTAGGGCAAAACACACACAACAATTATTTTTTTTAAAAGGTGCAAACTACAAGGTTGCCTACTAAGGTTCACTAAAACATGAGAACAAATCACCATCCAATACACTTAACTTGCAAGGGGATTTGTGTCACGTGCTGTCTTGCCGACATCCCCTATAATGTTAGGTGCACTAGTCAGATGAAAACCCCCGACTAGGGTTATTCGTAAGGAGACTATGAGGGGGAAATCCCTAAAACAATTTACTAAAAAAAAATAATAAGACAGGAATACTAAATTAAATAAATTAATATTAAATTTCCTCTAGTTAATTTTATAAAAGACTAACGTGTAACATGTAACATGTAACAATTTAAAAAAATTAAAAATAATGCCACCAATTAAAATTAATAATGGTTAATTAATTTTATAAATTATGTTACCAAAAAAAGTGAAAATATATAAATGAAGATTCACCCACACAACTCAAATAATAAATAATTAAACAAATAAAAGGACCCAATTACTACACACACATAATGAATGATTAGAAAAGGTCTAAATAACACCTTAACCAAAAATCATTTCAAATCCTGAAATAATAGGGAGACTTTGAAAATCAAAAGGAAATTTATTTGATAAAAAGATTCACAAAATTAAAGATTTAAAAGAGGAGAATTACAAAAAAAGTCAAATACATTATTTATTCACTGACCCATTAAGAGGAAATGAATTTCAAATGAATAAAATAGATAATCTCCTTATGGCTTCTCGGCCAACCCTAACCCTAATTTGAAATTAGGGTTTAGGCCAATTAAAATATGGTCTGAAACCCTAACTTCATTGTTGAAGGGTTTGCAGGCTGGGCCAGAGAACCATGAAGATTCTGAAACTCAAAAAAATGAGTATACACCCAAGCATACATAGGTTCATATACACACAAGTGTGTATACACCCCTATGTATTCTTGAGTATATACAAGGGGGAAAGTATCAACAAAAGAAGGATCCTTTACTACCAGTAGCGAGGGCCTGGACAGAAGGTAAAATTATTGAGCTTCCATTGCATGCGTCACTAGTATTTACATAAGGGTTAAGTTGTTCTAGGTTGTACTAGTAAAACCTCTGTTGATACCATAGAGGCACACTGGAGAACCCGTAATGATCTTCTGTGTATATACCCGTTATACAACAGAGGACTCATCTCGGTGATAAAACTAGGGTATAAATTTTGTCACAAATTTTTAAATAAGTTTGCCAGAGGATTGATAAATGTCTGGTTGAAGTTACAAGCGATCTCCAAATTTGGTATAAGTTACAGGGCCAAATATATTCATTTGGCCTTCTAATCCGACATCGATAAATATATATACCTTTTTTTTTATTTAATGATTACAGAGTACTAAAAGTCTGTACTAAATTTGTATTTAATAGCATGAATAAGTTCTATTTAATTAACAAGTTAACAAATATAAAGAAAAATGCTTATCCTTTAATGTTTAAGCTAAAAGAAAGAAGTATTAAACTTTCATATTCAAACTTTAATACAAATCAGAATATTAAATGAAACAATTTTAATGCAGACGAAATTAAATATACGTTTTAAACCTTAGTGTGAATCACGTTTTTTTAACGAAACATATATTATAAAATATGCATAAAAAAAATGCCGAGCGCTTGTGGGTTTGCAGCCCTGGCCACTGCGGCAGTGGTCTTGCCACTGCTTTGGTGGTAGAAATGCCGACAACAGCGGCAAGGCCACTACAGCAGCGGCTAGCCGCTGGCGGCAGTGGCAATGCCACTGTCCGTCATGGCTAGAGCCTCCACAATAGTGCCGCCACTCTGGGCTCGTTCTCGGCCCTGCTAGGGCATCAGTCATGCAATGATATATTTTATTAAACGAAGATAAGGGTTTGCATTAAATATTTAGTCCACTCTAATATAATAGTTTGTTATTCATTTCTAAGTATAAGGTCTGCAATACATTCGATGAATATTAAGGTTTGCTAATCATACAATGAATATACGGTGAGTTATATATATATATATATATATATATAATGGTATATATATAATAATAATATATATGAATGTTTAGATGAAAATCTGAACATAAGAATAGTACTAGAAAGAAATGTTATCTTAAATTTGTAGTAACAAATATATTATTATTATATATATCTAACATGATATATTTATAATAATAATAATATATGTATTTATGAATCAAAAGTATTTTTTTTTTCTTTCATAACAGTACTTACTTAATTTTAAATCAATTATAATAAATTTATAATTGCTGCATCTAAATATATATAATATATTATTACACTTTATATATATATCGAGATATATATATGTGTCCATTAATATACTTATATATATTTATAAAATAAAGGAATTATGAAGAAGCATAAACATAATAATATTAAAAAAATGTTATCAACATATACATCTATGCACATATCCATTTTAATTTGTCTTCTTCCAGTTTAACATAGAGATAACATAGCTAGCCCTAGATACATTTTAATGCTATCATTAAAAAGAAATAAATCTATCCTTTTCAAGTAAAAGCAACAATATCAATGAACTTTTATTTTGTTGAAAACTTCCCATAGAATGAAAATAAATCCTTTTTGTTTTAAGGAAATGCCTAAACAAATATGTATAAAAACTCCTTGAAAACAAAATCATAGAATAAAGATATCTTATCTTTCTTTGCAAGTATCAAAAACAGCAACATAACATTTACATTCCTCTCATCTAACCTTGAACGTCATTGCTAACACTTCTTTTCTAACATATTGGAAAGGTAATACATCTTCTCATATTCATTTTAGTTTCATGAGATTGAGGAAATAAAGTAACCAATTGACTATTACAAGCATTACAAATGCTAGGCATTTTAACATAGCCCTGAATTAAAACAACTTTCACAAAGGCTTCAAGCCAAGAAACTTGAATAACATGCAAGCAATATATCCAAATTTGCATCTATCTCCATGAAAACTAGCAAGTTATGTCTTTATAAATCTGCAAAATAAAACAAACAGACCATGGAGGCTCACCTCCCAACCTAGGCCATTTCATGGCCACCCTTGAGCTAGGGGAAACAAAGATGGATATGGGGTTTCACAGTCATACATCAAGCACAACTCCAACAAAACTAGAAAATCAACATGAACACCAAATTCCCTTCCCATGGCTATGCACACAATGGGTCACCTTGGACCCATAGTAGTGGTGAAGGTGGTGTTGGGTATCCTAAAATGTTTCGAGGTTTGTGTCCAATTCCTGGTTTAAGTCTCCATGCGAGTGTTATTCCTGGACTAGGGTTTGTAAAGTGTCGTGAAAATGGTTTTTGACGTGTTCAGAAAAACCCTTACCCTAGGTCTTGTCTTTCAAAATGTTTCCAATTCGTTTCTAAACTTCATGTGGTCCTCTTGTTTCTTTTTCTTGGTTGCCTTTAAGTCACTTAAGTTGCTATTTGTGCATGTGCTTATTTGCCCCAAGTGTTCGCCGAATCGGGAAGTGTATTATCAGAGGTCAAAACAATCTGGCGATTCAACGAATGAGTCAAATTCATGTTCACTATTAATATCAGTCACCAGTTCTCTAGATCTTCCAGCGGTTATCCCAAACATTCAGCGAATTGGCGAATGCATTAAAGCCACACTTTTTGATTACTTTGTTCGCTAAGTCTCCAAGTGCTTCGGCGGTTTCATTTTCCTTTCTAAGAACTAGCGAATGACGGTTATCTCCAGTTCTCGCAATCTTTGGCGGTCTTGTGAAACAATCTAGCGATTCAGCGAATACCTTGTTCGCTTATTCTCAGAATCTGGCGGTCAAGGGTCGTGTCAACAAGAGAATTAGCGAATACCGTGGATTATTTTCACGATCAACGGCCCTGTTTTAATCTCAAAATATCTGTGGGTCCTGCATGTTTGATTTGGCGAATGAGCGACTAAATACTTATAGTGCTATCCTCTAAATTTGGCGGTTCTGATAGTTTGCCCAAAAGATTTCAGTAGAGATAAGTTTTCTCACATTCGCTTATTCTTAGAATAAGTTGGTGACATGCTAAACAATTTAGCGATTCAGCGAAGCTAGTGGTCGTCAGTTCTCTTAATAAAAGGATAAAGGTTAAAACAATCTGGCGAATAAGCGAATCAATGGATGATGAGTTTTAAGGCTTCAGTCGCTTATTCTCGAAATGAAATTTTCACTGATATGCAGTATTTGGAGAACTAGCGAATGCTCTTTGTTCGCTGACTCTCGGAATTAAATGGTTAAGGGTTTTGTTATTTAGAGAACTAGCGATAGCCATCGATTGATGAAGATCAACGGTCAATCTGGAATCCTGGTATAAAGTGATGATTAAGGAAAGATTCAGCGAATCAGAGATTAAAGGGGTTCGCCAGTTCTCCAGACAATCAAGCGGTTAAGTATATTTTTAAGCAAATGCGCGAACCCTTTGTTCGCTAGATCTCCAAGAAAAGTGACCGTCAGTCATAATATTAAGAGAATGGGAGGTGGCTTTGTTCGCTAGTTCGCCAAATGGTAATTGCAGTTAACTGTGTAAGTGGGAGCCCTTTGTTCACTGATTCGCGAAATGCATGGATGGTTAAGGATAGGATTCCGAGAACCCGCGAAGCTAGTAGTCGCTAGTTCTCCAAATTTGAACTAGGATTAAACAGGGATTCAGAGAACCAGCGAAGCCAGTGGTCGCCAGTTCTCCTGTTGATAGCTAGGGTTAGCATTATATTCAGCGACTAAGAGAATCCAATAGTTGTCGGTTCGCTAAATGGGCTCAGATGGAAAAGGTCATAAAGGGAAAAGAAAAAGGACCATTGCCACATAGATAAAGTACTTTGTTGATATGGACATGAAACCAGTAAGCCATCAAATCAGCTTCAAGAAGAAAGATTGCATGACGCAAATAGTTTTGAAGTACAGAATCATGATCATTGCCTCTCACCTTGTTTTCAAGTAGTTTAATCTATCTGTCAACATCCGGACATGGCGAGCTCGAAATTTGAAATCTGAGGGTACATAAAATTGAATATGGGATCAATTAAGGAGATTTGCATTAACTATGGTAGTTGCACACCTTGGATTCATATCGATAAATAAGTTGAAGCTCATTATTTATTTGTTCAGTCTCAGAGTTTCTGTTTGTCTAGAGAATTTCCGAGCATAAGGCATTTGAGATATAGAGAATTGAAGGTATTTTCTGTAGCAAGGATGAGTCAGCCTGAGAAGAGTGCAGCGTCTTCTAGTAGTGAGGCCAAGTCCAAAACTGGTGAGGACAGGAATAAGCCAAATTTTTCAGATGAGTTCCTGAAACTGTTGCCGGGCTCCAGTCAGAACAAGAGGGCTGTTGACAATGTGTTTGAAGATCTTTTGGAACGATGTAGAGACCCAATCACTCAGGAATTCACAGGTTACACTATTTTCAACTTCTTTTACAGTAATAAAAGTAAGCATGTTCCTGTCTGTAATGGTTGGGTGTTAGGATTGGGAAAAATGGTTGTCCCTGATGTTTTCCTAGATGTTGATTTAATTGTTGCCCTAGCCAGAAGTTATGACCCTATTTCAAGGACAATTAGAAAAGAAGACCAATCACCCTTAGTTGCTCTTGATAGGGGATCTTTTATGAAAGCTTTTGGTCTATACACGTCCTTTTCAATCGAGATTGATTTGAACAAAGAAAAGGCAAGATACATAAGCAATATAGGGTCAGTAAAAGACCAGTTGGTTAAACATATGCCAAAACAGGATAAATATATAGCCCCCCTTCCTGCTAACATGAATGCCCCATACCAGTTCAAATCCCTCCATCATTATATGAGATATACTTGCTATGCGTTATGTAGCGTTTTGGGAATGGATGGGAATGCAGAATTTTTACCAGCTGACTTGCTGATGATTATCTTGGATATTCAAAATCCCTTGGTAAACACTGACTATGATTACATTCAGTATGTTATTGATAGGATGCATCAAGGGCTGATGTCTGTAAAAGAAAGTAAAAGTCCTATTGAGTTCATGCATTATTCTTTATTAATGCATTTGATTCTGTTTTTCAACATTAATAGTTTTGATGTAAACATGTTAAAACCAAGGTTCACTTTCAAGGATCAGCACAATCCAGTGCAGTTGTGGGTGAGGATATGGAATTCTACCTCTAATGAAGCAGATTTTTGTGTTTTTCAGAATTTCATTGTCTTTCCAATTATCAGGATGCTAGGCATAAATGTCACCAGGCTATCTCCTAGAGTCCTTAGGCTTTTAAGACCACTGCAGTATGTGGATAAGTGGGATGGAAATCATAATTGGGGTGATTTCTACTTAGGAGATAATTCCACAATTATCAGAGTTTATGGTTGTCCCCAACCCCCACATTTATTACCAAAGTATGTGCCTCCGAGATTGGCTTGATTGGAATTTGTTTGGCAACTAATGTGTACAGATAAAGAGCTTCTCGCCCCTCACAAAAAGGGTACGTTCACACCCAAGCAGTTCAGGGTAGGTGACTTCCTGATAGGAAAGAGGGCTTTTCCTCAAATTAGTGCATGGCTACAACAATTCAAAATGGTTACTGGTGCTTGTAGGCAAATAGATCCTGAGGACTTCATCAAGATTGCCAGGATGACTTACATCCCAAACATTGGTGTGATCAAGGAGCATGAGGGTTTAGATGAAGAAGATGTGATTAGAAACATTTTGGATGAAGATGAGGTTAAGAGGAGATGGTACAGATTCTTTGATTTAGTAGATTTGTCCAACCAATTGACAGCATCTCAGATTCCTTTTGAGGGTTTTTTCCCCGATCTTCCTTATTTGAAGAAGATTGATGGGATGATTGAAAAATATGATACCTTGGCAAATCAATTGGAAGGCTTGATTGATCAGAATAAGCCAGAGAAGAAGAAAAAGAAAGATTATTCATCTTCTGATGAGGAAGAATTCACTGATGAGTCACAAGAAGAAGATAGTCCTCCACAGGTTGAGGGACCACCAGTTGTTGATCTCACTCAAGATCAACCAGAAATAGAGGATATCTCAGAGCCACCATTGAAGAAACAGAGGCTTGAGGAAGGTGAATCTTCAAGGCGTGAGAAAGAAAGAAGGGAAATTGACAGAGCATCTGCTCTTGTACCAGGTGATAGGCCATATCATCATCAATTGAGGAAAGTAATAAGAGCAGGCAAGAAAATAGCCATTGAGCAAGAAAGCAGAGAAAAGTCCTTATGGTTGGAGAAGGATATCAGAGAGGTCTATCGAGAAGAATTCTTGAGTGATGATCAATTCATTAAGACTGATGAGTTCAAGAGTTTTCTCATTTGGAACAAGCAGCAAGAAGTAAAGAAAGCTCTGCCTGAAGGTATGGAGCCAAGTGAAGAAACTTTGAGAGCTCTTGCTTCATATTATCCTAGCCTTGATCCTATAACAGTGGACGAAGCCAGAGAATTGGTTAAATCAAGTGGAATGTTGTTAACCCCAGGATGGGATCTGACTTTTGCATTCCTCATTGATCAATTGAGAAAGCAACCAGAGGGTAGCCTATCATATGAGGTTCACATTGGTGACATGATAAGAGGAAGTGGCTATGACCCTAAGTCCCAAGCTGTTGCAATGTGGTCTATGGCCCCCAAAACTCAAAAGCCATCTCTATTGAGTATAGAGGATAAGATGGAGGGGAATAAGATTATATGGACTGTACAAAATACAACAGACCTTGAAGTCTCCAAGGCAGTAACTCATTGGGCTAATCTGAATGAAGCCAAGACAGCTCAGCTGTCAAAAAGATATGCCAAATTGTTTGAAAGTTCAAGCATGGTAGCCAAGGACAGAGATTTGAAAATGATGAAAATCAAACAATTGGAAGATGAGCTGGCAGAAATAAAGGTCAAACCTGAAGAAGCCTCAAAAATAATTCCTCCTCCTCCTCTGCAAGTTGAGGTACCTGTTCAGATAGATTTGGAGGCACCTGAGGGACCTGCTGAAGACTTGGAGAAGGTGAAATTGGATGCATCCCTGGACACTATAGCCAAAATAGTGCAGTACAGGCAAGACAAAATAAAGGACAAGATGGATGCAGTTCATAAATCAGTCAGCTTATTACATCAGACCAATCAAAAGGTGAATGCCTATTTAGCCACCTTGGAGCCACTATATAGTATTTGGTCTGGGAGGAATTTGTTGTTTGATAAGCTTGACAGTTTACAAGAACACAGGCCTGATATCCCAAAAGTAGTGATTGATGTATTTGAAAGGATTGGCCTAATAAGTGCTGCGTCAAAGTTTTTCAAAGGAAAGTCAAACCAAATAAAGGCTAGGTTAGCCATGTTTGATAAAGATTACAGCAAGTATTTGCCCCCGGTATATGATGACAATGGAAATGTGGTCAAGCTGGAAGATTGGAAGTTGTCAATGGGTCAGTTGGTAATCAATCAAGATGCCTTCCTAAAAGATAATAAGGCTTTGGATGTGGAAAGAACTAACAATATAATTGATAATTTATTCAAAGTTGAAAGTGACTGTATTAAGTTTGTAGCAGAAGTTAAAAATGTGACTGATTCTACATGGGAACAGCAAGTCAACTTATTATAGGAGCTGCAGAGTTAGGACTGGCCATCTGATGATGATGTGGTAGCTTGGGAAAAGCTAATAACAAAAAAGAAGAAGAAACCAGTTATCCAGCTGACAGAGGAGGAAGAAGAATAGATTGCACTTGGCACCTGATCCAGAATTTGAGGGAGAGCGTGTTCAAACAGAGAATGATGTCAATTAGCTTGTAATGGTGGTCATCATTCATATGACAAACTTGGTAACTGCTTTGAAAATATTTACAAACAAAGGTGCCAGCTGCGGAAGTTGTTCAGAATTAAAAAAAATACGCCTTGCTGTCTTTATTAAATATCTTTCTGTTTGTATTTTCTTTTGTTTTCTAGTGCAAATTTCTATCAGCCATCCGAAGCTTGTTGCATCCTTTCGAGGATTCCAGGATGGTTGATTAGTATAAATAGTGAGTTTCTATTGAAGATCGAGGTTGGAAAATATTTTTGTAAAGGAGAGGTCCGGAATATAGAACCTTATTTTCTTGAAATCAAGGAAGACTGTACGAATGCATTTGATCAATTAATACAAATACACTGGATTTTTGTTACTATCATTTGATTGTCTTTACATGTGGAGTGTTTTAGTTTCTTTATGTATTTAGATTGTAAGACAGTTTAAATACATCTTTCACAAGGTGAATGTAGGGGTTGAGCTTAAGTTTCTTTCAAGGAAAGAGTAAAATCTTAGGGGAGGTCTCTGGGAATTGAATATCTATATGTGGATTTGATGACAGGTGTAGGAATGGAAACAATGATATGTTAGGCATGTTATTTGAGTTTCATTGTATTCGTTTTAATAGATATATGTGAAGGTAGAGTTTGACTCTGATGCCCAACGGATAAGGGACTGGTTTTAGATCCATTTACATTGGTTTACCATCCAAGATATAATTGATTGAAATTTTACTTTATATGCATAATTTCTAGATTTGAGTCATATTATGACAAGTTCATAAATATGTATTTCAATGCTTTGAAGAAGCAATAAACGAGGTTAACCCTTCCCTGAGTTTAACTCTAAAAGGAAGAAGGATGAATATCCTTAAGCCATTATATCGTGTTGTTATTTTTATAATCTATATCATGATGTTGTGTATCAGGATGATTTGGGTTATACTCAGAGTTTTAGCAACTTATTGAGTTGGATTTTGAAGGCAGTAACAAAGTAGTGAAGGAGCAAGTTCTCAATTCATAGCTCAGTTGAACATTGAATTGATAAAGGTACACCCGCCTGAGTATATATTACTTAAAGTGAAGAAGGTCTTAACCTTAATACCTTAGTAGTTTGTAACTTGCTAGGTTATAGCCATTGGGATTATTTGAGTAATTGATTAATCTGCAGGTTCAAACACTAACAAAATTGGTGACTCTACTGGGGACTTATTTTGATAGCCTACAATAGGTTAGTGCAAATCTTGTCTATTGTATGTTTGTAGACCAGTAGAAATAATTTTTCATTCCCGCTTGAGTAGTGGGTGGCGACTCTAAAGAAATCTGTGTTACTAGTTGCTAATAGTTGCAAAATTTTGTAAAAATTGTTGTCATTTACAATGAGTCGACCAAGGAACACTAGGTCTTACTATAAGGATCATCCAGAAGATAATATAGGTGATGAACTCCACACACCAAGTAGAAAGCAATGGTCTAGGAGAGGCCAAAATAATGCTAGTTCCCAGGCTCCTTCTCGAGAAAGATTTTGTGTTCCACTTCCTCATGAAACTTCTTCATCTTTTGACGATCCTGAGCATGTCAAAAGGGTCACACCAGAGGTCTATATGCAGAAAGAAGTAGTCACAGAAGTAGGTTTTTTTCCTGCTAGAGAAACCCTTGAACAACCAGATGAAACCTCTACCGCTGAAACAGCTTCATATGATTCTGAGAAGCTAAGAGAGGAAGTGATTGCCTTGAGAGAAAAGGAACGTGAACAATTAGCAGAAATTGCTAATAGAACGAAGGTAAGGGAACAACAACTTCGTGAATTGCTTCTGGAAAGGGAAGAACTCCTCAAGAGAACCAGGAGAAATGAGACCCATGTTAGTGATCTAAACCAGGATGTACAAGGTTTGGATAAAGACTTGTTTGGTGATATGCAAGCTTTGAGAAAGCAAGCTCAGGATACCAGGCCCCAACAAAGTGAATTTGGGGGAACAGGCCATGTTTTAAGACAATTGAATCCCTCTGAAATAAAAAAAAACAAGGAGATTAAAATTGCCCCTAAGGAAATCCCTGATAAGGGAAAATAAAAGGTGGTGGGTGTTATTATAAATGAACCGAAGAAGGTTGTGCCCATTCCTGATGTGCCTACTCAAGCGAGTACAGATTTAGACAGAGCTAGGAAAGCAAAAGAGGATTTGGCTATGCAACTTGAGAAACTTGAGTTAGAGGCTGCTGCAGATGAAATGAAGAGGAAGATTGCCTTTCTACATGCTAACATGAATACATCTGCTAGTAGTTCTGTCCCTATTACCATAGGAACAACTTCATCCAGTCAGCCTAACATTTCAATTCCAAATACTCAAGCCTTTCACTCTGGACAATATCCATCTGGACAATTTCCTAGTCAAGTTCCCTTTATAGTTGGAGGTACAGTGGGAAATGTGCCATGTCAAAATGCTGCAACAACCCCTTCAAATCAGCCAACTATCCAAAGATGACCAGTTCATTTGGATAGATATAGGCCCTTGTTTTTTGATGGTATTCCTGGCCAACCTAATGCTATCCCCAATGAAATCAGGAAGAAGATCCCATTATTCACTGGGAATAATGTTATTACTTGTGAAGAGCATTTGAAGTTTTTCACAGATAAAGTTAATGACTATGAGATTGAACATGAAGATGTCATTATGAAACTTTTTGTTCAATCATTGATTGAAGATGCTAGGGATTGGTACAGAGGGTTACCTGAGAACAGTATTGCTTCATGGGATGAATTTGTCAGGAGTTTTAAAGAGCAGTATGCTGAACATGTGAATTCTAGTTACATGCTCAATGAATTCAATAATATCAAGAAAAATTATAATGAGAGCATGTCAGAGTTCAATAGCCGGTTTCAAAAGGCTATGTACAAATTGTTCCAGGTATTGAGGTTGGATGATGCAGTTTGCATGACCACTTATTTCAATTCCATGGATGGTAAAATGTCTTATCTCCTAAGAGATAAAAATCCCCGTACCCTTAGGGATGCATTTAAATTGGCCATAAATATTGAGAGTAACCGAAAGGCATCTGGCCAAATGTACAAGAGGGATGAGGGTAAATTGTGGAAAGAGACCAGACCACAACATGCAAGGCCTTTTAAAGAGGAGGATAGGATGGATAAAGGACCGGGTGCTAACAAGGAGTTCCCAACAAGATTTGATAAAGGTGGTAGAAACTTTCAAGATGCAAGACCCCCTTATCAAAGGCAGGACAAGGCCCCTAATTTGAGAGATATGCCTTACAAAACTAATTGGCAGGATGGGAGACCTGTTCTCGACAGCAATGAAGTACAAAAAGGGAGAGATACCCCAGATCCCTTAAAGAAAAATACAACACACAATGTAGAAAACACTCCTTGGTGTGTTGCTTGTAATATGCCTCATTCACCTTTCCAGTGTGCTGTGGCCCAAGCCTTAGGAGAAGAGGCTGATAACTTATGTGCAGGAGATTATGAAGAATCTGAAAAGCCTGCCATTAACATGTTTACTATAGATCCAATAGAGGATTTTGTGTCCTCAGATGATGAAGCAAGCTGCCCAGATGTTGATCATAAGAGAAAGATTTTCTCTGATTATGAGCAACAAATATTTACTCAATCTGATCCTGAAGAATTTGATAACAATGATTATAAAACTCATATGGTGGGATCTAGATCAGATGAGAAGCAATGGAGGAAGCCTAGTGAAGAGGAAATCAAAAACTTAACTGTGGCTGCCATAACACAAGCAAGATCCTCATACAATTTGAGGAACAGAAAGGTGGATAATGAACAGGGAATTCCTAGATCAGTATTCATCAAAGGTAGTCCTCAAGATAAGGGTTTCCCAAAACCCAATGTTATAGATGGCAAGGATCAAGAACTTCTGGATGAAAAGAAGAAAGGGGAGGAAGTTAGTGTTGACAAGATGAAAAAGAAAACTGGTAGGACAAAGAATCAATCTGATTCTCCTACTGATTCCCCTACATTTGATATGAGACATGCGTTGTCTCAGATGAAAGTGTCCATCCCTCTGCTTGAAATGTTGAAAATAGAAGAGCACAAGACAGCAGCCTTGGCTCTTATAAATGAGCAGAGATTTGCGCCTACCAAACAAGAGGAAGGGAGTTCTATAAAAAAGCCTATTCCCATCTCAAATGTATGTGTTGGGACAATTGTAACACAAGAACCTTCTTCCATCAATCCATTTTATGTCACTCTAATTGTGAATGATTTATTGTTAAAAAATTGTATGATAGACTCTGGTGCTGCCACAACTGTGATGCCATATCATGTAATGAAAGAATTAGGATTGCAAGTTGACACTTCTAATGGCAGGTATTATGCAATGGATAATAGGGCAGTGCCTGTTGTGGGGACTTTGATTGGAATTGAGGTAAAAATTGCTGCATTCCCAGAAGCTACATACAAAATGGATGTAGTTGTTGTGGATACAGAGCCTCACTATGGCATGTTATTGTCAAGACAATGGGCTGCAGCAGTGGGTGGAAAGCTGGAACTAGATTTATCTTATGCCACTATTCCAGTGAATGGGACTGAAGTAAAGTTGTACAGGGAGCCCCGTTCCTCAGTTATGGTGGAAATGGTTGCTCCGAAAGCCCTTAATTGTTTTGTAGATATTGACATGAACAATTTTGTGATTGAAGAAGTGATACCTCAGTTGAAAAACACAGACCCGATTGTGGAAGAGTTGATGATGCAACAAGATAGCTTGTGGCAAATGTTTTTTGATGGTGGATGCTCCAAAGAAGGATCAAGAGCTGGTGTTGTTTTCATTTCCCCATCAGGTAATACTTTCAAGTATTCCTTCTTGTTGACTTTCAGTTGTACAAATAATACTGCTAAATATGAGGCCCTGATCTTGGGATTAGATGTAGCCATAAAGCATGGTATTAAATGTTTAAAAGTCCATGGTGATTCCCAATTGATTGTAGCCCAAGTAAGATCCCAATATGCCTCCAAGGATGAGAAACTCAAGTTGTATAAGCATGCTGTCTGGGATAGATTAGAATTTTTTGAAGCTTTTAATTTGCTCTGGGTAGAGAGGTCAAATAACATCATGGCAGATTTTCTTGCTAATGTTGCTTTGAAAAACAATGATATCACCCTCTCTGGTGTTTCCATGTTGGAAACTAAAACTAGGCCTGCAGTTCCTGACAATGTGTACAATTGGCAAGTTTTTGAGGATGATCTTGATATCCTTACATTCCTTCAAGGCCTGGATCAATATGATGGTCAACAAATAGATTTCAATGAGGTATAGGAATGTATTGAAGGAAAAGAATGCATCATGGGAAATGAAATAGTTCAATTGCCTTCTAATCATATACCCAAAGGACTGGTAGAACTGGAGGGAATGTTTAAAATAAATGATGGTTTTCTGTCCCAAAAGTCTAATACAAAATTGGAAGACTTAGAGGAGATAAACCTAGGATCAGAAAATTCCCCACAAATGGTATACATTGGAAAGAAACTGAATAGGGAGATCAGAGGCAACTTGATTAGACTTTTGAAAAAGTACAAACATGTGTTTGCTTGGTCATATGATGACCTCAAAGCTTATAGGGCTGATTTATTTCAGCATGAAGTTCCTCTAAAGGAGGAAACCACACCCTTTAGACAAAAGCAGAGACCCATTAATCCTTTACTGGCCACCAAAATGCAAGTTGAGTTGACAAAACTGAGGGATGCTGGTATTATTGAACCAATTAGGCACTCAACTTGGGTTTCAAACCTTGTACCAGTGAGGAAGAAGAATGGTGACATCCGGCTTTGTGTTGATTTTAGGAACCTAAATGTGGCATCACTCAAGGATAATTATGGATTGCCTAATATGGAGGCCATGCTGCATAAGGTGACTGGATGTGAACTCCTATCAATGATGGATGGTTTCTCAGGGTATAACCAAGTGCTAGTCAAAGAATCAGAGCAATTCAAGATAGCCTTTACAACTCCTTGGGGAACTTATGTATATGTTCGCATGCCTTTTGGTCTAAAAAATGCTGGGGCAACTTTTCAGAGAGCCATGGATGTTGCTTTCAAAGAAATGATCAATGTCTTAATGGTAGTGTATCAAGATGATCTCACTACTTTTTCCAAAAGGGCTGATGATCATTGTTCTCATTTAGAAAAGATTTTTCTCAAGGCCTTAGAGTTTGGTGTGTCTTTGAATCCCAGGAAATGTCAATTTGCAGTCATAGAAGGAAAGCTACTGGGACACATAGTATCAAAAGAATGAGTCAAGATTGATCCTGAAAGAGTGGAAGCCATCAGTAGGGTCCCTCCACCAAAGAATATAAAGGGTGTGCAATCATTTTTGGGGCAAATAAATTTTGTGAGAAGATTTATTGCTAACTTTGCAGAGTTGGTCAAGCCAATAGTAAAGTTCCTTAAAAAGGGAATGAAATTTGAATGGAACTTGGAAGCTCAGCAAGCTTTTGAAAAAATTAAACAAAAAATTCAAGAAGCTCCTGTTTTGGTATCACCTGACTATTTAAAACCTTTTTCTCTGTTTTCTTTTGCATCTTTCCATACTATTGCAGCTGTCCTTCTGCAGAAAGATCAAGAAGGCTATGAACATCCTATAGCTTTTTTCAGCAAGTCTTTGCAATCTGCTGAATTAAATTATGAAATAATGGAAAAGCAAGCTTATGCACTTATGAAAGTAGTCAAGGCTTTCAGACCGTATTTGGTTTGTGCAAAGGTTAATGCTTATGTACCCCATGCTGCAGTAAAGGATATCTTGATACAGAGTGAAGTCATAGGGAAGAGATGTAAATGGATAAACAGGATTCAAGAGTTTGACCTTGAGATTCATATTACCAAATTGGTAAGAGGATTGGGACTTGCCAAGTTAATGACTGAGGAAAACATGGACCTTGTCCAGATAAACAATGTTGCTGCTAATGTTGATACAGTTACTAGTATTGAGATGCAACCCTGGTACAAGGATCTTGTTTATTTTATTAAAAATGCTAAATGTCCACCTGAATTGAATGATAATCAGAGAAGAAGCTTGAGATTACAGGCTCAAAGATATGTCCTCATTCAAGGTGATTTGTACTGGAAAGACAATGATGGCATTTTACTCTTTTGTTTGGATGAACACCAATCAGAAAAGGTGCTAAAAGAAATGCATTCTGGAATGTGTGGAGGGCATTATTCTGCTCGGTCAACAGCTCATAAAATTTTGAGGGCAGGATATTATTGGCCTGTATTGTTTAAAGACACTCACTCTTATGTTAGAAAGTGTGAACCCTGTCAAAGGTTCTCAAAGAAACTAAAATTTTTAGGTGCATTGTTATTAAATCCAGTTGTTGCAAAAGCCTCTTTTGCAATGTGGGGTATGGATTTTATTGGAGAGTTCTCTGAAAAGTCCAGTGGAAGACATAGTCACATTTTGGTGGCTACTAATTACTTTACCAAGTGGATAGAAGCTATTCCCACTAGAGGAGCAACAAGTGCTGTGGTAATTGATTTCCTGATGAACAACATAATCACAAGATTTGGTGTCCCAATTAAATTGGTTGTAGACAATGCAATGAGTTTTAGGTCTCAAGAAATTACTAATTTTTGTGATGAAATGGGAGTTATCTTGTCTTATTCGAGCCCATATCACCCACAGGCCAATGGACAAGCTGAGTCTAGCAATAAGAGCATTTTGCAAATTTTGAAGAAGACCTTGGAAAAGAATAAAAGAAGTTGGCATGAAAAGTTAAAGTTAGCAATATGGGCTGATAGAATTTCTGAGAAAAAAGCCACAGGGACGTCCCCCTTTGAAATGGTATATGGTGCAAAGACAAGATTGCCAATTAATAATCTCCTTCCCATCTACAAGTTTATGCAAGAGGAAGATATTGAAATCAGTAACCCACTGCAAGATAGGATGGTTCAGCTGATTGAGTTGGATGAGATAAGAAGGCAAGGGCAGAAAAATAACATCAAACTGCAGCAAAAAATGAAATATCTTTTTGATAAAAGGGCTACTGTGAGAAAATTTCAGCCTGGTGACATGGTTCTTCAGTGGAATGCTAGATATGAAGACAAAGGGAAGCATAAAAAATTTGAGTCCTTATGGATGGGTCCCTTCATTGTTTGTCAGATTCATGGCAAAGATTCTTATTTTTTGCAAGGTATGGATGGTGAAGAGCAAGAATTGCCAGTGCATGGACAATTTTTGAAATTTTTCTTCAGTTGAAAGTTCTTTTTCCATGCACAGTAGGCTTGTATTATATGTATAGGTGTGTTTGCTTCTTGTTTTAGGTTCAGGTTTTGTGGTCTGCCTCCCAGAGATTCATGGTTTCTTGCTATGATCTTACAATCAAGCATCCTCAGATAGAGCCACTGTTGGGTATCCTAAAATTTTTTGAGGTTTGTGTCCAATTCCTGGTTTAAGTCTCCATGCGAGTGTTATTCCTGGACTAGGGTTTGTAAAGTGTCGTGAAAATGGTTTTTGACGTGTTCACAAAAACCCTTACCCTAGGTCTTGTCTTTCAAAATGTTTCCAATTCATTTCTAAACTTCATGTGGTCCTCTTGTTTCTTTTTCTTGGTTGCCTTTAAGTCACTTAAGTTGCTATTTGTGCATGTGCTTATTTGCCCCAAGTGTTCGCCGAATCAGGAAGTGTATTATCAGAGGTCAAAACAATCTGGCGATTCAGCGAATGAGTCAAATTTATGCTCACTATTAATATCAGTCGCCAGTTCTCTAGATCTTCCAGCGGTTATCCCAAACATTCAGCGAATTGGTGAATGCATTAAAGCCACGCTTTTTGATTACTTTGTTCGCTAAGTCTCCAAGTGCTTCGGCGGTTTCATTTTCCTTTCTGAGAACTAGCGAATGACGGTTATCTCCAGTTCTCGCAATCTTTGGTGGTCTTGTGAAACAATCTAGCGATTCAGCGAATACCTTGTTCGCTTATTCTCAGAATCTGGCAGTCAAGGGTCGTGTCAACTAGAGAATTAGCGAATACCGTGGATTGTTTTCACGATCAACGAACCTGTTTTAATCTCAAAATATCTGTGGGTCCTGCATGTTTGATTTGGCGAATGAGCGACTAAATACTTATAGTGCTATCCTCTAAATTTGGCGGTTCTGATAGTTTGCCCAAAAGATTTTAGTAGAGATAAGTTTTCTCACATTCGCTTATTCTCAGAATAAGTTGGTGACATGCTAAACAATTTAGCGATTCAGCGAAGCTAGTGGTCGCCAGTTCTCTTAATAAAAGGATAAAGGTTAAAACAATCTGGCGAATAAGCGAATCAATGGATGATGAGTTTTAAGGCTTCAGTCGCTTATTCTCGAAATGAAATTTTCACTGATATGCAGTATTTGGAGAACTAGCGAATGCTCTTTGTTCGCTGATTCTCAGAATTAAATGGTTAAGAGTTTTGTTATTCAGAGAACTAGCGATAGCCATCGATTGATGAAGATCAACGGTCAATCTGGAATCCTGGTATAAAGTGATGATTAAGGAAAGATTCAGCGAATCAGAGATTAAAGGGGTTTGCCAGTTCTCCAGACAATCAAGCGGTTAAGTATATTTTTAAGCGAATGCGCGAACCCTTTGTTCGCTAGATCTCCAAGAAAAGTGACTGTCAGTCATAATATTAAGAGAATGGGAGGTGGCTTTGTTCGCTAGTTCGCCAAATGGTAATTGCAGTTAACTATGTAAGTGGGAGCCCTTTGTTCGCTGATTCGCAAAATGCATGGATGGTTAAGGATAGGATTCTGAGAACCCGCGAAGCTAGTAGTCGCTAGTTCTCCAAATTTGAACCAGGATTAAACAGGGATTCAGAGAACCAACGAAGCCAGTGGTCGCCAGTTCTCCTGTTGATAGCTAGGGTTAGCATTATATTCAGCGACTAAGAGAATCCAATAGTCGCCGGTTCGCTAAATGGGCTCAGATGGAAAAGGTCATAAAGGGAAAAGAAAAAGGACCGTTTCCACATAGATAAAGTACTTTGTCGATATGGACATGAAACCAGTAAGCCATCAAATCAGCTTCAAGAAGAAAGATTGCATGACGCAAACAGTTTTGAAGTACAGAATCATGATCATTGCCTCTCACCTTGTTTTCAAGTAGTTTAATCTATCTGTCAACATCTGGACATGGCGAGCTCAAAATTTGAAATCTGAGGGTACATAAAATTGAATATGGGATCAATTAAGGAGATTTTCATTAACTATGGTAGTTGCACACCTTGGATTCATATCGATAAATAAGTTGAAGCTCATTGTTTATTTGTTCAGTCTCAGAGTTTCTGTTTGTCTAGAGAATTTCTGAGCATAAGGAATTTGAGATATAGAGAATTGAAGGTGTTTTCTGTAGCAAGGATGAGTCAGCCTGAGAAGAGTGCAGTGTCTTCTAGTAGTGAGGCCAAGTCAAAAACTGGTGAGGACAAGAATAAGCCAAATTTTTCAGATGAGTTCCTGAAACTGTTGCTGGGCTCCAGTCAGAACAAGAGGGCTGTTGATGACGTGTTTGAAGATCTTTTGGAATGATGTAGAGACCCAATCACTCCGGAATTCACAGGTTACACTATTTTCAACTTCTTTTACAGCAATAAAAGTAAGCATGTTCCTGTCTGTAATGGTTGGGTGTTAGGATTGGGAAAAATGGTTGTCCCTGATGTTTTCCTAGATGTTGATTTAATTGTTGCCCTAGCCAGAAGTTATGACCCTATTTCAAGGACAATTAGAAAAGAAGACCAATCACCCTTAGTTACTCTTGATAGGGGATCTTTTATGAAAGCTTTTGGTCTATACACGTCCTTTTCAACTGAGATTGATTTGAACAAAGAAAAGGCAAGATACGGAAGCAATATAGGGTCAATAAAAGACCAGTTGGTTAAACATATGCCAAAATAGGATAAATATATAGCCCCCCTTCCTGCTAACATGAATGCCCCATACCAGTTCAAATCCCTCCATCATTATATGAGATATACTTGCTATGCGTTATGTAGAGTTTTGGGAATGGATGGGAATGCAGAATTTTTACCAGCTGACTTGCTGATGATTATCTTGGATATTCAAAATCCCTTGGTAAACATTGACTATGATTACATTCAGTATGTTATTGATAGGATGCATCAAGGGCTGATGTCTGTAAAAGAAAGTAAAAGTCCTATTGAGTTCATGCATTATTCTTTATTAATGCATTTGATTCTATTTTTCAACATTAACATTTTTGATGTAAACATTTTAAAACCAAGGTTCACTTTCAAGGATCAGCACAATCCAATGCAGTTGTGGGTGAGGATATGGAATTCTACCTCTAATGAAGCAGATTTTTGTGTTTTTCAGAATTTCATTGTCTTTCCAATTATCAGGATGCTAGGCATAAATGTCACCAGGCTATCTCCTAGAGTCCTTAGGCTTTTAAGACCACTGCAGTATGTGGATAAGTGGGATGGAAATCATAATTGGGGTGATTTCTACTTAGGAGATAATTCCATAATTATCAGAGTTTATGGTTGTCCCCAACCCCCACATTTATTACCAAATTATGTGCCTCCGAGATTGGCTTGTTTGGAATTTGTTTGGCAACTAATGTGTACAGATAAAGAGCTTCTCGCCCCTCACAGAAAGGGTACATTCACACCCAGGCAGTTCAGGGTAGGTGACTTCCTGATAGGAAAGAGGGCTTTTCCTCAAATTAGTGCATGGCTACAACAATTCAAAATGGTTACTGGTGCTTGTAGGCACATAGATCCTGAGGACTTCATCAAGATTGCCAGGATGACTTACATCCCAAACATTGGTGTGATCAAGGAGCATGAGGGTTTAGATGAAGAAGATGTGATTAGAAACATTTTGGATGAAGATGAGGTTAAGAGGAGATGGTACAGATTCTTTGATTTAGTAGATTTGTCCAACCAATTGAAAGCATCTCAGATTCCTTTTGAGGGTTTTTTCCCCGATCTTCCTTATTTGAAGAAGATTGATGGGATGATTGAAAAATATGATACCTTGGCAAATCAATTGGAAGGCTTGATTGACCAGAATAAGCCAGAGAAGAAGAAAAAGAAAGATTATTCATCTTCTGATGAGGAAGAATTCACTGATGAGTCACAAGAAGAAGATAGTCCTCCACAGGTTGAGGGACCACCAGTTGTTGATCTCACTCAAGATCAACCAGAAATAGAGGATATCTCAGAGCCACCATTGAAGAAACAGAGGCTTGAGGAAGGTGAATCTTCAAGGCATGAGAAACAAAGAAGGGAAATTGACAGAGCATCTGCTCTTGTACCAGGTGATAGGCCATATCATCATCAATTGAGGAAAGTAATAAGAGCAGGCAAGAAAATAGCCATTGAGCAAGAAATCAGAGAAAAGTCCTTATGGTTGGAGAAGGATATCAGAGAGGTCTATCAAGAAGAATTCTTGAGTGATGATCAATTCATTAAGACTGATGAGTTCAAGAGTTTTCTCATTTAGAACAAGCAGCAAGAAGTAAAGAAAGCTCTTCCTGAAGGTATGGAGCCAAGTGAAGAAACTTTGAGAGCTCTTGCTTCATATGATCCTAGCCTTGATCCTATAATAGTGGACGAAGCCAGAGAATTGGTTAAATCAAGTGGAATGTTGTTAACCCCAGGATGGGATCTGACTTCTGCATTCCTCATTGATCAATTGAGAAAGCAACCAGAGGGTAGCCTATCATATGAGGTTCACATTGGTGACATGATAAGAGGAAGTGGCTATGACCCTAAGTCCCAAGCTGTTGCAATGTGGTCTATGGCCCCCAAAACTCAAAAGCCATCTCTATTGAGTATAGAGGATAAGATGGAGGGGAATAAGATTATATGGACTGTACAAAATACAACAGACCATGAAGTCTCCAAGGCAGTAACTCATTGGGCTAATCTGAATGAAGCCAAGACAGCTCAGCTGTCAGAAAGATATGCCAAATTGTTTGAAAGTTCAAGCATGGTAGCCAAGGACAGAGATTTGAAAATGATGAAAATCAAACAATTGGAAGATGAGCTGGCAGAAATAAAGGTCAAACTTGAAGAAGCCTCAAAAATAATTCCTCCTCCTCCTCTGCAAGTTGAGGTACCTGTTCAGATAGATTTGGAGGCACCTGAGGGACCTGCTGAAGACTTGGAGAAGGTGAAATTGGATGCATCCCTGGACACTATAGCCAAAATAGTGCAGTACAGGCAAGACAAAATAAAGGACAAGATGGATGCAGTTCATAAATCAGTCAGCTTATTACATCAGACCAATAAAAAGGTGAATGACTATTTAGCCACCTTGGAGCCACTTTATAGTATTTGGTCTGGGAGGAATTTGTTGTTTGATAAGCTTGACAGTTTACAAGAACACAGGCCTGATATCCCAAAAGTAGTGACTGATGTATTTGAAAGGATTGGCCTAATAAGTGCTACGTTAAAGTTTTTCAAAGGAAAGTCAAACCAAATAAAGGCTAGGTTAGCCATGTTTGATAAAGATTACAACAAGTATTTGCCCCTGGTATATGATGACAATGGAAATGTGGTCAAGCTGGAAGATTGGAAGTTGTCAATGGGTCAGTTGGTAATCAATCAAGATGCCTTCCTAAAAGATAATAAGGCTTTGGATGTGGAAAGAACTAACAATATAATTGATAATTTATTCAAAGTTGAAAGTGACTGTATTAAGTTTGTAGCAGAAGTTAAAAATGTGACTGATTCTACATGGGAACGGCAAGTCAACTTATTACAGGAGCTGAAGAGTTAGGACTGGCCATCTGATGATGATGTGGCAGCTTGGGAAAAGCTAATAACAAAAAAGAAGAAGAAACCGGTTATCCAGCTGATAGAGGAGGAAGAAGAATAGATTGCACTTGGCACCTGATCCAGAATTTGAGGGAGAGCGTGTTCAAACAGAGAATGATATAAATTAGCTTGTAATGGTGGTCATCATTCATATGACAAACTTGGTAACTGCTTTGAAAATATCTACAAACAAAGGTGCCAGCTGCAAAAGTTGTTCAGAATTAAAAAAAATACGCCTTGCTGTCTTTATTAAATATCTTTCTGTTTGTATTTTCTTTTGTTTTCTAGTGCAAATTTCTATCAGCCATCCGAAGCTTGTTGCATCCTTTCGAGGATTCCAGGATGGTTGATTAGTATAAATAGTGAGTTTCTATTGAAGATCGAGGTTGGAAAATATTTTTGTAAAGGAGAGGTCCGAAATATAGAACCTTATTTTCTTGAAATCAAGGAAGACTGTACGAATGCATTTGATCAATTAATACAAATACACTGGAGTTTTGTTACTATCATTTGATTGTCTTTACATGTGGAGTGTTTTAGTTTCTTTATGTATTTAGATTGTAAGACAGTTTAAATACATCTTTCACAAGGTGAATGTAGGGGTTGAGCTTAAGTTTCTTTCAAGGAAAGAGTAAAATCTTAGGGGAGGTCTCTGGGAATTAAATATCTATATGTGGATTTGATGACAGGTGTAGGAATGGAAACAATGATATGTTAGGCATGTTATTTGAGTTTCATTGTATTCGTTTTAATAGATATATGCGAAGGTAGAGTTCGACTCTGATGCCCAACGGATAAGGGACTAGTTTTAGATCCATTTACATTGGTTTACCATCCAAGATATAATTGATTGAAATTTTACTTTATATGCATAATTTCCAGATTTGAGTCATATTATGACAAGTTCATAAATATGTATTTCAATGCTTTGAAGAAGCAATAAATGAGGTTAACCCTTCCCGAAGTTTAACCTTAAAAGGAAGAAGGATGAATATCCTTAAGCCATTGTATCGTGTTGCTGTTTTTATAATCTATATCATGATGTTGTGTATCAAGATGATTTGGGTTATACTCAGAGTTTTAGCAACTTATTGAGTTGGATTTTGAAGGCAGTAACAAAGCAGTGAAGGAGCAAGTTCTCAATTCAGAGCTCAGTTGAACATTGAATTGATAGAGGTACACCCGCCTGAGTATATATTACTCAAAGTGAAGAAGGTCTTAACCTTAATACCTTAGTAGTTTGTAACTTGCTAGGTTACAGCCATTGGGATTATTTGAGTAATTGATTAATCTGCAGGTTCAAACACTAATAGGTGGAATATACCCAAAAAGGAGAATGCCAATATACAAGAAATAACCTGCCTTCAACAAGGCCTAAAATCTGCTCATAATGCATTCACAAGGCCAAAGATACAACCATCAACCCTTCACAATCGACACAAAATCAACTCCCTTATGTCCCTCAAATAATATACACAAGGATGGAAACATTGATGCCCATACATCCATGCCTTATCCCCTTCCTCCTTGAGGAAGGACTCTACACTAGATGGGTAGTCCCAACTCTAGCCCTTCACCCATCAAGGCTCTCTTCCCTCCAAAGGGTGAGTTTGGCCTTGCACACCCCAAAGAATAAAATGCAACAAAAGAAAGAGAAAATCCACATACATGCATAGACTAAGAAGCCATCAAAATACATATAGAACTAGCATTCACAGAACATAAGAAAGTAAAATATACATAACATTAAGGACAAGGGTATTCAAGATCCAACCTCAATCCAAGCTAATGGAAATGTGGGTTGAGATGAGCTTCCTCCTACAAGCCTCCTCCTTTTCTATTCAACAACCAAAATCCTCAAACCAAGACAAAACTCTCACAATCTCACAAGTCTCCAAAAATTGGAGAGTGGGCAATTACCCTCAAATTTTCCCTCCAACTCCTTAAGAAGGAAAACCCTAAACCTTTCAATCAAGAGGGGGAAATTCAAATTTCAAAATTCAAAAAGAGGAGTGGGCTTCGCATGCATCTCCAATTTTCGTCACTTTTGAAAAGAGCATCTTTTGGAGGGGCAAAAATAGCTAAAATACATCATAATGGTCAAAATTTGACCCCCAACACATGGCACCACTATGGGGTAGTCTATTTTTAACCTCCACTACCCTATAAGGTCACTAAATGCCACTCAAAAGACCACCTAAATATTACACACGAAAATGAAAGAGATTCCCACTCAAGGCTCCTAAAAATAAAAGACCACTCACACACATAAAGCACTTGGTCATGCCACCACATAAAACATGTGTCAATTGACACCACAATAAATCACAACATATCACGATACACATGGCATGCCAAGTGGACTAAAAATAAAGTAAAATAAAAATAATCAAATAAATAGAATCATGCATCACTTTACAACAATTAAACATCACAATGAGGTTAATTTCTCCCCTTGGAGATAACTTTGGCTTAACATGATTTTAACAAGTATACATCTTTAGTTTCCCCTGATATAACCATGGTCTTACTTGCACACTTGAAAACATATTAGTAGCTCATGAAATGTCAATAACACACACACACACACACACACACACATCTAAATATAATACATCTCAAAATCACATATTTAACACCATAAATTTCTAATTGCATCTCATGATAATTTTTATAGTTTCAACATTGCATTTCTAAATTTTAAAAGTATATTAAATCAAGAATACAATGATATATTTTAATTCACCTAACATAATAATCATGATCATTTCTCACAACTTTTCCTAATATAAGTGTAAAATTAAAGTACCATACTTAATCAAGATTCATCAAATACTATGCTCAGGAACTAATAATTAAGCACAACAGTAAGGTCCTAAGTGATCATCACATAACCATAGGTCAATCACATAGTATTAAAATATAATGTCTCTATCCAAATAGTCCAACATGATAAAATAGAGTGTCAACTAGAGTCATAAGATGGAAAATAAACTGCTATGAATGATGGCACGGGGTGAGGCCTCACAATGCCATTAAATCACTTTATCTTAATTAAAAATATTTAATTAAGAAATTCCCTCCAAAAATGTTTAAATCTAATTTAAACATCATTCCCCCCAAAATTTATTAATTATTTGATAAATTAACCAAAATCCTTTTAATAAATAAAATATTTATTTAAATACCTCCAAACCCTAGAATCTTCTAGACTTTCCTAGACTTTCCTAATCTTTCCTAATATTTCCTAAACCCTTCCTAAACCTATCTATAAGGTGTTTCCTAACCTTCTTAGCCTAATCCAAGTCTCTTTGACTTTGGATCAAACCCCTTTCATTAATGAGTCTTACACACTCATTAATGCCTCTTACATCCTCATTAAGGCTTCTTACAAGCCATTAATGAGACCCATGTCTCTTCCTCCACTCTTATCCCTTGTGCACACTTTCCTAGTATTTCTCACACATGTGTGGGAAACCTTGACCATGGTTAGTATAACCCTACCTCTAACCTTACCCCTAACTCTACCCCAAACCCTGACACTTACTCTAACTCTCCTTCCTAACTCAAGCACTTCCCAAATCCTATAAATACCCTCCTCTTCCAAGATAAAATAAGAAATTCACACAGACATACTAAGTAGAGTTATAATGCAATTTTATTTCTAGCTCTTAGCATAATCCTTAAATATAGTCCATTTTCAATTTTTAACTAACATCATAGCTTAGAAATAATGGAATCAATTATTTTATTTCATGTTTATTCATTGATTTCCATCATATCACATCTCATTTGGTCTAAAATCCACCTTAGATTACTCATTTCTAGCTTAATCTACATTTTTGAGTCATTAGGCTCCTTAAGGCCATATGGACAAATCAGGTGATCTACGCCTGATTGTGTGCCAATATGGGGGTTCTTGTGGACTTTAATCCATCCTAATACCCCCTAATCATCATTAGGGACATGCTCCAAGTGTTTAGAGAGCACCCACATCCCTAAAGCAAGAGAAAATCAAATGGTGACAGGGTTTTCCCATTGAGTTCTATCTGAGGTGTCTTGGCAAATTATTTTTACTATATGTTAGGGATATGTTGTTTAAGTAATGTTTGAATATCTAAGCCTATTCCTAATAGGTTAGGTTTTCTCTAATCACACATATCTTGTGTCATTGTGTATGTTTATCTTTCTATGGTTTCTCTTTTATATTGGTTACATGGTTGAAATATAATAGTAGCATTAAAATTTGTTTCTATCTGATAAGTGATTCAGCCCCCTCTTAGTTATCTTGGCGGACTTTACTTTCTAACAACTACAACTATAGAGAGTTTCAAAGTATTGGCTGAGGTATAAAAGAGGTTAGTTAATTTTAGTTCTTGTTTTAAAATGGTTTGTATTAAATTTTTTAATGATATTCATACATGTATTTTTATTATTATTTTGATAATTGTTGTAGGGACTTGTTACTCCAGATCATTAGAGTGTCCCTTCTGTGGATGAGTACAATGAATATTTGATAGAAAGAATAAAATATTCTATTAGATACTATTGTATAATTTAATTTTGATGTATATAAGTTATTTATGTTTATGATTTTTATTTTATTAGTTGGAGCTCCAAAAGAGTCTAGACAGGAGGACAAGTGAGTGCACTTAGAAGTCTCTAGCATCTAGTGCTTTGTTTATCCCCCTTGTGAGAAAGGACTAGATTAGGTATATACATTGTATGCCTATATGGCATTATTGGACACATTATTTGTATAGTGTATAATGTATATGAGAAATTTTCTACATCCATTTGGCTTTCAGGAATAAAATTTAACTATATTGGATATATCACATGTATGACATTATTGGACATGTATATTTGGCTTGATGCCCTACAAATATTTATATTTTATGTTTTAAGTATGCAATTCATGTCTCATGTGTATTAATGTATACTAATTTATGTTTATGTGGATGTCTTATAATTTGTAGA
Source organism: Chamaecyparis obtusa (assembly GCA_027943335.1). NCBI lineage: Eukaryota > Viridiplantae > Streptophyta > Pinopsida > Cupressales > Cupressaceae > Chamaecyparis > Chamaecyparis obtusa. Next base: position 359,953 of record BSBK01003928.1, read on the forward strand.
TTTCTCATGCCTTATATTGATGCTTGCACATGTATCTATGTATATTGTTACTATATGATTCATACTTTATGAGAATATGTATGTTTAATTTCATACAACTTTAGTATAACTAATTTCAGCTCAAATGGTTTATGCATAAGGTGATGAACTTGATGTACATAAATATATGACTTGTGTATAGGAAGATGGGGATCAAAAATTTTTCACTAATTTTGTATGATAGAGCCTTGACTGCTCATCCAAATAAGCACAATGTCCCTTCATTGCCACAAGCCCATAGTGGCTCCAATTCGTGAAGATGACTCTGGGGATTCTTCCAACCTTGTTAAGGTATTTAACAAGATTATATTGACCATAAAATCATGATTAGATCAATCATATGCATTTGAAACACCATTCCATGACAACTCTCCCTATTCCAATAAACTACCCATTTTAGTCCAATTAGCCTATCCTCACTATTAGGGCTATTTTAAGAGGGTTTTAAAGAACTTACTTCTCCACTCTTTACCAGAACTTAACAATAACTCAAAAATATTTCATATGATCTGCACACACCTTCCAAACACTTACATGATGAGGATTGACCCATACTCACAAAGTTACTATTCCAAACCTTTATTTTTTCTTCTCCAAACAACAATTATCCACCTAGGGCATCATCTCATTCTCTAGAAACTCAACATATCATTCTAAAACCAATTTTAAATTTAAGAGGACACATTCAACTACCTATCCCTCCATTTTTACAATTTTCCCACACTTAGTTTATGAGATATGGGCCAATTTCTATCAACACCTCTATAAATGATGGTTTATGATAGTTTTAACAAAAATGATTCAAACACTCACCATGAACCATGGAAAGGGCTTATACCTATTACAGATTAAAGGGGATTCAATTTAATTTCCAACCATGAAAGGATTTCTACCAAACAATTACATTAACCATGTGAAAAGAGTAAAAATAAAAAAAAGTGTTGCTCACAAGTTACAAGAAATGATCAATTTTAATTACTAAATTCTTCAAAATTTAAATATTTGATATCCTTGTCTCAATCCTCAACCTTAAGAGGATATATATATCATAAATAACTTCCCCCAACTTACTCTAACCAATTTTGGTCTTTGGGAACTAAGCATTACATCTTTTACATAAAAGTTACAAAGTTGTCATAGCAACTTTTGTGCAACTTTTGCTTAATCACTTACCTAGACTCCTAAATTCCATTACAACACCTTAAAAAAGTTTAGATAGGTCATAAAAGACCAAAAAAATACTCCTACTTAATTTTATTCCTATTGGATAATTTTGACCATCTTGACCCATTTAGGGCCTTACAAGTGTAGACACCTAAAATGCCTTTGCCAAAATAAAAATATTTTATTTTACAAAAACCCCTGATGACATCATCATTTATTAGTTAATTAGTTAATTATTTATTTATTTAATTAATTAGTTTTATGTCATTGATCCATTCTCCTATTTTAATTAAAAACATTTAATTAAAGGATCCCTCCCAAAAGTATTTAAATCAAATTTGAATGATTTCCCCCCCATTTATTAATCATTCGTTAATAAATAATGTCACAAACCTTAAATAAATTTAATATTTTTTAAAATCCTAAAACCCTAGAATCTTCTAAAGAACCTTAAACCATTATAACCTTTCCTAAACTCTTCCTAAGCCCGATTAGAGGGTGATTCCTAACCCTCTTAGTCTAACCCACCCTCCTTTGACTTTTGGTCAAACCCCCTCATTAATGATCCTTATAAACTCATTAATGGCCTCTTACACCCTCATTAAAGATCTTAAAAGCCTCATAATGAAGCCCATGAACTTTCTTCCATTTTTTTCCCCTGGGCACTCTTCCCTAGTGTTTCTCACACATGTGTGAGCAACCCTTAACCCTCATCCATCTAACCTTACCCCTAACCATACCCCTAACTCTGACCCTAACTCCACTTCCTAACCCAACCCCTTCCAAAAATCCTATAAATACCCTCAATTCCAAGAGAAAAGAATTATCTTAATTTTTTACCATTCATGCATTTTTATCATTAGCATTTTTAGTTAGATCATTATAGCTTTTAGCATAATTGTTAGATCTCATTATCTTTCAAAGCTTTCCTAATACACACCAGATTAGCTAATATGGATTAATATAGTTTGTTTTATTATTTCTCATAGTATCTTCATCACATCACACTTCATTTGGATTAAATTCAATCTTGCTTAAGCATTCTTAAATCAATCTTCATTTTAGCTTCATTAGGCTCCTTGAGGCTCTAGGGGAAAATCAGGTGTTCTATACTTGATTCTGTGCCACTATGGGGTTCTTATAGTACCTATTAGATCCTAAACCTTCCTAATCAACATTGGGGATATTCTCCTGGAGTTTTGAGAGCACACTCACATCCTTAAATCAAGAGAAAATTGAACGGTGATAGGGTGCTCCTGTTTAGCTCTATCTGAAGTGATTTTGTGAATTATTTTTACTATATGATAGGAATATGATGTTAGGATAGTGTTTTAATGTCTACACTTGTTCCAAATAGGTTAGGTTCACTCTGATCACATTTTGGCATGCTCGGTGGGACTCCACAACTCTTCGCAACTACTTTTTTTAGGGGTTTTTTAACATAAAAACCCACTTTTTGACAAAATGCATCCTATTCTAGGTGGATTCTTATATGAGTAAACTCCCTAGCACTATTTTATCATATGATTAAAGTCCCTGGCTTGTACCAGAGGTTCCCAATACTCATATGGTACCTTTGCATGTAATTTAGGCCTATTTTAGGCCCTCTAGCCTTGTTTACTCATACGGGGAGTCAAGGTTGTTGGCAATTTGGATGAGTTGATTACATAGATGTTGTCATTATGGAAACATATGATCAAAATGAAGATCACATAGGTCAGAGAGAAAGTATGACAGAGTGCATTGAAAATTTGTCTAAGTGTGAGACAATATTTTTACCAGTGAACCTGGACATAGTTTTTGTTTGCAGATGTTGATTGGAGTAAGTTCAATGTTTGCACAATTGAACATAGAATCTATGATGTCTATTGAACACCCATATTAGAGTGAAATTTAGTATAGAATGTATGGAAGAAGTTATGATAGTTTTATCGAAGACAGTGTCAAGCCGATAGGACAGAATATGAAGACAGAACTAGTAAAGAGTTAAGGGATTTTTTTTTTAATCAAAATAATGACTTAAAAATATAAAGGGATGACATCATAGATGTTAAATCTTGGATAAAGCTATTGGTATAAATGTAAATGTAAATGTAATTGTAATTGTAGTTAGTGTGAAGAACACAATAGTGTGGGCAAGTGATATGATGTGAAATATATGATGCATATGTAATAGCAATAGTGAAAGAGCAGCGAAGAGATATTGATGCAAGCAGTATAAGGTTATGTACCTTAACCTATTTTTGTAATCAGTGTATATTGTACATTACTTGTTTAGGCAGTGGGCTCATCTGGTAATCACATTTTGTACTACCAACTCCTAACAAGGTTGAGGCTTCTAAAAAGGCCTATAGTCCCTTAATCAGGACTGATACACTATATGCTTGTAATAGACTCCTAACAGGGTCAACATCCTTAACATGATACTTTTGATTAGTGGATCTTTGTGGGTACCATTCCCACCCAGGTTTTCCCTTGGCTAGGGTTTCCTTGAGAACAAATAATGTGTTATGAGTTCTTTATTGCTATGCATGTTGTTTAGCTTCTTATGTTATGCATGTATAAAGATAATTTGTTATATCCATAATTGGGCAAAAGATAAAGTTTATAGAATACTGATTCACCCCCCCTCTTAGTATTCCCTATTTCTAACAAAGGTGACTCATATGAGCCCTCATCCTAACTCGTATGAGTAAAATAATTAAAATACCCTTCCATATTTAGTTGTATGGGAAACACGGGGCATGTGTAAGGCCTTAAGCTTGGCTCTAGTTGGTTTTTAGGGTTCTTTGGGGCCTCTTGGTGCCTCTATACTACAAATTTTCAATTTTTAACTCCATGTTTTTTCATGAACCCCTTGGAAGGAAAAATACCACCAAAAAAGTAAGGTCTTAAGTCTCATTAACAATCTTGCATGTTTAGGAACCAAAATACTTCCTTTATTGGGCTTAAAAAGAACATCTATTCATTCTTGGATGCCTTAATAGGAACATACTACAAATCTTTCCCAAACGTTTCCTAATCAATCATGATCATTCCTAATCAACATAAAATCAATCAAAAACACCTATAATGTCTTTATTTTGGTTAAAAATAACTTCATTCATGCAAATCTAAGGTTTTTAAGGATCTTTCATACAAACTAGGAACACTTCAAGATTTCAGTGCTTAAAAAGGACTTAAACTGCATCTCATTCCTAATCAATTCCTAATCAATCCTAAACTATCCTAAACATTCCTAAATCAATCCTAATATATTTTTCTTAGCTAAAGTGAACTTCTTTTGCAAAATCTTAAGTTTTCTCAAAGTTTCATACATTCATAAAGTTAATCTAGGAACCTCTTTTTTTGGGCCTCTAAAACTGAATCTTAAAACACAAATCTTGAATGCCCTAAAAGTGAAAAAAAAGCATTTTTCATCTCATTTCAAAAAATTTCATTTCATTTCAAAATGTTCAAAATTAGGATCCTAGAAGAACACAATCTTGAAATCCCTAAAGTGAAAACAAAGCAAGTTCATTCCATGTCAAAAATTCAAATAAGGTTCTTAAAGAAGCAAAACACAATCTTGAATGAAAAAGGTAAAAAACTCGCAACATCTTTCAAAAAGCTTTTCTATTCTCAAGAAATGAACATCTAAATCCTAAACATATGTGCTTTATGGTCTTAGCATAGCAAACACTTAAATCAATTTGGAATTGAACTCCTTTCTAATGTGCTTCTAAGAGTTTCTTTCAATTCTACAAATCCTTGTTAGCATAAGCGATATAAAACAAACTGAACTAGGACAAGTTCATTTTTTTTACCTCTAGAGAGGCCTGTCTAGAGGGAAAAGAACTTCTTCTTTGGAGAACGACCTCAAATCAGTACTTCCCTGGCTGGTATAGAAATAAAGAATTGAGAAAACTCCCGTTTAATCCCCTCAAGCTCAGGCGATGTGTGTTCATGGTAGCCCAAGGTAGGTGAATATACCTACTATTTTGGCATGGTCAACTAGGCTCTTAAGTTAGTCACATGCATACAAACTGATTGGGAGGACACCATGGACCAAATAAAATACCTATTACTCAGAGGCTTCCCGATCTACTCCCAAAGGTATCAAAATATTTGTGCAAGGACCGATCCAAGTGGTTTCTTAGATCACCTTAAGACTACTCACCATCTATATCCCTTTTGGGATATAAAACTATGGGCAAAGATTTTGATACTAGCCTATCATTTTAGGTAGTTTTTGCTTGATGTGTTTTCAAAGTTTCAGACTCAGTGAAAAACATCTATTGAACATACACAAACAAAGATTTATACACACATATCTTTTTCCATGTCAGTCCAATCCTCCAAAACCAACAGTCATCCAAGCCTTCAGAATCTTATCATCCTAGTCTCCTAAATCATGGGCTTTTGGTCATATTCCATCCATTCTTCTCTTCTTTTCCTCCTATCCTAGGTTAGAAGAGTCATCTTGGTCATCCCTCATCCCCTTTTTCAACTTCTTCTAGAGTCGGTCTTTCCTCCTATCTTGAGCCAAATCCAATCCCAGTCTGAGCTTCTCATTCATCTAGAATATGAGTCTTAGTCTTCCATCCATCTTCATCCTTCATCCCCATCCAACTCATCTGCAAGTCAGCATGTCTCAAAACTATTATGATGAGTCCTATTATTATGTCTCTTCTCTTATTCCATCCTATCTTGATGATGATGAAGGTCTTATTGATGGTGACGAGCACTTTGAAAACCTTAGAAGGCTTGCTCCAAACATCCCCTGGAATCCAATTATTCCTCCATCCTATTCTAAAGATGATGAAAATCTTGTTGATCATGATGAGGATTTTGAAAACCATAGCAAGATTGTTCCAAATATCCCCTATAATCCAATCATTCCTCCAAACTATCCTATCATGGATTCATGCATACCCACTAGTTCTCCTTATCCTACCTTTGACAAGGGAAATTCCTTATCCGATTCATCCAGAACTTCTTCCTATCTTGAGCCTACATATCCTTTGTATGCATCCTTCATACCTCTATCTCCTTCTATGGTCATATCACAAACACCATCCATTCACAACAATGCTACTAGCTACATCCCTTATCCAAATCCTCTATGTCCTTATCCTCCAACCCATTTTCAATTCCAAAATCCTAGTCTTCCAATCCATTACTCTGATCCTCCATCCTATATTGATCCACCATCCACTATATCCTATCTGAATCCGTCATCTTCCATTCTTACCCACATTTCCATCAATCCCCTTCCACAAGAAGACTACATCCATTAATCCACTTCATATCCTATTTCTCAATCCATCACCCCTACCTCACAAGTTAGCCAATCCAATTCACAAGCCTCCTCTATACCTACTTATGTGAACTATCTAGTCATGCCATCCTCCAACTCTTCATCTGCACCAACATCCCCTCAAGAAAGTTCACAATCTTCCACCCCACCTTCATATGAGGACTATCCTAGCTCTCCATATCCTCCACATTCTAATCCTTTACCTCAATCTCCATAACAAAAGTCTCCAAGGAGTTTCACAAGGAAGCCAAAAAAAAGTCCCACTCCTAAAGATAAAGGGTCGTGCCATCTCAATCCTTCATATGAAGCCATCAGTGATGATGTCCATCCATCTCCTACATCTATCATTTCTCCTCCATCACCCCCATCCATTATCCTTCTTCCATATATCCCACTCACTAATCAACTTCCATCTCCAAGCATCATTGGGTCCCTTCCATCCGTGGACTCCATCCAATCCCCATCCACTTCTCCTCCTCCTAGCATTATCCAAGCGACATCCAATAAGCCTCATAAGTTCACCCTTCTTCTCACCATCATAATTGCAAAATCTCCCATCCTTTCATCCACTCCATGTAAAGAATCTATCCATCCATACTCCATCATTCTATCCACACCAATCCTATCAAATCAAAATATTTCCCAAAAGCATGTTGAAATACCCATATATGAAAATCAAGTTTTTGTCTTTAGGTCTAGGAACCAATTCCCAAGTGTTATTTTTCTTTATTTGATCTAATTCTTCTTGCATGGCTTTTATCCAAGATTCATCTCTACAGGCTTCATCAATAGTCATTGGTTCAACTTGAGAAATCAAACAAATTTCTTCTCTTATATTTGATCTAGTCATTATTCCTTGATTTTCATTATCAATAATTTTATTTATAGGATGGTTTTTGTTTACATACCTTGGAGTCTTAGGAGTCTCAGTAATTTCATCATCATAAATCTCATTTTCATAGTTAGTCTCTGTTAGGCCATTTTCCTGTCATTGCAAAAATCCAAAGAAAATGGTCTTATCCTGTGAAACCCTAATAAGTTACCTTGTCCTGCTGCAACATATTTTTTATCTACGATGAAGATGTAATACATTTTATGGCTTGCGCCCTTAGCCTGGGATAGTTTATGATCTTTGCAAGCTCCAGTTTAGATCACATGTATTTTGATTAAAAAACCAGAGAGATTTGGCATTTTTAGGGTCTGAGTGATAGGGTTTATTCCATGTCTAAGGGTTTCAAAAATTTATCTAAGTCCACAAAAACCCTAGCCAGGTCTTTTTCTTCATTACCTTTTTCCTGGTCACTTAAGTCCCCTTTTTTTCATGTGCCTATTCTTTTCATTTATCTTTTATTCTCCAAGTCCCGGGTGGTTAAGTCTTTTATTCAGTGACTTGGAAAATAAAGTGTTGTGTGATCTCCTATTTTTGGCGGTTAGTGGCCTGGCATCAAGCGATCTAGCTAGCAGTTTATTTTCCCTTCAGTCGCTGAATCTCCTGATAAAGAAGCTAAGTCATGGAACATTCTGAGATTCAATGAGGATTGTTGGATGAGATAGAGATCGACGGTTGGTGCTAGTTCTCCAAATATAACCCATGGTTAGTAAAACATTCATCAATTCAACGATAGCCTTCAATCGCTTAATCTCTAAATTGAACTAGGGTTAAGGTTTTTATTAAGAAACTAGGAAATTGGTTTAGTCGCTTGATCTCCTGATCAAAGATGAGTTAAGTGGAAATTTTAGAGACTAAGCGACAACCATGGATGGAGGATCAGATCAACAGCCAACGTTCAATTGCAAGATCAAACCGAGGTTATGTAAAAGATTCAGAGACCATGAGATTTCTTTGTTCACATTTTCTGATGATGAAACCATGGGTAAGGATAACCTTTAGTGATCATGAGTTGCTTCAGTCACCTGATCACTAGATAGAGGTTGAGTTTAAGTTTAAAGAGTTGGAGATTCAGTATGAGTCGTTGATACATTTTGATTTGATGGTGGTCGCGTATTATGTTGGCACTTCAAATTTTCTCAGCACAAGTTTCATACTTCTTACAAATTTGAGGTATTCACCAGAAGAATTTTATTTGAAATAATTGGCTAGATGAAAATATTCTAAGTTCATTTGAAAAATTGCCAGAATCTTCATTGAAGTCCAGAAAGCCCTAGTTTAAAATCATGTTTGAAAAACCCTAATGGTTTTTTTCATTTTAGGAAAAAACCCTAGGTCGCTTTTCTATTTTTATATTTGGATGTTACCTTTTTGCAGATAACTTAAGTCTCTATAATGCATGTGATTTATTATGTCATCGAGCGGGGCCATATTCCTAAGACTTTCTTTTTACCTAAGTCGACACATTATTTTCCTAAGTCTAAAATCCTGATGACTTTATTAAATCTCCCTAAGTCCTAATTATTTTATTTCACTAAGGTTTCGGCGTTGGATTAAGGCTTTTTAATATCCTTTGATCCAATGGCTTTCACACATCTGCAAAGAAAAGATTCACCCATTATGATGTTGCAACAACCATTGATCTTGTTGACAACTTAGCACTCCTAATAGGTGGGACCATTTCCTCTAATTAAATCACAACCGTTCGATGTGGAAGATCTAGCGGCATATGTACATTGGGCTCGGTTACTGAGGGTTGTTAAGATACTGACAGCTTGCTTTTGATCTGATGACTGTCGTATGTACGCAATGAAAAAGTGATCAAACATTTGTGATCATGATGTTGCGATAGTTATCGATCTCTCTTTAGTGAATGAGTTAACACTATGGGTCCAATCAGAAGGAGAAAGAACATCGGCCATTGGATTTTTCATCTAAATGGTAGTGATACATCCTCTTGTCAAGTGGGACCAAGATGCTATAGGTTTCAATGGAATGTAGATTTGCTTTGATCTAATGGTTGTCGTATGATCACAAAGCTAAGATACATGAAGTTTTATTCATCGTGATGTTGTGACAGCTATTATATCTTTCTTAAATGAAGATCAACGGTCCTATTTTAAAGTTGGATCAGAATTGGTGTGAAAATGTATTTTCCTATTGAATGAAGACAATTCAAATTTGCAGATATGTTTTAGTGATTTTTCTTGCTGAATCCCATTACAAGCCTTAAATGCTTCAATTGAACTCTGTGATTCCTAAACTCATGACTCAAGAAAGAAAAGACTAATTGACAGGGAGAAACTCCTACACTTTAGGCTCCACAAACTAAGGTGGGTGTACCTAAAACATATTAAATTTTCATACATAAACACTCTCTCACTAAACCCCTTTATGCAGACATGAAAATCAGTGGATAGTAACAACAAGGATATTCACCCTTCTCTTTGAACCCGGAGGCTCAAGCAGGCTAATCTATCAGATTCACTTCTACAAGGAATCACCAAAAGCATTTGCACTATTCAATGCAACTTACAGACATTAATGCTCTTAAACTGGAAATGTAAAGTGATTTGAATTAATGATTTGATGATGAAATTGTAGGACAAGCAAGAGACTAGTGCCTTATTTATTGGGCAACAGAGTCATACAAATGTGCATTCCTAGAAAACCCTAACTCCAAACTTAAAGAAACCAAGTGAAGTGCCTTACAAATCACTCTTCTCACTCCAATTCATGGACATTAGATTAATGTATAAACCTTAAATTCTCAGAACTTGTATTCAAGATTGACTCTCTCCTTGAAAGAAACTTAAAAAACAAGATCACAACTACCTTATAGCCAGTGCATCAATATGCCTTATAAATTGATACACAAGAATTAAGACCAGATACACAAAGACATCAACAAGAATTGAACAGGGATTCCATTGTTCTTTAATGAAAAATCATCTGGTTCAGCATATTTACAAGACCAAGAAACATAGAGAAAACAAGAAAAAAGGTCTGAATACTACCCAACAGCATAAATTTCAACATCCTTTACAAATGACTAGAAAAACTTTGATATAGGAGAATGTGGTTAGTTGAAAACCAACTAACAGCTATCCATTCTTGGCATGAAAATATCTCCAGGTTTTCCCACATCTTGCTCTGCAACTGATTCCCTCTAACTGATCCACTTTCTACAAACATTTCTCAAACCAACTAATTCTAATTCTGATCCTCAGATTTCGAATCCAAACTACTCTTTCCCATCAACCTAAAACTAAAAATAATCATTGCCATTGGATTGCTTGTCTTTTCCCATTTTTGGAAACATATAACACTTATATGTTTGGATAAAAAATGAATTTCCAGGACATTTTTCCGTGAGCAGGCCCTATCATTTAAATTTTTGAAATTTAATCCCTATGGTTTGGACAATGTCAAATTTTAAATTCTTTCAAATCAGGCATTTTATATCATTTTCTGCACTTTATCCACAAAAGCCATCAGGAAGTGCCAAGTGTCATCATTTGATTGGGTGCTTGGACAAACTCAAGTTTTAACCCCCAATTGGGAGATCTGGTGACTACATGTATTCTCTGAATCTCAGAACACTCTGACTACCTATGGTTAAGCTCTGCAACCAGGTGAAATAGCCTATCTCTGAATCTCTGAATTATGCCTTGACCATGGGTTACATCTGGAGAATGGGCGACTGAGCCCATTCTCCCAATCTCAAAATGAATTTGCACTAACCATTGGGGCTTGGAGAACTGGCAACTAGTGTATCTTTGAATCTTGGAATAACTTAGCCTTAACTGCTAGCATTCAATGACCTAGTGACTGGCGGTTAGCTAATCACCCGCTGAATCTCACGGTCATCTCCTAACTGTCGACTTCATCCAGTGACTTAGCGACAACACGCCATGTGTCATTTTTGTCCTCATCACCGTCGTGCCACTTGTTCTACAAAACAACCTTACCTGTGCATTCATGGGCACAGAAACTAAGGTGCCAATATGGACAGTCATGTGTGCATAGCCTCCAATTCTTCTTTCTATTTCATCTTGTGAGTGGACTTGCATATATTCAGTATAAATCCCCATTATGACATGAGTGTGGGACTAATGGTTTTGAAGTTTAAAAGCCTTCACTGCATTTCATTCCAAAATTTGTGGGGCTCGCCGCACACAGAGACCTCTAGCCAAGGGGCCCGCCAAGAGCCTCTTGGTTCTTTCTTTACAATGCATTGCAATGCCTTTGCTTATAAACACAAAAATGAACCTTCATCTAGCCAATGTGGGATAATTGTCATGAAGGTTTTATGGGTAGTTTTGACAGTGCTGCACTCAGTCGACTGTATCTTGTGAACTAGGACAAATTTGGAAAATCGCTATGGTGAGAATCTATAGAACTAGATTTTTGACAACATATCTGAAATTTAGCCCAATCTAATAGTTGAATTAGAAGTTATTCCCCCCGCAATATGACTGTGTTTTGTTTCTTACAAATCCATGTTTGCAAAATCCATTGTATGGGCTATTTCTCTTTTTTTAAAAATGTGCCTCCATCACATGTTGGCTTCCGTCTTGTGTTTTAATTCTACAAGCCAATGTCCTCTATCCTTTTCATCAAACTCACTTTTATCATCATTATCATTCTCTAAGCATTCCTTGTAACCCAGTAATCTTAGAGCAACAACATGGAATGAAAAGCTAGTAGGTTCCAACCCAAGAGCCTTTATAAGATGAGAGTTAGATGATACATAAAGAAGCTTTCCTTTGCCTTTTCTTTTATTGAGTTCTGGCTACTTGCTTACAATAGCATATTCACATAAATTTCCATTTAATTCATTGTATACAGACAACCCAAAAACTTAGTTCTCACGCTACCCCTTTATCTTTGCACTTGAATCATTGTACTGGTTCATGGTTTAACCTTTCAATTCATTTCAAAGTGATGGCTCCTTCATACTCATGCAAATCTCTAGCATACACCACTCATTAGATGTTTGGTACATTGCCTCCACCCAACAAGTACACACATTGACCTGGTGTGTAGCTTAGATGAACACCACTTAGTGTTATTGCATGCTGGCATTTGCCATTTAAAACTCAATGCACCACTCTTGCCTTAGTTTCATATTCAAACTGGCAGCCACAATTCAATCATGACATACTAACCAAGTTGGGTCTTTTAATTTTCACGCTGTCGACATCGTTGAGTGGCCTAAAAAAAACTGACAAAAAGGCCTTACACGAGTGCACCATCAAGAACATGAGTTCACCTCCAACCATATATTATGCTTGCCAAAGAATAAATCATGAAAAGACCCGAGCTCAAAGATTTTAACGATCAAACATGGCCACTTGGAAAACTAATTCTGTCTGAACTACCAAATCACACAAGTCAGCTCTGGAACTGGCTTCAAAAACTCACCCGTTGAAACTTTCAGGAACTAGAAATTAGGTATTGATTCATCCTCATACAAGGATCATGAATCCATAACTATCTCAACCAAAGGATCAAATGATGAATTATTACCAAACACCAAAGTCATCTTGTTAGAAATATTTTGGAGCAAAACAGTGAAATAAGCAGAAATTGGTTTTGGAATTTGCCTGGGAAAGTGGTCAACTGGATTGGTAGAGACTTGAAAATCATCAAACAAGTAGTCTTCTAGGTCTACAATAGGAAACAACTCTCAATTATGCCAGACCTCACACAGGGCATGAATTACAGAGCCTAAAAGTAGGCCACTTAGAATTCTGAACAGGGCAGTCACAGAGAATTTTAACAAATTACAAATGGAATGGCTCTGGCAAAGTGACTAAATGGGCACATGGGGTGCTGAAAATTGGCATGATGACTCACTCTCACACCTAAAATATGATGCCACAACCGACACATCATGAACAATCATAGGGAAAAAGATGAAGACCTCCAAAGTGGGCCACTTTATATAATTCTGAACATACACAATGCAGAATTTAGGAACACCTTAAAATGACCACTCATAAAACTTGTCAGAACTGAAACCCAGGACCTAAAACCTATTAAAAACTTCAAATGATAAGTGATGAACACCCTATCCAAGTGACTTCTCATGAAAATCAATAGGCTCCAATTTCAATGCCATCAAACTCGATCTCTTTCAAAGACTTTAAAGCACAATTCTGACACTTAGATAAAATTTTCAAAATATGGAGTCAAAACATACTCAGATTTTTTGAACTCCAACAATGTTAAGGCCAGATCATGTGGAGAAAATCACCAAAAGGGTACTTAATGTTTCAAATGCTAATATATCAATGATTATCTCATTTCCAGAAACACGAAGTCATAGAATTTGCAAAAGCCTGGGTGAAGAAAATTGCAGAGCTAGTTGCTGTCTCCTAAGGGATTTTCTGAGATTGATGGAGCCATAAAGGAAAAAGAGGAATGGTTGGGACAAATTGATGATGATTTATCAACCAGAATAAGCATAATTTTGAATGCAGACAACAATATGTTAATATGATTTAGAACAATAGAGAGGTGGGGGTGAATCAATTGTTCTCAGGTCCAGATGTATAAAACAAACTTTGAAACTCCTCAATAAATCAGATCTAATAACCAACAGTTACTCGGACATTAGTGATTGCATAACATAAACATAAATAGTGCAGTCCACTTGTCCAATAGTATCTAACTTGTAAAACACATAAATGTTCGAACCAAAACATTCACACAAGTATCAACACCAAGATTTATAGTGGAAACCCAATTTGGGAAAAACCACTTTGTAACATGTTACTATTATGTTCACTCTTCTGAAGTGAGCTTGGTGAAAAGCCAACCCTGTCAAAGGTTACAAACGTGCACTGTTAGGTGTGACCCGGTTAAAGGATTTAAACCACTCTATTAAAAGTGTGCCTTGTTATAGAACTTACATACACTCCATTAGAATGCAACCTTGTTCAAAGGATTTATACCTATGACTGTTAGGTCAACCTCTGTTAAAAGGATTTTGACTGATACAATGGTTAGAAAGTAGCAGCAGTATTGATATGAAAAACATACAACTCACTTTGCAAATATCAGATCCAATTCCATACATATATGCTGGCTTACTGACTGTGAACCTTTACCATCACCATCACCATTACTAATTTTCTCAAAACTCTCTTCAAGGAATCACAACACTTCTCCTTTAGCCTTATTTGCTTGTACAGTCAATAACATCAACAATACTTCCAGCATCCCCTCTTCTATCCTATCTTAACCTCAAGCTTAGGTTTCCTTAATACTACCTCAATTAGGTCAATACATCTTTTGTCGCTTAATCTCCTTCATAGATTTTAGGGTTAGGTCAGATTCATTGAATCCTTCCTACTTTATGTTCTTCAGCTATCTTTCTAGAAATGTGTCAAATCTCTTAATAGATTTACAATAAAACATTTTACAGTGCATTAAATTCTTTTGTACAATCAATAAATAAAGTCAACACATTTTACATAATCCAAGAATTCAATGATGTCGGCTGGAAATCTAAATTTTTCCCTCAAATGCAAATTACTAACTCTTGGTCAATACAGTGTTCAACTCCTCGGTCTTTGTTAGAAATCTCGGTCACCTCAAAAATTGTTTCCTCAGCTAATACTATCTTCCTCGGCAATTAATTGATGTTCACTCAACATTGAATTTACTTGTCGTATACTAGCTCAGTCAACACTAACATCACTCGGCTTAAACTAGATTTCTTCACTTTTTCTCGGTTAAGCCTACCAATTTAGTCTTCAATCATATTTAGATAAACAATACATTATCTTATCATTGTGCCACATAATCAAGTACTCATTAAAAATATCAAGATAACTCAACCTTTCCTTAGGTGCTATTGTTACTATCCTTTCCTTTCCCCTTAGCAACACTCAAATAGATATAGTACTTTCTTAAATAGAAAAAGTCTTACTAGTTAAGGTTTGACATCAATGACAATACAACAATTGTTTCAATTGCAGTTTCCAACAATCTCCCTTTTTGGCATTGATGGCAACACCGTATGAATATTACATGAATTACCAACCAATCCAAAACTTATCTATCCATTAGAAATATTTATAATATCCTTAGCTTCATTCTGATACATAATCAATTAGCCATGCATGTGTGACCGTCCACTGAATCTCTCCCTCTTACTTGATCTTCCATTAAAATTTCATTCTGTGTATTCATCTGTGATCATCTCCCTCTTTGACAAAAATGCCAAAGCAACAACTAAAACATACATCCTGTAGATGTAGATATCATCTTTTCAGTTTGGTAATAGTATTTCTCCCTCTATCATCTTGCTTATGATTGATTCTTGGCTTTGCTATACTTTTCACAACTCTAGGTTGCTCCTAAAGTGTGACCTATCTCTGCATCAACTTGTTAGATATTCTTTGCAGCACATTTGATGCAGTGCTCCTAGCTTGACTAGGCAGCCTCAGTTAGGGGAAGGACTAAAAGCTTTTGTGAATATGTCTGCTAGTTATTCTTTTGTATTCACATATTCCATTCGGACCTCTTTATCTTGTACCAGTTCTCTCAAGTAATGATACTTGATTGCAATGTGTTTGGTCTTTGTGTGCATCACTGGATTCTTAGAGATGTTGATAGCACTTGTGTTGTCATAGAAAATGACAAATGGTTTAGTGATTTATTCTTTCATGCCTACCAACAATTGCTTTATCCATATCAAATTTGAATAGTTCACAGCTGCAGCCACATACTTGGCTTCAATAGTGGATTGGGAAATGCAATTTTGTTTCTTGCTTGTCCAAGAAACTAATCTCTATCCAAGAAAGAAAGCTCCACCACTAGTACTCTTTCTGTCATCCACATTTCCTACCCAATCATCATCTGTATACACTCTCAGTTCAAATTTTTCATGCTTCTTGTATTACAATCCATAGTAAGCAGTCCCTTTCAAGTCACTAGTAAATTTTACCCTATTTTTCGATGAGAATTAGTCAAATTTTCTACACCAATTGGCCGAACAGGTGACTAAAACTATCGTCGATATTTTTTTGTCGATTATTCTACAAGACAAATCATTGTCTAAATTTTGACCCTACAAGTGGTTGAATTATTGACTAAATCAATCCATTGGAACTGGAAGAATAAGACGTCGAATGCATAGCATTCTCGTCGATTCTACTGGTGAAATGGTCAAAATTGAGACCATAGGTTAGTCGAAATATCCACCAAAGTTTGTCAAAGTGGCCGTCAAATGCATAGCATTCTCATCGAACATAGTTATGTGTAAAGGTCAAAAAAGTGACCAATACTAACTTTTGTTTAAAAAAAATGTGACCAGAAATGTGACATTTAGAAGATGGCATTGCTGACGATTTGAATTGGCAAGTTTGGGAAAAAGGCCTTGAAGACTAGGAATCCATTTGGGCAATTGATGATTCCTTATTGCAAGATGTGTAGCCATTGGGCAAAGGAAAGGGGACTAATTCAGGTTGTCCTTTTTAATGTTATCCATAAACCATCATAGGTGTAGTGGAATAATGGATTGTTCAGAAGATGAGTCTATGAGTGGTCAATGTTCTAACTTGGTATCATTTTGGATCTAACTTTGGGAGGAAAGATTGGTGCAGCAGGGTTACTTGGAGGCTTAAAAATGGTTAGCATCGTAAAGAAATTCTTTTGACAAACTTGGAAAAATACAGCCAATTCTAAAAATGGTTAAAGTAGATTTTGTAACCAAATTACAAGTCAGTTTCAGAAGAGTGATCTAAGGACCTTGTTGGGCCTGATTGACTAATGCAGATAAGATGATGTATTTTCAGTGCAAGGGAGTTCGACTTCAAGATTTATGGATCATCAGGAGTCCCTTTTACAGTTTTAGGATCTTTGTTGGTTGTTTGAGATGATTTAATTGTATCCATATTCTTGTTGGTCTACTTCTGCCTCTTCTATCTCTTGTGAGTTTTTAGAGAAGGAGCATTATTATCAAAGAAGCATCAACATTTGCACTATCTGATGTCTCCTTCCATAGGTTTGAAAAGGAAACAATCACTATTTCTGTTGACAACATCAATTGCCATTTGAGTGTCTAGCAATAGAAAATTAACTTGAAATGACCTTTTGAATTCGCAGGGCACATATTTTGGCAGAAGCACCAACCTAATGGAAGTGTTGTATTATTTATCTAAACATTCTATCTATCTAGATATATCTATCTAGATTTTCCAAGCACCATGCCACATTAAGGTTATTGAATACCATGCATTGTCATTATAAAGTTATATCCATTCATGCAAACATGACAATTAATGCAAAGATTAATAGAGGCTCTTTGATTCTAAAACTATAAATGCTTCAAAATGTTCTCAACTAAAGGAAAATACAACGAACAAGTGAGCAAAGATAAAGGGATTGAAGGGATTGATGATTTTTGTAGTTGATGAAAGCCCCATGTTGAAAAGGTAGTGGGTAACACCATTTCTTGCGTTGATCCCTATCTTGATTGTGGGAATTGAAATTTCATTACAGGGATTCATATCAATTTCGGATGTAATGAGTAGAACATTTTTTCACAGTGAGTCAAAAATTCCTAGATGTTGATTAGAATGGGGAGTTTGGGGAGTCACCATGTCCAACAGATATTTGGAAATGGAACTGAATATTTAGATTGCAAGTTGACTTTCGATACATCTTGCATAGAGCTATCACACCTATTCAATACAGAGAGGATCAGCAAATGACAAGGGTTGGAGGAAGCCAATGGAAAGTATTATATAGGGACAAATAGGCATCATTAGTATTTGAAGCATGCGTATGTTTACACCACTTATTATGTGTAGGGAAGAATCTACATAACAGTTTTCATGATCTATGAATCATTCTAGCATGCCATGAAAATCAAGTATTTAAGCTATTAAGTTGATACACACAATATTTTCACAAATGAGGGAAGAATTCTTCCTATAACCCAAATATAGGATTCTATGGGACCAAAAGTACAGGAGAAACCAAACCTGCAGTTTTTACCCAATTGTACAATTTTGGCTCAACTAATACCGAATGGAATATGAAGTGAATTGTCGATTCTACCACTTCCAGCTATATAAAGAAGAAAAGAGTATGGTATAAAATCATCTATTAAATCAAAAAGAAGAAAATTAAAAGTAGAGTGCTAAAGTAGATCTTGATAGGGATTGTAATTATAACTATACTAGATGAGATGTGCTTATATCCATTCTGATCAAATTGCCATATAAAAGCTCTAGGAAAGTCTCGTAGCCATGTCTGATCTAATGAACAATATTTTGATTTCTAGTGTACATTTTTATTCTCTATAAATGTGCATTTACATGTAAACATGTATAATCAATAAGAAACAACTTTATAATACTTTGAAGTTAAACCTCCAATATCTTTTTTGGATTATCCAAAACTTAATAGCTATTTTTGTGGTTTATATAGTATATATTCATAATGCATAGCACACTTTAATGTTTCATATTTATGTGCAACTATATCCACCATCCTTTTGTCAAGAAGACTAGATGAGATGTACTTATATCCATTCTAATCAAATTGCCATATAAAATCTCTAGAAAAGTCCCGTTGCCTCAAACAAATGCATTTAAAGGTGACCAATCAAAACATGGAAAATGTGCAGTGCGATTCAATCTATGTCTGGCATACAATAACATTACCGGTGGTAATCATGGGAGGAATTTCAATTTCACTAACCTATTTCCTCATTTTATAATCTAATTGCATATTTAACTTATTTCTTTGAAAGCAAGGAGGGCCCCATTAGAGAAAAGTGTTCAACACATAATACAAGCCTGTAATATAACTTGAAACAAGTTGAAGGGGACAATAGCTAATTCTAGCTGGAGTCTAATTTTTCTGTCATGGCTTATTTGATTGAACCCAACTACTAAATAAATTGCATTTTATTGGAAAAGGTTAAATTTGATGGATATCCATACACTGTTTCAAAGCTCACATTTTGGCATAGGCTGAAAGTATGCTAGGAATTTGGTAAACATAAACTGATCTGATTGGAGACCTATTTATTGGAAATAGTGAAACAATGTGATGATATATTGGTGTTATGAATATAGAGTTCTGATAAGTATCACATTTGGAACTACTACCTTGCATAGAGCTGTCACACCCATTCAATCTGATGCAATAATCTCCTTTTTAATTCCAACTCAAACTTATCATATGACATTACCCTTCTAGGTTTGGGTACAATGTTTTGCCTTCATTGTGCATAGTATGGATGAGAGCTGATTCAAAATTGGCATATTCTCTTGTTACTAGTGGTTGGTTTGTGGAATTCATCCAACAGAGGTAGTCTCTTCTTGCTATGTATATAAGACATGGATTATTAGGGGAGTTTCATTCTATCTCAAACTTACATATCACTCAAATCCTATCTCACATTCCCATCTAGAATACACAGGGGAGATTCATGGCCTAAAAATTTTAGGTTTGGGTACAATTTTCTACCTTCAATGTGCATAGGCCATAGAATGCATGTGATTCGATTCAAACTTGGCAGATTCATTGTACAGTGGTTGGCTTGTCATTGTAGAATTCATCCTACAGAGGTAGTCTCTTTGTGCATGTATATAATACATGGATTACTCATTAGTCATTAAAAAATTGGCTTAGGCATGCAATATTTTATATAGCCACCAAAAGCCACCTCCCAGCATAAGTAATATCAGCATACACTAAAGAATAATTCCTATAACAACTTGTTCTCTAATAACAATGTGCAATGTCATAAAAGTGATAGATCTTTAAGACGGATGGCATCATCAAACATAACATCTTTATAACTCTTCTAATTGTCTGACTTACAACACTTTACAACCGAAGTTGTCCATAAGTGCCCTATCACAAGGACCAACCAATACAAATATGTTATATTTCTTGGCAGGTTAGTGGATAGTGGAACCAGAGCACATTCCCATTTAGTTGGCCTTGTCTCTTGAGTTAAAGTTAACAAACAAAGAAAATGGATACTATCAATGAGGGCATGGAAAAAATCTCTAGCTCCGCATTATAAGGGCATTGATATGGGTGTTCTGATAGGAGGCAGCATGAGCATTCATCAAGTGAAGTCAAGAAGATAGGGAAAAAAATTGTCATGAGAAAAAGTGTCAAATAAGGCAAGGTTTTAGGTCAAATCAAAAGTCTATAATTAAAAATCCACTGCAATGTGCAGATTTCATAGGCCTCTTCTTCCTAGTTACAATTAATCAAAGAAGATCTAGGCCTCCTCTTCCAAGACATAAAGACACAAGAACTTCTCATGAAGAAGCAGCCCAATTATAGGACAAACATCACGAAGGAGGAGAAGCACGATTGTAGATTATGGAGTAATAGAGTTCATTAAAAGTGATGATAGCAAGAATGTAATGTACTAATTATTTTCATTTTTGGAATCCATTTATATAATGAGTGCAGTTTGTGGTTTAGATAGTGTGCATCGAGTGCAGTTTGTAGTTCAGGTGGTTTAACTTTAGATAGTGTGTAACGAGTGCAGTTTGTACTTCAGGTGGTTTAGGTAGTGGCCACAAGTGGGATATGACTAGTGAGTAGGAAAAAATATTAAACAACAAAAAAGAAATACATGGTGCTGAGAATAATATATCAAGTTTCCAAAACAACTCATTCTACCAGCTAATTTTCATGCATTGACTATTTCAATGCTCTCTACATTCAAAACTTAGGCCATACTCTTTATGTTATAAATGCACCAAGTGTTTCAATATAATCTATATAATATGCCTAGTACCTGGTAGCACTTCTCTTCTTCAACTCTATCTATCTCCAGAGATGATTTTTGTTTGCAGCGTACATCCACACAAATTGATGAGAACTGTTGAAAGGAAGGCTCATGTAGATCCCAATGTGGTAATGATAGATATTTAAATGGAGATGACAGATGTTGAAATGGAAAATGTAGAAAAGTATGTAGACATACATAGATAAAGATTTTAAAATGAACAATGGTGATACAGTTTCAATGAGGGACAATGGAGGGGGCAATTCTATTGATAACCTTGTAAACTGATTCCTTCAAAGTTCAAGGTAAGTCAATTGATGATCCAATGATCCTCTGGAGAGAGAGTCCAATGATTCTCTGATTAAACATACAAAAGAGATAAATGAAGATGTTGAAAGTGGTATTTCCATGTCTAAACCATGTGCTTGAAGTGGGCCAGAATCATAGTCAATTGTAAGGTCTTTTCGCAGGATGTTATTGAATTTTTTGTGTAGCGCATGGTTAATGATAGTGTGGGTATTATTTGTAAATGGAACATCTTTTCTCTTATAATTTAGAACATAACCATCTCATTCTTGAGTTTTTTCATGTCTATGGTCACATGTTTTGTATTATTCGTTGTCATACTAGTGAAGCTCCATGCAGAAATCAGGGCATTTTTCAAACAAAATATTTCATTTCAGGCACAAGAAGAAGAAAAAATTACCATATCAAACACACAAATGAAGGTCAATGTCCTACTTACCAAGTTGAAGGTCAAATTCATCTAGATTGTAGGTTGCTGGCATGTATTTTATATGTTCAGGTTTCTCAGTTGTTCAGCTTCTGAATGGAATAAATTCAAAACAAAGAATTAGTTAGAATGAACAAATCCACCCCCAAGTTGTCCAAAAAAAAAGACAAATTGGATCTTTTTTCATTATCTCATAACTTTTGAAAATATGTTTTTCGGTAATTTGGTACTTATGATTTATGTGGAGAAAGTGTCTATTCTCATCAAACACCTACTTTCTTAAACTTTTTGAATGATGAGATTTTGTCTTTGGACCACAAACTGGACATGCAAATTTTCCCTTTGTTTGAAGACCTACAAGATCATGTATAATTGGATTAAATATGTTAACTTTGTGTTAGCACTATAACATACCAAAAAAGAGGTGTTAAGAAGAGAACATACCACAAAAATGTGTTAGCCCAAGGGCATCATGTATTGTCCATACAAGCATTGCATGGAATTGAAATTGTCTTTGTCCTATTGGTCTAGAGATGTCATACATAGTGACCCCATTCCATAACACCATCAAATCATCGATAAGGGGCTCAATATATACATTGATATCTTTAACTTGGTACTTACCTAGTTGAATGAACAAAAACATTACATAATTATTATGACCATTTTGATGGATTATTTATAATAAATTAATTTAAATGACTATTAAATCAAAAAATACCTGGAACAATCAGTGCCAACATTATGTTCTCCCTCTTTATGGACAACCAAGGAGGAATGTTATTGTTGATAACAAAAACAAGCCACACCGAGTAAGTAGATCTCATCTCTCCAAACAGATTGACACCGTTCGCTGCCAATGAAAGCTTGAGATTATGAGGTTCTTCTTTAAAGTGTGGCCATTTTTCCTCTATCTCCTTAAATGCCAAACCATCTGTAGGAATTCACATAATCTCACCTTGACTTCTATTGCATGCATGGTAATCCATAAATTATGCCAAGCTATTGCCCCTGAATAATCATTGCAAACGTGGAATAATGGGAATAAACTGAAGAACCTTGCGAGGCACCTTTTTTGTTATTCGATTTGATTGATATCTACTAATATGACAAATAGGGCATTCTATTGCAAATTCATGTTGTTTATGATTTATAATATGATCGTTTGGACATGCATGTATTGTTTGATACTCCATTCCAATATCTTTCATAATGGCAGATAATTCTCAGTACAAGCGAGGTAGAATGTTTGATGGTGGTAACAAACACTCACCTATCAACCTATGACCAAAAATATAATTTGTTAATTTAAAGAATATTAATTGCTACATGATTCATCCAATGTTAATTGTAAGGGAATTATGACTAAAATAATGAAAAAAGATGATATACCTTAACATACGTGTCATTGCTATGTTGGATAAACCATTCATAACCTTCAAGTTCACCAATAAAAGTACAGCAGCAAGAAGAGTTGTTTGGGAGCCTTCATATAGGGGCTCATGTGCCTTCTCAAGTATAGGTACATCAAGGTCTGCATCAACATCATCATCATCATCATCATCTTGATCATCATGATCATCTTGATCATCGTGATCTTCTTCATCATCGTGGTCTTCTTCCATGGGATCATTACCTTCTACTTCTATATTCACACATCCATGTTCCCTCATTTGGAAATCCACATTCTCCGGATTGTCATGGTCCATAACATGAAACCTAGGGAGGTTGACCTATATGAAAATGATGACCTTATATTAACCATGACCATGATGTCATCATCAAATCATGTCTTATGTATTTTATAAATTATTAAAATACATACCAATGGATGAAATTTGTTTCCCCCTTCAATGTGACCATGTTGCCTACAATGTTCCTCAGCTGTTTTGATTAGATATCTTCAAGTCTTTAAGCCCTTACAAATTTTGCAAGGACAATAACATTTTCCATCACCTTTTCTTTTTAAGTTAGACCACAGTCTAGCAATTGTCTACCTATTTTTTTGAGCATTGATATCGTCAGACATGGTCTTTCTTGAATGGAATGACTCGTTGGTGGAAGAAGGATGATTTGTTTGCAACCTGCAGATAAAAATCGTTATTGAACAACCATTTTCTCAACTATAATTTTCTCAACACAAAGGGACATTTATCATACCAAATCAAAGTTTAGAAATGGATGGTTTTGATGCTTTTCCATTAAAATAATTGAGCATTCATCATTTGGTATTGTGTATTCCATTTAAGTATGTCAACAATGTTCAAAATTCTATCACCAAGTACATACATAGGAAATAAAAAAGGGACAAAAGACAAGAAATAAGAAAAATCATTACGACTATAGAAAATATGCATGTTCACAATACTACATGTGCATATAAGAGTCGATCAAAGAAGGTATATGCACAGGTGAAAAACATGCAAATTTATCGACCAAGCATTACTAGAAGCTTGACCCCGCAACAAATGGACTTGTGATGATATTTCACAATAGTACATGTGTTGCAGGGTAGGCTCCCAGTAGTGCTTATGCAAATATGCATGTTCATTACCTGTGCATATGAAATAGCTCTAATGGTTACTTGAAAGAGTGGCTTAATATAAACAAAATGGTTACAAAGATGAGAATATGTCGTTAGAATAATGGAAAAGAGAAAAAATATAAAAATACCACTATAATCCTTTAATAGATCAGCATAAAAATACCACTATAATCATTTCATTTCACAAAGGAAAAGAGAAATTTCAGTTAATACCACTGACTTGATAGTGTATGTCTACTATGTCCTTGATCACAACCTCTTCCTTGCTTGAATAACCAATCCCCTACATTTGTGTGCTGGTCTTATTCTACACTAGACACCGTGGGCCATGAAATTTCCAACATAAGCACCATTTTCAAACGCCAATCTGATAGGAATATACGCTAAAGCCTTAAGTGCCAACATGCCCTTTCCTTGCACTCTACAAGATTTGATGGACAACACTTGATATGATTCAAAAATAGATATTTATATGAAAGCAACAAAGGTAGAGATATTAAGACAAACTAATACAATTGGCCATGTAATGTATCAAGAATGAAAGCTGTGATCAAAGAATAAAAGAAAGATTAATTAATAGTTAATGAAGAGGCATGAGTCCTCACAAAGGATTACCTCTCCTCAAACAAGTGAGTCAATATAAAATGGAAGAGTAGATCAGATTCTTAGGATCATGGAATTGGAAGAAAAAGAACACAATCTATACACTGAAAAGAAACTCCACGGGATATAGTAAGAAAATAATGGAGAGGGCAAACCAGTTTCTATCGATAGTGATGTAAAAGACAAGACACATAATGCAATATATATTTTTATCTCGTGTGTGCTGAAGCCTGGAAACTCTTGTTAATAATTGATGTATATATTCAAGATATATACAATAATAAGTAAAATGATTATGAAATGAGTGAACAACAATAATAAAATATACAAGTTACTCTTCATAAGGAAGAGATAAGAAAATTTATAAATAAATTGCAATGCTGGTAAGCATTGTGTGACAACAAACAATACTGTAACACATCTATGAGTCTATGAGTTAATACTGATTTATAAATAAATTGCAATTCTGGTAAGCATTTATGTGACATCAAACAATATTGTAACACATCTAGTTAGCACTCTGCCCTTTCCTTGCTATACGACCTACAAATTAGATTTGTACAGTTGGAAAACAAACTCAGAAATCAATCACAAAACCCTCAAAACTATAATCAAAAGGGATGGCCTTGTACTGGTAAAATGTATGGCCAACATGAGCATTTCTAATGTCATCTAAAACAACATCATCAAAATCTTTAAGTAAAATCTTAGACTCTAATCTGAAGCACATTTATGGATTCTAAATTTGTATGTTTACCTTCCAAATTTGTATGTTTTCTAGTAAATGGAAATAAGACTAAAATTCATGACACACCTAAAATTTGTATATATAATTTCCAAAAGGTTAACACCTACATAAATCTTGATATCATCACAATATAACATTATGTCCAACATAATTTCTAATATAACAAGAGTTGAAAACCGAACAGGCCTCACAAGATAGGTTTTTCCTTGTCTTAGCTACAATTCGTACACAACATACAATCATCCAACCCTACCATGGTACCCCTTCTTTCTTCTCATATTATTTTCTTAACAAGTTTATGGTACTCAAGAGGTCAATAAATATCATGAAACCATAATATAAAAATGATGCAAAAATAAAACTTGGGTCTTAATATGGAAACTAGTTGGGTTCCACTTCAATATGGTTCAATAATATTGTGTATCCCCACTCTTATATAACTTAGTCACAGTCTTAATTATATAAGGATATATACTTACTCTTTTATGACTTACCAAACCCTTAAGTGCACTTAGAGACTTGTCTCACCAAACTTATTCCAAGACTCCTAAGTGGTGTTTTTGATCTGATAGGCTTTTATTAACTTAGATTCAAAGGTTTTTAAGATTCTCAGTCAAACCCATGTTCCCAATATTCCAAATCTTCTTAATCAGTCCTAGAGACCTAATTGCAATTCTAGTAGCCCTGCAACAGGATACAAACCCAAATAACTTCACCTTTTTCCGAAGCACTTGACAAAGAAAAAGCATTTATGAATACCCTTTTCCAAGTACTAAAACATATCAGAAACTTAGTATGGGCTTCTTTGGACCAGGTCTGACTGTTCCCACATAGTGACCCTTAAATAGCATGAAAAACTACCAATTTTCAAAGCATCATCACTCTCCCTTTATCCTTATCACTCCAAACTCTCAACAATGTTATATAGTGGTTAAAAATGAACAAATTCCAAAGGGATAAGACTCAGTCCACCGAGAACCCCCAAAACCCCAATTTGGTACTTCTAAACCCTCAATGCAAGGGTTTCTCAAATCTCCTATCTCCAATCTATTCTAGGTTCAACAAGTGATTATTTGTGACTTTATATACCAAATTAGATCTTCAATTAGCACCAAAGTAATGGATGATAGGCAGCATGGATATGTAGTTAATAATTTTAGCAATGACTTCTACATGAAGATTTTGAAAGAGTGGGTTTTGTTCCATTTGATAATAAGGAAGCCCAAGAAACTCTAGATTCTTAGACATTTCATTTTAATTAGTATTTGGCACAATTGAGAATACATTGTCATGGAGGGGACCTTGAAAATCCCCAAAACAAGGCTTCCCATAAGGTTGGTCTCAATGACATGTACAAAGTATGGTATGAAAACAATAATTCTTTTGGATATCCTTGGACCATCAATTTCTAATGTATCTAGTAGATTTCTAACATGGACAAGTTTGCAAGAACATCCAAAAAGGTGAGGAAGAAAATGAAGAGGCAAGATCCACAATATCAATGATAGTATGAGAAAGAAAATTCCTTGGATGGATGAATAATGGCCCATAGGGGTTTTTAGGTACAAAGCTATCACAAGGAAAAGAGGAGAATAGAACCAATCATGAAGTAGAAGTAGAATCCATGTGATTGAGACGGGAACCTTTGAAAGTAATTATTATGATACTATAAACTTCATTATAAATGCTAAATATAACACAAAACTATGAAGGGGTTGAAAGTGACATTGAGACATTAAAAGTAAGGGGAAAATATTCATTGATCTCATAACATTTATGGCTCATACTTTGATTTGTATAGATTGAAAGAGTAATCCAAGACTTGAGGAAAAGACATCCATTGATTCAAAAAGGATATAGAGTTTGATTCAAATGAAACTCCAAGAATAAATCTAAATTAACAAAAAAAACTCAAAAGAAATGTATATAAAAAACACACTATAAATGCTTTAAACTCTTTTAATATTCTAAAGAAGAGAAATCTTTATAAGCATGTTTGTGTCAAACACTTAGCTTGGTGTAAATTTGAACATACTAATTATGTAATCCAAACTAATTTAAAATATTTTCTAAAAGATTAAATAGCGTAAATAATTGATCTATCATAATATTTTAAACCATATAATATGCGAAACAACCACCTTTTATTCTAAAGCTTCTAAATATATTCTCTTAAATTTGTGTTTCCTTAATATATTGTATTGATAAAGAAGCTGTATCCCATAAAAAATCTGAATAATTTTTGTAGCTATTGAATTCCTATCTATGGCCAATCTATTTGTATTGCACATTTTTTAAAGGACTGTCATTTCATGGGAGAAGATTTATTTATGTTACTAATGTATTATGCATTCTTTCAATATTAAAAAAATATATATTCATGTCTGTAACATACTATTGTCTTAAGGTTGCCACAGATAGACAAGGTTGTTTTGAGATTGTTGCAGTGAAGTGATAAGAGGTGACAGAGATATGACTTATATTGACAGCTTATGAGATAAAGGCTGCAAAGATCTGAAAGAAGTTGACAGAGCATGAAAATAAGTGGTATTCTGAGAGCAGTGTATACCAAATTTTTTTTGGGTTCATCAATTTTTTGAGCTTGTCTTTTCAAAACATACATTGGGCAACTCTCAAATCAATGTTTACAAACTTGTATTAATCAAAATGAATATTTAAGCCCTATAATCTTAGGATAATTCTCAAAGATATGCTCATTATTTTATAATATCCCAGTATATATCCTTATATAATTAAGACCGTGACTAAGTAAAGTTACATAGCATATCCCCACTCTTATATAAACACTTAGCATATATAGAGACAATGAAATATCAACATACATATTGCACCTGTAGCAGCACTTGCAAAGGAAAAATATTGTGAATGGGAGCATAATTTTGGGAAAGGTTTGGGATGGAAAGTAGTTGAATTGACAGGTGAGACTGCAACTGATTTGAAGCTATTTGAGAAAGGTCAAATTGTTATAAGTACACTTGAGAAATGGGATGGTCTATCCCATAGCTGGAAACAACGTAAGAAGGTGCAACAAGTCAGCTTATTTATTGTGGATGAACTTCATTTAATTGGTGGAGAGGGTGGTCCCATCTTGGAAGTAATTGTTTCTAGAATGAGGTATATTTCAAGTCAAATTGAAAAATGTATTAGAATTGTTTCTCTTTCTACTTCACTTGTAAATGCTAAGGATCTTGGTGAGTGGATTGGAGCTACTACACATGGGCTTTTTAATTTCCCCTTGGTGTCCGTCCTGTACCATTAGAGATTCATATTCAGGGTGTTGATATAGCCAAATTTGAAGCTCAAATGTAGGCAATGACCAAGCCAACTAATACATCAATAATTCAGCATGCGAAGGGAGGCAAACTAGCTCTAGTGTTCATGCCAACAAGAAAACAAGCATGACTTATTGCCCTTGATTTATTAACTTATTCAAATGCAGATGGTGGGGAAAGATCCCAGTTTCTTCAATTTACTGAAGAAGATTTGAAACCTTTCATTACCAAAGTGAAAGAACCTACTTTGAGCCATGCATTGTCTAATGGAATTGGGTATTTACATGAAGGTCTAACTTTGGTAGAATGGGAACTTGTAGCTCAGTTGTTCAGTGCAGGGGTGATTCAGGTGTGTGTTGCAAGCAGTTTGATGAGTTGGGGGTTGTCTTTGTTAGCACACTTGGTGGTTGTCATGGGTACATAGTATTATAATGGATGGGAAAATGCTCACACAGACTATCCTATTACTAATCTTCTCCAAATGATGGGGCGTGCCAGTAGACCTCTGCTTGATAATGTTGGAAAATGTTTAATTTTATGCCATGCACCTCATAAAGAATATTATAAAAAATTCTTATATGAGCCATTTCTTGTTGAGAGTCATCTTGATCACTTTCTCCATGATCATATAAATGCTGAAGTTATCATGGGCACTATTGAAAGTAAGCAGGGTGTTGTAGACTATCTTACTTGGACATTCTTCTACCGAAGACTCACACAGAATCTTACTATAATCTTCAGGGTTTTAGCCATAGGCATTTGTTGGATCAACTTTCTGAGCTTATAGAGAGCACATTGAGTGATTTGGAATCAAGAAAATGTGTTGCCATAGAAGATGATATGTATCTTTCTCCTTTGAACTTAGGGATGATAGCATCTTTTTGGTAGAAAACAAATTTGCACTGAAGGGGGCTTTGTAGCTTGCATTGTGAGTTCACATATATTCTCTAGTGAACTTTATAAGATGTTTAGGGAATATGTCAGGGCCATCCAACTATATATTCTAGCTTTTAGTTTAACTAAGTATTTCTATATGGCCCTGACACTATATGTGCAACTAAGTATTTCTAGCTTTTAGTTTAATGCATAAAATAGTAAAAATTCTTAAAGGAAACAACAATAAAGGAAATCCAACATCGATTCTAGTCATATAACAATGGCTAGTGTGACCAAACAAGTATGATTGTGAGTGAATAGACAAATGAGCTAGTAGCAGTTTAACTACTAATGAAATGCTTGTTACAATGAAACTTAATTGAATATATCATTAAATTAATTTAACTAATTTCTATTAAGTGAATAAAATTAACATCTAAATTAATTAATAATCAACTAAACACATTACCACTATGTAGAAATGTAATAAATGAAATTGCTAATTAATCTACTCTAACTAGATGATTACTTTAGCTCAAGTGGCCCTTGCTCAAGGATTCATAACCTTGAACCAATTCATAACTTTAACTTGGTTGAAGATAACCATCAACTTGTATTAAAAGTCTTAGAAATTACAATAGCCGTAGTCTATATTAATGGTTGTAATCTAGAAAAAGATCTGAGAACATTTAAACTACTACTCTTAAGCCTATCCTCAATTTTATAAGAATATCTTAGAAGCAATGATCATAAATGCCATTAAAACTTTACCACATGAATTTCATTCTTCACCAAGATATGACTTGTTCTAAAAACTAAACTACTTAACAAAGCTACAAACATGGAGTCTAAGTAGAACTAAAATATTCCATCATGGATCATGCATTTTTATAGGAACAAGATTATCACCTAACGGATGACACCTTAAACACCTACTTGTCCTAAAGTAGCTAATACTTACTATTATAGTATAACACATCTCACCTAAAGTCAATAGAATGTATGAATCCAATGCCCTCTATCATATATAATCCCTTGCAAACTTTGATTTAGTAGCACCTCTCTTGTTTCTTATTAAAATGTACCAACTTCCCCTACAAACAATGTGGAACTAAATGAAGAAGAAGTCGTAGATGAAATTTGAGTGGGATCCAACTACTTTGAATGTCCAATGCTGCTTTAGTGTACATTTCTGCTCTAGATTCTAGTGCTATACAATTGTAAATGCAATGGGGTTCTTTCTTCTCCAATGCCTAGGTTAAGTTTGTTAGATCTGGCCTCTCCCTTGCAGCTGGAACGGGCTTAATAACCAGTCTCGTGTAATTAGATCAAACATTAGACTCCTTCAAATGTTAATACTCAGGGGTCTCTATCAGACAAACCCTCCATCATGAATTGCAAACAATATCAATTTTGAATACACCAAGTTCCGTCAGAAAGGCTCTTTCTTTCGTAGTCATGAAACTCAATTTATCTTACTATTTCGTTATTTCAATAGAATCGAAACATAAACACATAAAACTGTGTCAATAATGAATACTCAAGCTGAGATTCATCGAACATGAACTTGGATATTTAAAAATTGAATAAATAACATTTCGAATTCAACCTAAATCCATAGTTTACATATCTCAAGAGGGGCCGACCAGGAAGGTTAAGGAAAGAAAGAAAACCCTCGCTGAATGAAATGGTTTCAATTTTCTTGATTACAGCCAAAAAAAATTTAGGACATACCTCTGGTTCAACTCTTAACCCTGTTCCAACTTCTACCTCCTTTGCGCGTGCTGCAATAATCGACTAATAATCATGAAATGAGGTTTCAAACCTTTTTTTTTTACTTTAAGTTATGCCCGTGTTGGTCAAAATTTCGATCAACATGGGCATGTATTAAAAAAAAATAAAAAATTTCCTTCTATAATCCGACCAACCTAAACATTTTTATTTGATGGTCGAATTGTTTAGTCAAAAAATAAGGTCAAATGTACTAGTGAGTATCTCATTATTCTTTTGACAGCCATCATGTGAATTTCCTTAGGATTGGTAGAGAATCTTTCCACTATCCCAATAGCTAATGCAATATATGGTCTACTATGTACAACATACTGTAGCTTTCCAATCATAGATCTATACAAAGTCTGATTAACTTCTGTAGCATCATCATTTTTAGACAAATTTTGTCCAATAGCCATGGGAGTACTTACTGGCCTTGAATCTTCCATACCAAAGATTTTCAGTATCTCATGAACACATTTAGAGTGGGTGATGAAAATTCCTTTCTCCATTTGATATACTTTTAAACCAACAAAAAATTTGATCCCCCCAAACATACTCATTTCAAATTCAGTTTGCATTTCATTCAAAAATTTCTTACACAAGGCATCTTGTCCACCAAATATAATATCATCTACAAAGATCTTAGCTAACAAGATTCCTTTACCTTCTTCATCTTTCATGTATATATTGCTTGTGTCATTTTTCCTTGAGAATCTAATTTGTATTAGGTAGTTGTGCAGTCTCTCATACCATGCTCTATGAGCTTGCTTCAGTCCATATAGTGCTTTATTCAGTTTGCAAACCATGTGTCTTTTGTTTGGATCAAAAAATCCTTCTGGCTGTTCAATATACACTTCTTCTTCTAATATACCATTTAAAAATGTAGACTTAACATCCATTTGGTATAATTTGAAATCTTTATAGGAAGCATATGCAAGTAGTGTTCTTACTCCTTCCAATCTAGCTATAGGGGAAAATGTCTCCCCATAATCTATTCCTTCTTCTTGTGTGTAGCCTTTGCATACCAGCCTAGCTTTGTTTCTTGTGATTTGACCATGCTCATTAAACTTGTTTCAAAATACCCACTTTGTCCCAATGACATTCTTATTTTCTAGTCTCGGCACTAGAGTCCAGGTATCATTCTTCTGTATCTGGTCTATCTCTTCATTCATTGCTTGTATCCAGTCTTCATTTTCTAATGCCTCCTTTGTTGTCTTAGGCTCAAATTCACATAGTAAACATGTTGGATCTCTTGTCTTGCTTCTGGTCAGAACTCCAGTATCTTTATCTCCAATAATCTATTCAGGCTTGTGATGTCTCCTTACATATTGTGCTAGAATAGGTTCTGTTCTCCCTTCATTTTGTTCTTTAGGTTCACCAACAAGATGCTCGACAACCTCTCCTTGATACTCAGTAGCTTCTTCTTATCACTTGACATGTTCTTCTTCTCTCTTGACATTGTTTTCCTGATGCTCGACATTGCTTACCTGAGACTCAGCATCATGTGCAAGTCTTTCACTTGCCTCTCCTTCCTCTATATACACAAAAGATCTGTAATCTTCTGGTTCTCTTTTACTGTCAGCTTCATTTTTCTCTGCATACTCATCAACTTTGACATTCACACTTTCCACAATTTTGTTAGTGTTAGAGTTCAAACACTTATATGCTTTACTTTTTGTGGAATAGCCTAGGAATATACCCTCATCACTTTTAGCATCAAATTTTCCATTTTTACTATCCTTTAGTATGTAGCATTTACTTCCAAAAATTCTAAAGTACTTTACATTAGGTGCATACCCATGGCATAACTCATAAGGTGTCATATTTATACCTTTTTTGATCTGTACATGGTTAAGAGTATAAATAGCTGTACTTACAGCTTCCTTCCAATACTTTTGTGCAACATTCTTAGGTTTCTTCAATCTAGGTAGACCTCTCACTTTCTTTTTCTTACTAATTTCTACCAGATTATCAAAGTTAACATGACATAGCCACTTATGCCATAACTAAATATCATCAAGTTGTGCAATCATACATGTTTCTTCAGATAGGTCTAGATAGAACAAATTATCTCTTGTCTGTTCTCGAATTCCAATCATCTCACCAGTGGCATCAAATATTTTGGCCTTCCTATGATGAAATGCCACTTGGTAGCCAGTGCTATTAAATTGTGCAACACTCAGTAGATTATAGTTAATACCCTCAACCCAATAAGAATTTTCACAAGTGATCTTATCAGTCAGCTTAATCAATCCTTTTCCTCTAATAGGGCATGGTGCATCATTACAAAATTTCACACTCCTACCTTTATAATGATCTAAGGTATCAAAATTAATCTTTTCACCAGTCATGTGATGTGAACAACCACTGTCAATAATCCATTTATCATTTTTGTTCACATAAGATATTAATGCATTTTTCTCATCCTCATCAGATTCATCTTTCATTGCAACATAGACAACCTCAATTTCAAAATCATCACTATCAGTGTCAGTCTCTTCTTCAACAATATAGTAGGATTTCTTACCTTTTCCTTTGTAGTCCTTGTATCTTCGATAACCTCTATCTTCTCTTTTGTCTTTATGCTTGTTGTCTCTTTCTTCATCTTTATCATCCCTATCAGGACATATAGCAGCTATATGACCAACTTTATTACATGAAAAACATATAATAGGGAGTTTACCTTTGTACTTTCCTTTTCCCCTGTTTAGTCTTCTAGCCATAAGAGCTTCTAGATCCTCAAGTTCTTCATCAGATGTGTCACTATAACTTTCACTTTCAGTTTCACTGATGCATCTTTCTTTTTCCTTCTTTGACTGACTTAGAACCATTTGTGACTTAAAAGAAGATTCAACATTACCAACAAGGAAGTTATCATAGTTAGAAAGTTCAAAATCAGTAAGCTTACCAACCAAACTTTCCAAAGTAAGAGCATTGTTAGGGATACATCTAGATTCTTGAATTGCTAAAATTTTGATGGCATAGATAGGACATAGAGTTCTCAATACTTTTCCAATTACAGTTTCATCATCAATAGTTCCATTTGCTCCTCTAATAGCATTTACAACTTCTTTTATTCTACCACAATATTGTGCAATATTCTCACCTTCTTGCATTCTCATTTCATCAAATTTACCTCTTGGGTTCTCAGCTTTTGCTCTCAATACATTTATGTCACTGCCATAGATGTTTGCAAGGGTGTCCCACATTTATTTTGCATTACTGTAGTCTTTGATATCTTCAAATTCTGGATAACTTAGGGTAGACACAATCTCCAACATTTCTTGGTTGTGCTCTCATTTAGCTTTCATTTCCTTGGTAGTAAGAGGTGCAACAGGTGTGACATAATCATGCTCAATGTAATATTTTGTAGGATAACCAATACTGGCCAGATGTAGCTTCATCAAGCTTTGCCATGCAGGGAAGTTCTCTTTATTCAGCTTTGGTACCTCCTTATACATCCTAATCATTTTCTTCAAGTACCTTCAAACTTTTTCTCTATAAGCACCAATAGCTCTGATACCAATTGTTAATATGATTTAGAACAACAAAGAGGGGGGTGACTCAGTTGTTCTCAGGTCTAGATGTATAAAAAAAACTTTAAAACTCTTCAATAAATCAAATCTAATAATCAATATTACTCGGTCATTACTGATTGCATAACAAAAACATAAAAATTACAATCCACTTGTCCAATAGTATCTAACCTGTAAAACATAGAAATGTTCAAACCAAAACATTCACACAAGTATCAACACCAGGATTTATAATGGAAACCCAATTTGGGAAAAACCACTTTGTAACATGTTACTATTATGTTCACTCTTCTGAAGTGAGCTCAGTGAAAAGCCAACCCTATCAAAGGTTACAAACACACTATCAGGTGTGACCCGGTTAAAGGATTTAAACCACTTTGTTAAAAGTGCACCTTACTATAGGACTTACATACACTCCATTAGAATGCAACCTTGTTCAAAGGATTTATACCTATGACTATTAGGTCAACCTTTGTTAAAAGGATTTTGACTGATACAATGGTTAGAAAGTAGCAGTAGTATTGATCTGAAAAACATAGAACTCACTTTGCAAATATCAGATCCAATTCCATACATATATGTTGGCTTAGTGACTGTGAACCTTTACCATCACCATCACTGATCTGCTCGAAACTCTCTTCAAGCAATCACAACACTTCTCCTTCAACCTTCTCTGCTTGTACAGTTAATAACATCAACAATACTTCTGGCATCCCCTCTTCTCTCCCCTCTTAACCTCAAGCTTAGGTTTCCTTAATACTACCTCAATTAGGTCAATACATCTTTTTTCGCTTAATCTCCTTTGTAGATTTTAGGGTTAGGTCAGATTCATCGAATCCTTCCTACTTTATGTTCTTCAGCTATCCTTCTAGAAATGTCTCAAATCTCTTAATAGATTTACAATAAAATGTTTTACAGTGCATTAAATGCTTTCGTACATCAATAAATAAAGTCAACACATTTTACATAATCCAAGAATTCAATGATGTCGGCTGGAAATCTGAATTCTTCCTCAAATGCAAATTATTGACACTCAATCAATATAGTGTTCAACTCCCCGGTCTTCATTAGAAAGCTCAGTCACCTCAAAAACTATTTCCTTGGCTAATACTGTCTTCCTCGACAATTAACTGATGTTCGGTCAACATTGAATTTACTCAGCATATACTAGCTCGGTCGACACTAACATCACTCAGCTTAAACTAGATTTCTTCACTTTTTCTCAGTTAAGCCTACTACTATAGTCTTCAATCATACTTAGATAAACAATACATTATCTTATCATTGTGCCACATAATCAAGTACTTATTGAAAATATCAAGATAACTCAACCTTTCTTTAGGTGCTATTGTTACCATCCTTGCCTTTCCTCTTAGCAACATAGAAATAGATATAGTACTTCCTTAAATAGCAACAATCTTACCAGTTAAGGTTTGACATCAATGATAATACAACAATTTCCTCAATTGCAGTTTCCAACACAATATTCCCTTTGTTCAAACAATTAAAATATTACAATATGCTAGGGTACATTTAAAAGCCCTAAGGAAGGATATAGATCAGGTTAAATTTTAATGGGATGCTTTGATGCCTAAAAGAGATGAAGTACTAGTTTTCCATTGGCCCAGTGAAAATATTTACACATCTTGGGAAATAGCATATTCTTCAAAGAGTCTAAAGAATCAATAAATACCCACTAAAACTACAACAACTGACACCACTTCAACCACTTGAAGCAAAGTAAATAGTGCAAAGGATCTCAAATAGTTGAAGAAAGCACAAATAATACACCTGGCAGAATTAGAATTGACCTTGGGAGTTGTTGCAAATTTTGGCGCTCATGTCAATAAGCAACTTTGTAAAGTATAACAAGAATATGTTATATTTGTTAATTTTGTCTTATATGATTGACACTATTTTGTCTTTTGTAAAAAACTTTGAAGCTTGTATGCAATCCTTAAATTCTATAAAAAGATTACCAGGGTCAATTTGTAAGGACCAAAACTTGATCATTCTTACTCACAATTTTTAAGTCTAGGATACGGTAGATTGTATTAGGCTAAGTTTTTATAAGAGAAAATATTACTAGTTTAGTTAAATATCCATATAGTTTGTATCTTAAAGCATTTTGTGTATACATGATGATGATATTGCATATTGAATAAAATACGGAGTTTATATCTCTCTTTTGTGTACTTTTCTTTGAGTTATGAGTTGTCAGATTCATTGGATGGATTATTTCCGTGTATGTGTTGATATTGTTTAGCTTTGATCTAAGATCAAATTAAAGAAGCTTTAGATATAACATTAATTCTATGAAGTTTGCATAAGGATATAAATAAGTAGTGTGAATTCAGGAGTCCTTTGATCAGAATTACCATAGGGTGATAGTATTTTCTAAGGATAAAGATTATCAAAGTTCAATTTATTTGTCTATGTATCTCATTTTGTAGTGAAGATGTCACCTAATGGATAAGACACTGACCAGTAGTGGAGCTAGTTTATAGAAATCAATGCTTGATAAGGCTCTACTATACTCCTAAAATTTGATATAAATTTGTTGAAGTATTTAAAGTATTGTGACCTACAGGCTATCCTACATAATGGTAATGGAGAATCATTAAATCAATGGTTATCATTTAGTATTTTCTTATCATTTATCTGTTGTTCTTTAAATCTAGTCTATTATTGTTGAAGTAAGGCTTGTTTCTACTGGATTAGGAGTACCCTCCTTGGTTTTGCATAGCCAGAAGATCACAGGGAAGTCTTGTCCCTATAGTTTGTCCAATCATCATAGAACTCAATATTTGGATCTAACCCATCCTTAAAAACTATAGATGTATTGGTTTCTTTTAAAAGCATAAAGTCCAGTTTGAGGAACCAACAAAATGGCGACTCTACTGGGGGGAAGCAATTAACAAAGAATTAAATATGTTGAGAATCTCTGGTTATAACACCTACTATCAATATTTTACTATCCAAATTGATTTGGCCCATCTGAGTCACCAACAAAATGGCAACTCTACTGGGGAATAGAGATGATATAGGTATGATAAATCTAAATTTAAGATCTCTAGTGTTATAAATTTTATATGAAATAACACAGGTAAAAGTTGTGATAGACTCATGGCCTTCTTATATGTCAGAACCAGTCAGTTACCATTAAAGAACAAAGAGTTATTTGCAATACATTACTTTGTGCATTATTTTGAAAATTTAGCAGGATTCGCATTTTCTGTTATAAAGTCATTCTTTGATCAATCCCAAGTATTAAGTACTCTAATCTATTGAGTTAGTAAGATAAGTCCCAACTTGTGTTGGGTGGTGACTCTGAGAATCTCTACAGTAGTGCTAAGAAAATTAAAAATGAATCAAATAATTACCAGAGCTAGAAGGAAGGATCATCCTGAAGATAGGTTAGAGGGTGATCTCCCAAGTACTTCTAGGGCTCATCAGCCAAGAGATGATAGGAATGATGAAAACATGCCTCAGGCATGGAAACAAAAAAATACAAATAGAGATAACCTAATCCATCCTGGTCAAGAAGGGAATGCTTCTAAATGTGAGGAGGTTGTGGATTTAGGGTTAGGTGCATATTATGATTATTATTCTCAAAAGGAGGATGAAATACATCATAAGGGAATGTTTCTAAATAAGGAACCTCTAGGGGGAGATAGAAGATCAAGAAGTAAAAGTAGGGGCCTACAGTGAAGAAATGATCCTCCAACCTAGGGGACTTCTCCCTTTGAAAGCCCTCATAACTCTAGAGATGAACAACAAGAAGATCATGATGAAGATTCAGCCTCTGAAACAACTCTCCCAGAATTTGAAGAGATCTTTGGAGTAGTTTACAAGTTGGAGAGAAGAGTCCAAGAACTAGTTGCCATTAGACAACATAAGGAAAAAGAAAAAGAAGATAAAATAAGATGAGCTATGATAAGAGCTGAACAACTAAAGAGACAAATAGTAAACATGGAAGCAATAATTTATGTTCCAATGCCTGAAAAAACAAAGGAGTAGCCTATTATCCAAGAAGTATGTGAAGTAAGAAATCGTATGGATAAAGGAAAGAAAAAGGCTATCGGGATTACAATCAATGAACCTGTAAATGATAAAGATCCTTTGGATTGAGTATCAAGGTTAGATGTTGACCTTGAAAATGCTAGAAGAAATAATGAAATAGTGGAAAAGGAACTTGATAAGGAAAAGCTTGAAGCCGCTTCTTTAGAGACGAAAAAGAAGATTTATTTTCTTAGACAGTCTTCAGGTCCCTCAAATACAATTAGTCCTGTTTTGATGACTAATGCTAACATTGGAAATTGTACTAGCCATGCTGCCATTGTCACACCAGTGACTACTAAAAATGTTGCTAACACATCAAATAATAAAGCATCTACTTATCAGAATGATGGATCATCACAAAGGGGACTGGTTCATGTTGAAAGGTATCGATAACTTCTTTTTAATGGTGTTATTGGTTATCCTAATTTGATTCCTAAAGAAATTAGGGAAAAGCTTCCCAAATTTACTAGTAATAAAGTTGTCACTTGTGAAGAGCATTTGAAAAATTTCATTGATATGATAGATGATTATGAAATAGAACACAAGGATGTAATCATGAAATTGTTTGTTCAGTCTTTAATTGAGGATGCAAGGGATTGGTTTAGAGGGCTTCCTTATGATTGTATTGGTTCTTGGGATGATTTCGTCAATTGTTTCAAATACCAATATGGTGATAAGACAAATGAAGGTTTTATGTTTAATGAATTCAACAATATCAAGAAAAACCAAAATGAACAGGTCCTTGAATTTAATGTTAGATTTCAAAAAGAAATGTATAAGCTTTTCCAAGTTATGAGATTAGATGAAAAGGTGCATTTGGAAACATATCTAAATTCTTTTGATGCTAAAATGGGATACCTCCTCAGGGATAAAAATCTTAGAAATATCAAGGAATCCTAGAGGTTTTCTATAAATATTGAAAGCAACAGAAGGGTGTCAGTAAAGCTAGGTAGAAGAGAAGATCATAAGCCCCCTAGGTTTGGAAAAAGGAAAAAGATAAACCTACCAATATAAAACCTAGGAAGGATGATAACTTAAAACAAATCCTGAATTCTTTAAAGGATTTAAGGCCTAGTGAAAATAAGAGTAAGTTTCAAGGCAATGATAGGCCTCCTCCCAATAACTTCAATAGGCAGCCAAGGCTGCAAAATTTTCCTTACCATACCTAGTGGAAGGATGGGAAACCTACTGTCCTAGAAAGAAAGGACAAGCCTAATGAAAAAACCCCTGACCCTTTGCAAAAGCATTCACTCAACATGAATGATGAGGCTCCATGGTACACATCATGAAAATCCACACATGATTCTAATTATCATGTGATCTCTCAAAATATACTTGAAAATGAGGAAGAGGGGGATAATGAGGAGGAATCATATGATGAACAAGGTTGTGCAATGAATTCTGCTAATTTATTTGATGAAATTGACTCTGAAAAAGAAAGTGAGAATTAGGATGTAAATAATTCTCAAAGAAGAGGAGAAGCTTACCATCAACAAGTCCTTTCTGATGAAGAGGAGGAAAAGGTTGATAACATAAATAGTAACACAAGAAAAGTTGAAGAACCGGTTATACTAAGAAGATCCTTTGATGAAGAGATAGCTCAAATCACCACTAATATGGTGACTCAAGCTAGAAGTAATTATGTTTTAAGAAATAGAACTATTGAAAATATAGATGGTAAGCCAGTAGGTGTATTTAATAGAAAAAGTCATGAAGACACAAAGCAAGCTCATGTAAAAAATAAAGTTGCTGATGATGTCAGAAAGTTTAAAGTAAAAGGGGTTGAAAGGCCAAATGATTCCAGCAATGTGCTTAAGATCAAGGCCAAAATACCAATGGCCAGTGTCCCAATTCCCCAAGTTGAAGGTAAACAAAAGGGGGAAGACAAGCTAGGTTTTGCAACATAGTTTGAAAATAAGGATGTGTCTCAAGGCCAACAAGATTTGTCTATTTTAAATTATACTCCTATTGATATGAAACAATTGTTATCTTAGATAATAGTTAAGGTTCCACTGATGGAAGTGATGAGGATAGGTGAGCACAAAGAAAAGGCCCTAAATTGGATAAATGGTGTTCTTGCTACAAATCTCCAAGGACCAGTAAGTACTAGAATAAAAGATAAATCTCCTAGTAAAAGGAAAGATACAGAAGAAATTGTTTGAAAGATACCACAAATTTACTTAGATACAAATGTTGCAAATACTTCTTTGGGAGCTATAGACCCTTTCTTTTTAACATTGATCATAAATGGGAACATGTTGAAAAATTGCATCATTGATTCAGGAGCATCTAATACTGTCATGCCTATTGATATCATGAGATCAATGGGATTACAAGTTGACACTCCTCATGGGAGGTGATAGGCTATGGATTTCAGAGAAGTACCAGTTATTGGAAAAATTAAAGCCTTGCCCTATAAGGTTGCTGCTTATCCTGACAAATAGTTGACCATGAGTGTCTTAGTTGTTGACATACCTCCCCAATATGGAATGTTGCTATCAAGGAAATGGAGTGCAAAAATGGGAGGTAGCATCCAA
This sequence comes from Chamaecyparis obtusa, assembly GCA_027943335.1. NCBI lineage: Eukaryota > Viridiplantae > Streptophyta > Pinopsida > Cupressales > Cupressaceae > Chamaecyparis > Chamaecyparis obtusa. The sequence goes on from BSBK01003928.1 coordinate 401,836, forward strand.
TGTGATTTATCTTTTTCTACATTTAATATTGTTGGTGAAAATATCAAAATATCTAGGGAAGTTAGAACTCCTCATATGATTGAGGAGGAGACTACAGATGATAACATGAATTGCTTCCTAGATACTGATGTAAACTCCTTCTAGGTACAAAATAGAGAAAATGAGAATAGAGATGAATCTCCACTCTTATCTGAGGATGAGATTAATATTTCAAATCAAAGTGACCTCTTGACAATGTATTTTGATGGTGCAAGTTCTACGGAAGGGTCTGGTGTAGGAGTATTATTGATTTCCCTTACTAAAAGAACTTTTAAGTTTTCTTTCACCTTGCTATTTACTTGTTCTAATAATACTACATAGTATGAGGCTTTATTGATAGGTTTGAGATTATCCTCAAAACACCAAATAAAAAATCTCAGAGTGATTGGAGATTCAGAATTGGTTGTATCTTAGGTGAGGTCCAAATATGCATCAAAAAATAAAAGATTAAAACAATACAAGAATGTTGTTTGGGATGAGATAGAACACTTTGATGATTTTTGTATTGATTGGATGGATAGAAGCCACAATAGGATGGCTGATTTATTGGCTAACATTTCTTTGAGGCCAGAGGATATCACTTTTGTAGGGATATCTAAAATTGAGGTTCAAACCAGGCCATCTATACCAGAAAACTTTGAAAATTGGCAAGTTTTTAAAGATGACCTGAACATCTTAAGGTTCTTGCATTGCAAGGTGAATTTTGGAGAAAGAGAAATAAATTTTGGCAAGTATGTGGAAACATCATGAAATGAGGGTATTCTCCTTGGCAAGAAGGTCTTGCAGCTTAAATCAAATAAGGTCCCAAAAGGTTTGGTGGTGCTTGAAAGAGCATTTGATAATAATGATAGTTCCTTTCAAATAAAGCCTCTGAGAAAACCTGAAGTTTTGGAGGAAATAAATCTAGGGATGACTAAAACCCAAAAAAATGTATATATTGGGAAAAATTTGAATCCTTGATCAATCTTCTTAGAAAGTATAGGCATGTTTTTGCTTGGTCTTATGATGACTTAAAGGCCTATAGGGAAGATTTGTTTCAGCATGAAATCCCTCTGAAGGAAGACACCAAACCCTTCAGATACAAACTAAGGCCTGTAAACCCTACTCTAGCACCAAAGATGCAGGATGAATTAAAAAAGATGAGTGATGCAGGAATCATTCAACCTATTAGACATTCAACATGGGTTTCTAACTTGGTCCCAGTGAGAAAGAAAAATGGAGACATTAGACTCTGTGGAGACTTTAGAAATTTGAATATAAATTCATTGAAGGATAACTATGGGCTACCAAACATGGAAGCCATGCTACAAAGAGTTATGGGGTCAGAACTGATGTCTATGATGGATGGGTTCTTAGGCTATAACTAGGTGGTTGTCAAGGAAATAGAGCAATTCAAGACTGCATTTACTACTCCATGGGGCACTTATGTATATGTTAGGATTCCTTTTGGTCTAACCAATGCTAGGGATACTTTTTAAAGAGCCATGGATGTAGCATTTGCAAATTTTATAAACAATTTTCTTGTTGTGTACCAGGATGATCTTATAGCCTAATTAGAAAGAAAAGGTCAACATTGTGGCTATTTGGAAATTTTTTTTGTAAGAGCTTTAGAATATGGAGTCTCTCTTAATCCAAGAAAGTGTTCTTTTGGGGTAGCTAAGGGTAAACTCTTGGGTCACATTGTATCCAATGATGGAGTTAAAATTGATCCTGAAAGAGTGGAAGCAATTGACAAAGTACCATTTCCTAGAAATGTTAAGGGAATCCAATCTTTCTTTAGGAAGGTAAATTTTGTTAGAAGATTTGTTACAAATTTTGCTAAGATCAGTGTCCCCATTTCCAAGATGATAAAGAAGGGTGCAAAGGTTGAATGGAGTGAAGAAGCCAAGAAATATTTCTATGAAATCAAGCAAGCCATTAAGAGTGCTCCTGTGTTGAGATCACCAGATTACAATAAGTCTATTCAAATATTTTCCTTTGCTTCTTATCACACCATTGCTGCAATCTTGTTGCAAAAGAGCTTAGAAGGTTGTGAATAGCATATATCCTTTTTCAGCAAATATTTACAAACAACTGAATTAAAATATGACATAAATGAGAAATAGGCCTATGCATTGGTCAAAGCTTTTAAAATTTCAGGTGTTATCTAGTTGGAGAAACTATAGTTGCATATGTACCTAGTGTTGCTGTGAAGGATATCCTAGTTCAACAAGAAGTTTTAGGAAGAAGATACGGGTGGATAAACATGATCCAAGAGTTCAACATTGACATCCAAATCACAAAGCTGGTAAGAGGACTAGGGTTAGAAAAACTTATGGCTCAAAGAAATTTAGATGCTAACCATATTAATGTTCTTGAAGAAGAACATAGGCCATATATTTTTTATTTGGATTGTTGTGAATGGTGTAAGGATATCATTGGATACTTGCAGAAATTGATAATTCTCCTTGACATGGATGACCACAAGAGAAGGACTGTGAAATTGAATGCTATGAAGTATGTAATTACTAAAGGTGAGCTATGGTGGAGAAGTAATGAAGGTGTCTTTCTAAAGTGTGTTGACCATCATAAGGCTGAGAACTTGTTGCAAGAAATGCATGAGGGTGTGTGTGGTGGCCATTACATGGATAAGACTACTGCACAGAAGATATTAAGGTCTCATTTTTGGTGGCCTAGTATTTTTAAAGATGCACATTCATTTGTTAAAAAATGTGATGCTTGTCAAAGGTTTGCAAGAAAGCTAAAATTCAGTGGAAACTTGCCTTTAAGCCCTGTAATAGTTGAGGCCCCTTTTCAGAAGTGGGGCATGGATTTCATAGGAGAGATCCCAAAAAATTCAAGTGGAGGGTATTCATGGATCTTGGTTTCCACAGACTACTTCACTAAGTGGGTGGAAGCAATTCCCATGAAAAGAGCCACTAGTAAGGTGGTCACTAATTTATTGATGCAGAACTTGCTGGTGAGATTTGGATGTCCTAAAGTCATAGTTATGGACAATGCTATGTTTATTAGATCTAAAGAATTTAAATAGTTTATGTCAACAATATGGAATTCATATTTTATATTTAGCTCCCTATCATCCTCAAGGTAATGGTCAACCTGAATCAAGCAATAAAAGTTTGATAAAAATATTGAAGAGAGTCCTTGACACAAACAAAAGGGCATGGGATTCCAAGTTGTAGCTAGCTATGTGGACTAATAGAGTGATAGTGAAAAGGGTCATTGGATGTGCTCCTTTTGACTTAGTGTATGGTATTCATGCCAGGTTACCACATAATAACTTTCTACAGATGTATAAATTTATCCAATTGTATGATGATGATCTAAATGATGAAATGAAGATTAGATTGGAAGATCTAATATAATTGAATGAATCAAGAAGGGAGGCTCATGATACAGGTAAAAAATCTTAGCTCAAATACAAAAATTTGTATGACAAGAAAACCACAGTCAGAGACTTTAACACTAATGATTTGGTCTTAATGTGGAATGCTAAGCTAGAGGATAAGGGCAAACACAGTAAGTTTGATCCAATCTAGTTGGGACCATATCTTGTTGACATGAAATGGGGACTTGATTCCTACATATTGAAAGATCTAGTTGGAAATGTTTTAGAATTGCCAATTCATGGACAATTCCTCAAGTTGTACTTTTCTTAAGGTACTCTCATTATCCATGAACGGTAGGTTAGATTTCTTTCCTAGTTGTGTGTTTCTTGTAGGTTGTGTGAGTAGGGTATTTTATTTATTTCCGTAGATGGTCTGCTTATCCTAGAGATTCTAAATCCTTGTCATGCCTGCAAATGGCATACATCCCCAGACAGAGCCATCGTTGCCACTTCAAATTTTCTAAGCATAAGTTTCATACTTCTTAAAAATTTGAGGTATTCACCAGAAGAATTTTATTTGAAATAATTGGCTACATGAAAAATATTCTAAGTTCATTTGAAAAATTTCCAGAATCTTCATTGAAGTCCAGAAAGCCCTAGTTTAAAATCATGTTTGAAAAACCCTAAGTGTTTCTTTCATTTTAGGAAAAAACCCTAGGTTGGTTTTCTATTTTTCTATTTGGATGTTACCTTTTTGTAGATCACTTAAGTCTCTATAACACATGTAACTTATTATGTCATCGGGGGGGACCATATTCCTAAGACTTTCTTTTTACCTAAGCCGACACTTTATTTTCCTAAGTCTAAAATCCCGATGACTTTAGTAAATCTCCCTAAGTCCTAATTGTTTTATTTCACTAAGGTTTCTGCATTAGATTAAGGATTTTTAATCTCCTTTGATCCAATGGTTGTCACACATCTATAAAGAAAAGATTCACCCATTGTGATGTTGTCACAGTCGTTGATCTTGTTGACAACTCAATGCTCCTATCAGGTGGGACCATTTTGTCTGATTAAATCATGGTCATTCGATGTGGAAGATCTAGCAGCATATGTACACTGGGCCCGGTTACTAAGGGTTGTTAAGAGACTGACAACTTGCTTTTGATTCGATGGCTATCGTATGTCTACAATGAAAAAGTGATCAAACATTTGTGATCACGATGTTGCGACAATTGTCGATCTCTCTTTAGTGAATGAGTTATCACTATGGGTCCAATTTGAAGGAGAAAGAACATCGGCCATTGGATTTTTATCTAACAGTAGTGATATATCCTCTTGTCAAGTGGGACCGGGATGCTACAGGTTTCAATGGACCATAGATCTTCCTTGATCTAACGGTTGTCATATGATCGCAAAGCTAAGATACACAAATTTTTATTCATCACGATGTTGCGACAACTATTAGATCTTTCTTAAATGAAGATCAATGGCCCTATTTTAAAGTTAGATTAGAATTGGTGCAAAAATGTATTTTCCCATTGAATGAAGACAATTCAAATTTGCAGAGAAGTTACAGCCGGATCGTGTGGAGAAAATTGCCAAAAGGGTTAACATTTCAAATGCTAATATATCATTGATTATCTCATTTCTAGAAACACGAAGTCATAGAATTTGCAGAAGCCTAGGTGAAGAAACTTTCAGAGCTAGTTACCATCTGCTAAGGGATTTTTTGAGATTGATGGAGCCATAAAGGACAAACAGGGATGGTTGGGACAAATTGATGATGAACTGTCAACCAAAATAAGCACAATTTTGAATGCAGATAGTAATATTCCCTTTGTTCAAACAATTGAAATATTACAAGATGCCAGGGTACATTTCAAAACCCTAAGGAAAGATATAAATCAGGTTAAATTTGAAGGGGATGCTTTGATGCCTAAAAGAGATGAAGTACTAGTTTTCCATTGGCCCAATGAAAATATTTACACATCTTGGGAAATATAATATTCTTCGGAGGGTACAAAGAATCAAGAAATACGCACTGAAATTGCAACAACTGACACCACTTCAACCACTTCAAGCAAAGAAACTAGTGCAAAGGATCTCAAATAGTTGAAGCAAGCACAAAGAATACACCTGGCAGAATTGGAACTGACCTTGGGAGTTGTTGCAAATTTTGGCACTCATGCCAATAAGAAACTTTGCAAAGTATAACAAGAATGTTTTATATTTTTCAATTTTTTCTTATATGATTGACACTATTTTTTATTTTCTAAAAAGATTCGAAGCTTGTATGCAATCCTTAAATTCTATAAAAGGATTACTAGGATCAATTTGTAAGGACCAAAGCTTGAACATTCTTACTAACAAGTTTTGAGTCTAGGATACAATAGACTATATTAGGCCAAGTTCTTATAAGAGAAAATATTACTGGTTCAGTTAAATATCTTGATAATTTGCATCTTAAATCATTTTGTGTATACATGATGATGATATTACGTATTGAATAAAATCCAGAGTTTATATCTCTCCTTTGTGTACTTTTCTTTGAGTTATGAGTTGTTAGATTCATTGCATGGATTATTTTTGTGTATGTGTTGATATTCTTTAGCTTTGATCTAAGATCAAATTAAATAAGCTTTACATATAACACTAATTCTCTTAAGTTTGCAGAAGGATATAAATAAGTAGTGTGAATTCAGGAGTCCTTTGATCAGAATTACCACAGGGTGATAGTATTTTCTAAGGATAAAGATTATCAAAGTTCAATTAATTGTCTATGTATCTCATTTTGTAGTGAAGATGTCACCCGATGGATAAGGCACTGGCCAGTAGTGGACCTAGTTTATAGAAATCAATGCTTGATAAGGTTCTACTATACTCTTAAAATTTAATATAAATCTATTGAAGTATTTAAATTATTGTGACTTACAAGTTATCCTACATAATGGTAAAGGAGAATCAATAAATGAATAGTTATCATTTAGTATTTTCTTATCATTTATCTATTGTTCTTTAAATCTACTTTGTTATTTTTGAAGTAAGGCTTGTTTCTACTGGATTAGGAGTACCCTTCTTGGTTTTCTAGAGCCAGAAGTGCAGAGGGTAGTCTTGTCCCTATAGTTGATCCAATCATAATAGAACTCAATATTTGGATCTAACCCATCCTTAAAAACCATAGATGTAATGGTTTCTTTTAAAAGCATAAAGTCCACTTTGAGGAACCAACATATTCTCCGAATGTAACCATGAGTCAAGAAATGATCATGAGATCTCGTGAATGCTTTGGTCACCCATTCTCCTGATTAGACCTAGGTTAAAAGAAATATTGAGCGAATGGGAGAATGCTTTCATTCGTGTAATCTCTAGATGACTTGAGGTTAAGGACTTGTCATGGTTAAAAGGTAAAGACAATGCAAGTCCAAGTTGATCAAATGGTAGTCATGTTACTGCAAAGGAAATATGCTCAAAGGATAATAATTATAGCTTTGCGACAACCGTTCGATCTGGTTTAAGTGAAAGAAAAATGATAGGTGGACCCTCGGTGCCAAGAGTTGCTGATATGATCACTCCCAATTGGTTTTTGATAATGATGATGTGGCCGGATATTTTTTAAAGGGTTTAAGTGACTGTTGTAAATTAATGGGAACTACCTAATCTACCAGGAAAAGATAAGATCAACGACCTTGTTTTAAATATAATTGATTAACCATTGTAGCTAGTAATTTGAATTATATAAGGGTTTTCTATGAGTAAAGGACTAGTTATTGAATGCAAGGGTAGCTGATCCACCTAATTTGATCATGTACAATGTCACAACATGGTCTATAAATGATGCTTGTCTACGGAGGATGTCTATGCCATGAAAAAATGGGTGAATTAGTCACTTAAATTTATGATGTAGGTGAAGTAAAAAGGGAGATGAAATGATGTAATTTCTAGTCTCTAATGTACTAGTTGGGATTTTTTCCATAAATGAAGATCAATTTGGACCTGATTGCTCTGGATTACCTGGCATGTCTTTTTTGCAGTAATGAGATTGTTTGAAAGTGGTTGGGTGGTTTTATTTTTGTCCTGAATGATCAGATGCTTGTTGAAATCCTTGTGATAAAAGGATTTTTCATGATCATTCAAAGGTATTGGGAGTTAGGTGTTTGAAAGGCATATTTGTGAGCCCGATTCTCAGTCAGGATTGTAAAATTTTTCTTTAGTATTTGTTAATGAAAGATAGAAAATTGGAGGTCTAAGTTATTATTTGCAAGCTTGTATTCTGAGATAAATTGTATGCATAGGCAAGATTCATCATACTTAATACAAACATTTGGTTCTTTTCTCTCATCTATGTCAATTTTTATGAATTCTAAAATTTCTAGTTCAGTGCATAATTGTTTATGTGTGTATCTTCATTCCCGAGTTCTGATCTAGGATTAGATTAAATATTGCTCTAGATGGGATATGAGTTCATCCTAATTTGCACAAGGATTCTCTATAAGTAGTAAGGATTTTTGATAGATGTATTTATGGCTATGAATCCTTGATATTTTCTATTCTTTTCTTCCTCTTTGTTTTGGAGCTCTTGTCCAATGGATAAGGCACTGGCCTAAGTGAGTATATCTATTATTAGCATGTATTGATTAAGGCTATTACAATCTGTAAATTTTAATTAGAAACTAGTCATAATCTTTAATTTTGGTTGAGAAGTTGATTGTTTGTCCATAGCAATGGAATGTCAATGAATGTTTCATTGACATTTAGTACTTTCTTGCTATTATCTGCTTTGTTGAATCCAGTCATAAGTATTGTATGAAGTGTTCCATTTACTAGATTAGGTGCACCCACCTTTGTTTTGCAAAGCCAAAAGTGTAGAGGGTAGTCTTGTCCCTATAGTTGGTCCAATTACCTTAAGATCTCTATACATCTTGGAACTAACCATTCCTAAAACCAGTCTAAAGGTATATTGGTAGCCTAAGAGAGTAAGTCATTTTGAAACACCAACAAGATGGTGACTCTGTTGGGGAACTATTACATGAAGCTATAAATAACTAGTAAGTTACCATTGATAACATAGACTTATTTCCCTTTGTCTAACTGAGATCATTGTGGCATACATTATTGAGGAAATAGTGTTTTAGAATTCCTAACCTAGCTAGGTGGCAACTCAAAGAATCTCTGCAGCAGTGTCGGTCATAAAATCATTTTTTTTAGGATGAATTATAGGAATACTAGGTCTTGGAGGAAAGAACATCTAGAAGATAGATTGGAAGAAGGGATTCCAACTACTTCTAGGCCTAGTCAGACAAGGAAGGGAAGAAATAGTAAGGATATGTCTCATACATGGAGATAGAAAGAAATACAAGAGAAGGAAATCCTATCCAACCCAGTTAGGAAGGAAATGCATTAGAATATGAAGAGGTTGTTGATTTTGGGTTAAACCAGTATGAGGATGAAATCCATGTGGAAGGTTCAGAATCTAAAACAACTCTCCTAGAATTTGAAGAAATCTTTGAAGAAGTCTATGAGTTGGAGAAAAGAATCCAAGAGCAAGTTACTATTAGACAACAAAGAGAAAAAGAAAAAGAAGATAAAATAAGACAAGCTATGATGAAAGCTAAACAATTAAAGAGGCAATTGCTAGACCTGGAAGCAATAAACTATGTTCCTCCACCAATAAAAACAAAAGAACAACCAGTCATCCAAGAAATATGCGGGATAGGAAAATTTGGGGATAATGGTAAACACAGAGCTATTGGAGTTACAATCAATGAACCTGACAATGATAAGGATCCCTTGGATCAAGGGTTGAGGTTAGATTTTGATCTTGAGAAGGCCAGACGAGAGATAGAAATATGGGCCAAAGAGCTTGAGAAAGTAGAATGAGAAGCTGATGCTAAAAAAATGAAAAAGAAGATTGAATTCCTCAGACAATCTTCAAGACCTCCAAATGTTGCTACTTCTACTTTGGGACAAGGTGGAAATGTTGGAAACACTACAACTCAAGCAACAAACATCCCACCACTGGTTGCTACTAAAGTTTCTGTTACCTCAAACACACATGCATCCACATCTTAGGGTGCTGGCCCATCACAAGGAAGACCTATTCATAAAAGGTACAAACAACTTATTTTTTGTTGTATTCTCAGTTATCCTAATGAAATTTCTAATGAACTTAGAGAAAACTCCCTAAATTTACTAGAAATAATGTCATTACATGTGAAGAACATCTGAAGAAATTTGTTGATGTAGTGGATGATTATAATGTTGAAGTTGATGATGTAATAATGAAATTATTTGTACAATATTTAACTAAAGATGCTAGGGATTGGTTCAGAGGTTTACCACATGCTAGTATAGGATCTTGGAATGAGTTTAGAAATTGTTTTAAAGAGAAATATGGTGATAAGATGAATAAGTGGTTTATGTTGAATGAGTTCAATAATATTAAGAAAAATTAGAATGAATATGTTAGTCAATTCAATATAAGATTCCAAAAGGCCATGCACAAACTCTTTCAGGTTATTAGATTAGATGATAGGGTATCTCTTGTGACATATTTTAATGCTTTGATGCTAAAATGGGATACCTTTTAAGGGAAAAAAACCCTAGGAATCTCGGAGAGGCTTACAAATTGGCTATTAACATAGAGATAAATAGAAGAATATTAGGAAAACTAGGAAGAAGAGAGGATTGGAAGCCTTAGATGTCAAATAGGAAGGAGCTAGGAAGATCTGCAAACCTAAAACCTAAGGAGGAAGATAGTCTCAATTTTTTTTATAGATGTTTTAAAGGATCTAAAACCCGGTGAGAATAAAATTAATAGGGTTACAACTAGTGACAAGCCAGCTTTTAGTAATTTTAGCAAGAAGCCAAGGATGAAAAATTACCCCTATAACACTCAGTGGAAGGATGGCAAGTCTATTGTTCCAATTAAAAAAGATAAAATTGATGAAAGAACCCCAGATCCTTTGCAAAGGAGTTCAGTTAATATGAATGATGATATCCAATGGTGTACTACTTGTCAGTCCCCACATACTCTAGAGTATTGTGTTATTTCCCTGAACATATTTGAAGGTGAAGAACAAAATGAGCTGTATGATGATAATGGTTGTACAATGACTTTTTCACACTCTTGGGATGAGATTGACTCTACTGATGAAATAGAAAATCAGGATGTTGTTTGCTCACAAACTAGAAATGATGTGTGCCATCAACAAGTTTTCTCTGATGAAGAGGAGGAATTTGATGATGTCAGGTGTAGTGCAATGAAGGGTGAGGAGGTAGTTTTTCTAAGGTGACCTTCTGATGAAGAAACTGCTCAAATTACTATAGAAATGGTCACTTAAGCTAGGAGTAATTATAACCTGAGGAGTAGGACAATTGGAAATGCTAATAGTAAACCAGGTAGTGTATTTATCCAAAAATAAGAAAAGGACACAGAGAAATTTTAGGAGAAGGAAGATGTTGCTGATGTTGTCAGCAAAATTAAAATAAAGAAAAATGCAAGACCAGTTGGTCCTAATATGATGCATAAGGTAAAAACAAAGATGCCAGTTGTTTTTGTTCCTTCACCCAAAATGGAAGATGAACCCTAGCTCAAGGAGCAACCTAACCTAATTGTCCAAGTGTAGAATAAAGATGGTCCTATTTTAAAATAGGACATGGTTGATCAGAAATATATTCCAATTGATATGAGTAAGTTGCTATCATAGATCCTTGTCAAGGTTCCACTATTGGAAATGATGAGAATAGAAGAACATAAGATGAAGGCCTTAAATTGGGTGAATGGTGTTACTTCCACAAGTGTCCATGGGTCAGATAAAAATGATAAACATGTGGTTTCCCTGGATGACATGCTTGACAGTAAAGGTGAAGAAATTGTCTCTAAGATTCAACAAATTTACTTGGATACAAATGTTGTTAGTACTGCATTAGGAACAATTGACCCTTTCTTTCTAACTTTGGTAATAAATGGGAAATTGTTAAAGAATTGCATGATTGATTCTAGGGCATCTAATACTGTCATGCCTGTAAAAGTTATGAAGTCAATGGGATTGAAGGTTGATACACCTCATGGGAGATGTCAAGCTATGGACTCAAGGGAAGTTCCAGTTATTGGTACCATTAAAGATTTACCTTATAGGTTGGTAGCATATCCAAATAAATAGCTAACTATGAGTTTTTTGGTGGTGCATGTCCCTCCCCAATATGGGATGTTGTTATCTAGAAGATGGAGTACCTCTATGGGAGGGAGTATTGAGTGTGACTTGTCATTTTCTACATTTGACATTGAAGGTGGAAGTGTAAAAGTATTTAGAGAAAATAGAAGTCCTCATATGATTGAGGAAAATGAAGAAGACAATATGAACTATTTTGTGGACACTGACATTGGTTCTTTCCAAGTTTGGGAGAGAGAAATGCAAGAAAAGGTCAAGCCTATACTTTAACTGAAGACAAAAGTAACGTAGCAGACAATGATGATCTTTGGATTTATATTTTGATGGAGAAAGTTCAAAGGAAGGTGCTAAAGTAGGAGTACTATTTAGAAAATTTGAATTCTTATCCTGGGTGTAAGACCAATCTTGCATCACCCAAAAATATTTTTGGTTTCTTTTCAATATGGGCTATCTTGTGCAAAGTTGCTATTTTTGGAAATTTACTATTTTTAGTAAGTTTTCCATTTGAGCTCAAAATGGTCTATTTTCTTCCGTGGAGGTCCATTTTGGTCATATCAGCCTACCAGTAAAGTTTCATTGCCAGATCAAGTTTAGTTTTGAAGATATTGAAAATTTTTGGTATTGGCAGTAGGGTACATAAACTTTGAGTTCAGTTTTGAAGGCCTTAGAGGCTCTAGATGAGGTCGCAAGATTAGTTGAATGAATCTTTCTAATTCAATTGTTGTAGAGTGCTTCATGCCCTTTCTGAAATGGGGTCATAATAGTCAATCGGGTCAGTGGGTGATGACTTATGGTCTTCGAAAGTTGAGTCACCCGAAATGGCAGAAAATAATTTTTCTTCAAAAATTCTGTTTGGGTTTCAAAAGTTGTTTTGAGCTGACTATGATCTAATAAAATGAAAAATAAAATAATTCTAAGTTTGCTCGGCCTTAGAGACTAAATTTCTAGAACCTTCCTAGGTGGTGGAAAATTGCCTATATAAGGAAGGCCCGTAGTGTTGTCTAGGACAGTTCAGAGCAGTTCAAAGTAGTTCTGGGTAATAATTCAAGGCTTTGTCCTATAGAATATTGTAAGGGAAATGCCCATGTGTCTTTGCATATTGTAATTCTAAAATTTGTAATTCCACATTTGTGGAGATAATAAGAAGCCAATTTTCTGTTCCTGCAAATTGTTGTTATTCTTTGTTTTTGTTATGTGTTTATGGTATTAAGGGGAGCACCCTTCATCAAGTGGTATCAAAGTAGGAGTTCCTAAGTGTGTAAATAGATCACCGACTATGAGGTAGTTTTCACCAAGGTCATGGTTTAGGGTTTCAGTGAGCAGTGCGAAAATGCATCCACAAAGGGAACATGGTGGAAGAGTTGGTGGTGTGACACCTGAGGTTAGAGTGCTCCAGAGACAAGTGGAAGCATTGCAAGAAGAGATTCATAGAAGAATGAATCTTAATCTCAGAGATGAAAGCGAGGATGAAGCCGGAGAAGAAAATTTTGATCAAGAAGGAGAAGGCGAAATTATGAACCAAGAGGAAGAAAGGTTTTTTAGGGCCATTTCCAAGATCAGAAAAAGACCTAAGATTGAGGTTCTTGCATTTTCAAGAAATCTTAACACAAAGGAGTTGATCGACCGGGTCAATGAATTAGAATAATATTTTGAGTATGAAGACATTGAGGATCCTGATCGGGTCAAGTTTGTGAAGACTAGATTGAAGGGTCATGCGAAGATCTGGTGGCAACAGATTCATTTGGAGTGAAATAGAAGAGTAAAGGATAAAATCACAAGATGTGATCAAATGGTGGATAAATTTAAGTGACAATTCACTCCTGTTGATTATGAGCTTGACCTACTAAAGAAAATGTAAAGTTTGAGGTAAGAAGGAAGATCTGTTCAGGAGTATACAGAGGAGTTCTATCGAATCCTCATTAGAATAGGCCATGCGAAAGCTGATAAGGAGAAATTTGTTCATTAACTTAATGGGTTGAGGCCAAGCATTCACGAGGAGTTGAATCTGGTTCAGATGAACAATATTAAAGAGGCATACTAGTTTTACCTAAAAGTAGAGGAAAAGTTGAAGAAGAAGTTTGAGAGAAGACAAAATAGCAGAGGTCATGGTGGAAGATCTATTGGACGGTCATATGTTGGCCAAAATGAAGATTTGAAAAATAAGGATGAGGCCAGTAGTAGTCAAAATTAGAGAGGAAACAATTCCAATCATTTCCATGATCAGAATAATAGAGATTAGAGAGGAAGAGGAAGAGGGTAGGGTTCAGGAAGAGGAGGCTTTTGTGGAACATGTTTTCACTCTCGAGAAGAAGGTCATAATGCATATGAATGTCCTCAATGCCAAAGAAGTACAGATAGGATAACTGAAGGCCAGGCTTTAATTGCACATGTAGATGAAGATGCCAGATCATCACATTTTGAAGATGCTAAAAGAGGAAAAATGCTAATTAACTGAAGAGTCCTACTAAGTGGTGAGAATGAACCTGAGCAAAGGAGGAGCCTATTTTGCACCAGATGCAAGTGTGAGGATAAGTGTTGTGATGTGATTATCGATAGTGGAAGAACTAGAAATTTTGTGTCAGAAGAGATGGTCACTAAGTTGAAGCTCTAGAGAAAGAAACACCCACATCCATATCAGATTGCTTGGGTATAGGATGACCACAAGGTCATGGTCTGTGAACCGTGCCTAGTAAAGTTCAAGATTGGCAGATACCATGATGGAGTATTATGTGATATCATACCTATGAATGCATGTCATGATGTTGGGTAGACCATGGTAGTTTGCAGGCATGTTGTACATGATGGTTGTGTGAATACCTATTCTCTGACAAAGGATGAAGTGCAACATAAGCTAAAGTCATTGAAGGACACAAAAGAAAAGGTATGTGATAAGGCAAGGATGATTTTTGTTTATGGAATAAAATTCTTAGAGGGTATGAGGCATGAGCATATGTTTTTTTCTTTAATTCCAAAAGATGGTAAATAGGAAGTAGAAGATGTACCTATAGAAGTTGCAGATTTGTTGAATGATTGTCAAGATATTGTATCTGATAATATACCTAATGGATTGCCACCAATAATGAAGATCCATCATCAGATGGACTTGATTCTAGGAGCCAGTTTACCAAATAAGGTAGGACATAGAATGACACCAGTAGAAAGTGAAGAGTTGAATAGACAAGTGCATGAGTTGTTATAGAAGGGGTTGATTCGGGAGAGCCTGAGTCCATGTGCTCTACCAGAAGTATTAGCCCCAAAAAATAATGAATAATGGAGGATGTGTACAGATTCCAAGACTATAAAAAAGATCAAAAACAACTATAGGTTTCCATTGCCATGGATGGATGATATTATGGACTGTTTGAGTGGAGCTGTGTATTTTTCAAAGATGGATCTGACGAGTAGATATCATTAGATTCAGATTAGAGAAGGAGATGAATGGAAGACTTCCTTCAATACAAAGGAAAGATTGTATGAGTGGTTAGTCATGCCTTTTGGGCTAACCAATGCACCAAGCACTTTCATGTGGCCCATGAACGAGGTTCT
Source organism: Chamaecyparis obtusa (assembly GCA_027943335.1). Classification (NCBI taxonomy): domain Eukaryota; kingdom Viridiplantae; phylum Streptophyta; class Pinopsida; order Cupressales; family Cupressaceae; genus Chamaecyparis; species Chamaecyparis obtusa. Next base: position 416,923 of record BSBK01003928.1, read on the forward strand.
GAAAGAATTTCTAGGTAAGTTTGTCATTGTCTACCTAGATGATATTTTGATCTTTACTAAGACATTGGAGGAGCATATGATGCATATTTGTATGGTGTTTGAGAAGTTAAGAGAAGAGAAATTGTTGATTAATTTGAAGAAGTGCATTTTTGTGAAGAAGGAGTTAGTGTATTTGGGATTTATAGTTTCAGCAGAAGGTCTAAAAATCAACCCAGAGAAAGTGCAGGTTATTCTTGAATGGCCTACTCCAAGGAGTGCTAAAGAGGTAAGATCTTTTCATGGTTTTGTTAGCTTTTACAAAATTTTTATCAGGAGTTTTAGGAGTATTTGTGGAACCTTGACTGAAACAATTAAAGGAGATAGAAAAGAGTTTAAGTGGACTACTGGTGTAGATAAGAGTTTTAAACTGTTGAAATAGAAAGTTACAGAACAACTTGTTTTAGCACTTCTAGATTTTAATAAGGTGTTTCAAGTCAATTGTGATGCTCATGGTACTGCAATAGGAGCTATTATGAGTCAAGAAGGTAAACCTATTGCTTATTTCAGTGAGAAGTTAAAAGATGCCAAGAGGAAATATTATGTTTATGATTAGTAATTTTATGCTATAGTTCAAGCATTGAATAAGTGGAGACACTATCTTCTTCCTAAGGAGTTTGTTTTGTATATTGATCATCAAGCTTTGCAATATTTTAATAGTCAAGGAAAGCTCAATCAAAGGTATTTGAAATGGATTGAGTTTTTGTAGAGTTATACATTTATTTTGAAACATAGGAGTAGAAAGTGTAACAGGGTTGCCGATGCGCTTAGCAGAAGGTAACTACTATTGAAAAAGATGCAGATTGAGGTGGTTGGGTTCAAGGAACTCAAGAATTCTTATCCAGAGGATCCTTATTTAGGAGAAGCTTGGCAAGCTTGTACAAAACCTATTACTCTAGATAGAATGAAGTGGTTGGATTTCATCATCTAGGATAATATGCTATTCAGAGAGAGTTAGTTGTGCATTCCATGAAGTTCTATGAGGGAGAATCTCATCAAGGAGAAGCATAGCAGAGGAATTACTGGACATTTTGGTTGTGATAAAACCCTTGCTTTGGTTAGTGAGAATTATTATTAGCCATAGTTGCAGGAAAATGTCAAGAAGTTTGTACAAAGTTGCAGAGTATGTCAGATGGCAAAGGGAATAAAGCAGAATATAGGGTTGTATGAGCCATTACATGTACTAGAGAAGCCCTTGGAGGATATCAGTATGGATTTTGTTCTTGGTTTACCAAGGACTCAGCAGGGACATGATTCAATTTTTGTGGTGGTTGACATATTTTCAAAGATGGCACATTTCATTTCCTACAAGAAGACTAATGATGCAGTTCATGTGGCATAATTGTTTTTCAAAGAAGTGGTGAGACTACATGGTTTTCTAAAGAGTATAGTTTTAGATTGGGACACTAAGTTCGCTGGGTATTTTTGGCACACATTGTGGAAGAAGTTAAAGAGATATTTGAAATTTAGTTCATCACATCATCCATAGATTGATGGACAGACAAAGGTGGTGAATAGGAGTTTGGGGAATTTGTTGAGATGTTTAGTTGGAGATAAGCCAACAAGATGGGATTTGATTTTACCATAGGAAGAATTTGTATACAATAATTATATCAATAGGAGCACTGGTAAATAAACATTCCAAATTGTATATGGAAGTAGTCCGAAAAATGCATCTGAGTTGAGGAAGATAGACAAAGGAGAGAAAAGTAGTGCTAAAGCTGAGGATTTTGTAGAACATTTAAAGAACATCCATGAGGAGGTGAGGAAGCACATTACCAAGATGAATGTGCAGTATAAGGCTAAGGAAGATGAGAAAAGGAGGCATAAAGAATTTCAGGTTGGAGATGAAGTCATTGTTCATTTGAGAAAGGATAGATATCCAGTTGGTACATATAACAAGTTGAAAATGAAGAAATTTGGGCCATGTAAGATACTGAAGAAGCATGATTCAAGAAATGCATATGAGGTAGAATTGCCTATTGAGATAAATATTTCACTAGTATTTAACATTTTAGATCTGATGGAGTATCATGAGGGAGGTGTTGAAGATGAGATCACAACAACACAGTGGAGTATTCCAGCAACTATTTCAGCTATCAAGGAGATTGAGGATATACTAGATAGTCGAGTTGGAAAAAGCATGAGGAACAAGACATATGAAGAACATCTGGTCAAATGGAAAGGATGACCTGTTGAAGATTCATCATGGCTCACAAGGGAGGAGGTGAACCATCTTGGTTTTCCTCTTCACACCTGAGACATGACAGGGTCACTTCTCAAATTAACTTGGGTGTTTGATTGAGGAGCATCTTGGGTGTAAGAGCAATCTTGCATCACCCAAAAAAAAATTTGGTTTCTTTTCAATAAGGGCTATCTTGTGCAGAGCTACTATTTCTAGAAATTTACTATTTTTAGTAATTTTTCCATTCAAACTCAGAATGATCTATTTTCATCCCTGGAGGTTCATTTTGGTCATATCAGCATGCCAGTAAAGTTTCATTGCCAAATCAAGTTTAGTTTTGAAGATATTGAAAATTTTTGGTATTGGCAGTAGGGTACAAAAAATTTGAACTTAGTTTTGAAGGATTTAGACACTCTAGATGAGGTCAAAAATTTGGTTGAATGAATCTTTCTTGATTCAAACATTGTAGAGTGCTTTGCACCCTTTCTGAAATGGGGTCATAATAGTCAATTGGGTCAGCGGGTGATGACTTATGGTCTTCGGAAGTTGAGTCACCTAAAATGGCAGAAAATAATTTTTCTTCAAAATTTCTATTTGGGTTTCAAAAGTTGTTTTGAGCCAACTATGATGTAATAAAATGAAAAATAAAATAATTCTAAGTTTGGCTGGCCTTTGAGGCTAAATTTTTGGAACCTTCCTAGGTGGTGGAAAACTACCTATATAAGGAAGGCCCGCAGTGTTGTCTAGGATAGTTCGAAGTAGTTCAGAGTAGTTTTGGGTAATAATTCAAGGCTTTTTCCTACAAAATATTCTAAGGTAAATGCCCATGTGGCTTTGCATATTGTAATTCTAAAATTTATAATTCCACATTTGTGGAGATAATAAGAAGCCCATTATCTGTTCTTGCAAATTGTTGTTCTCTATTTATGCTATGTGTTTGTGGTATTAAGGGGAGTACCCTTCATCAAGTGGTATCAGAGCATGAATTCTTGAGTGTGTAAACAAATCACTGAATGTGAGGAAGTTTGCACCAAGGCCATGGTTTAGGGTTTTAGCGAGCAACATGAAAATATCTCCATGAAGGGAATGTGGTTCAAGAGCTGGTGGTGTGAGACCTGAGGTTAGAGCACTCCAAAGACAAGTGCGAGCATTGCAAGAAGAGATTCATAAAGAAATAAATCTTAATGTTAGAGATGAAAGTGATGATGAAGCCGAAGAAGGAAATTCTGATCAAGAAGGAGAAGACAAAATTATGAACTAAGAGGAAGAAAGGCTTTTTTGAGCCATTTCCAAGATCAGAAAAAGACCTAAGATTGAGGTTCCTGCATTTTCAAGAAGTATTAACCCAGAGGAGTTGATCAACTGGATCAATGAATTAGAAGAATATTTTGAGTATGAAGACATTGAGGATCCTGATCGAGTCAAGTTTGTGAAGGCCAGACTGAAGGGGCATGCAAATATCTGGTGGCAAGAGATTCAATTGGAGTGAAATAGAAGATGAAAGGATAAAATCACAAGATAGGATCAGATGGTAGATAAATTGAAGCAATAGTTCATTCTTGTTGATTATGAGCTTGACCTACTAAAGAAAATGTAAAGTTTGAAGCAAGAAAGAAGATCTGTTCAGGAGTATATAGAGGAGTTCTATCGAATCCTCATTAGAATAGGCCATGTAGAAGCTAATAAGGAGAAAGTTTCCTATTACCTTAATGGGTTTAGGCCGAGCATTCAAGAGGAGTTGAATCTGGTTTAGATGAATAGTATTGAAGAGGGATACTAGTTTTCCCTAAAAGTAGAGGAAAAGCTGAGCAAGAAGTTTGAGAGCAGACAAAACTGAAGAGGTCGTGGTGGAAGATCTGGTGGATGGTCATATGGAGGCTGAGATGAAGATCTGAAAAAGAAGGATGAGGCCAGTAGTAGTCAAAATTAGAGAGGAAACAATTCCAATTGTATCCATGATCATAATAATAGAGATCAGAGAGGAAGAGGAAGAGGACAAGGTTCAGGAAGAGGAGGCTTTTTTGGAACATGTTTTCACTCTCGAGAAGAAGGTCATAATGCATATGAATTTCCTCAATGCCAAGGAAGGATAGATAGGAGAACTAAAGGCCAGGTTATAATTGCACATGTAGAAGAAGATGCTAGATCATCACGTTCTGAAGATGCTGAAAGAGGAGAAATGCTAATTAATAGAATTGTCCTACTGAGTGGTGAGAATGAACCTGAGCAAAGGAGGAGCCTATTTTGCACCAGATCCAAGAGTGAGGATAAGTTTTGTGATGTGATTATTGATAGTGGAAGCACTAAAAATTTGGTGTCAAAAGAGATGGTCACTAAGTTGAAGCTCAAGAGATAGAAACATTGACATCCATATTGGATTGCCTAGGTACAGGATGATCATAGGGTCATGGTCAGTGAACAGTGCATAGAAAAGTTTAAGATTTACGGATACCATGATGAGGTACTATGTGATATCATACCTATGGATGCATGTCATATGTTGTTGGGTAGACCATGGAAGTTTAACATGTGTGTTGTACATTATGGTCATGCGAATACCTATTCCCTGACGAAGGATGGAGTGTGACATAAGCTAAAACCATTGAAGGACACATAAGAAAAGGTATGTGGTAATACAAGGATAACTTTTGTTAATGGAAGAAAATTCTGAGAGGGTATGAGGCATGAGAATATGTGTTTCTCTTTAATTCAAAAAGATGGTAAAGAGGAAGTAGAAGATGTACTTATAGAAGTTGCATATTTGTTGACTAAATTTCAAGATATTGTATCTGATAATGTACCTAATGGATTACCACCAATAAGATCTGTCATTAGATGGACTTGATTCTAGGAGCTAGTTTTCAAAATAAGGCAGCACACAAAATGACACCAGTAGAAAGTGAAGAGTTGAATAGACAAGTGCATGATTTTTTATAGAAGAGGTTGATTTGGGAGAGCCTGAATCCATGTGTTGTACTAGTAGTATTAGCACCAAAAAATAATGGAGAATGGAGGATGTATACAGATTCCATGGCTATAAACAAGATCACAATCAAGTATAGGTTTCCATTGCAATGAATGGATGATATTATGGACTGTTTGAGTGGAGCTGTGTATTTTTCAAAGATAGATCTGAAGAGTGGATATCATTAGATTCAAATTAGAGAAGGAGATGAATGGAAGACTTCCTTCAAGACAAAGAAAGGATTGTATGAGTGGTTAGTAATGCCTTTTGGGCTAACAAATGCACTGAGCACTTTCATGTGGCTCATGAATGAGGTTTTGAAAAAATTTCTAGGTAAGTTTTTCATTGTCTACCTAGATGATATTTTGGTCTTTACTAAGACATTGGAGGAGCATATGATGCATATTCGTATGGTGTTCGAGAAGTTAAGAGAAGAGAAATTTTTGATTAATTTGAAGAAGTGCAATTTTGTGAAGAAAGAGTTAGTGTATTTCAAATTTTTAGTTTCAGTGAAAGGTCTAAAAATTGACCCAGAAAAAGTATAGGCTATCCTTGAATGGCCTACTCCAAGGAGTCCTACAAAGGTAAGATCTTTTCATGGTTTTGTTAGCTTTTACAAAAAGTTTATTAGGAGTTTTAGCAGTATTTGTGGACCCTTGACTGAAACAATGAGAGGAGATAGAAAAGAGTTTAAGTGGACTACTGGGGTAGATAAGAGCTTGAAACTATTGAAACAAAAAGTTACAGAACAATCTATTTTAGCACTTCAAGATTTTAATAAGGTATTTCAAGTAGATTGTGATGCTAGTGGTACTGCAATAGAAGTTGTTATCAGTCAAGAAGGTAAACCTGTTGCTTATTTTAGTGAGATGTTAAATGATGCTAAGAGGAAATATTATCTTTATGATCAGGAATTTTATGCTATAGTTCAAGCATTGAAGAAGTGGAGACACTATTTTCTTCCTAAGGAGTTTGTTTTGTATACTGATCATCAAGCTTTAAAATATTTGAATAGTCAAGGAAAGTTGAATCAAAGATATTTGAAATGGGTTGAATTTTTGCAGAGTTATAAATTTATTTCGAAACACAGGAGTGGAAAGTCTAGCAAGGTTACAAATGTGCTTAGCAAAAGGCAACTATTGCTGACAGAGATATAGATTGAGGTGGTTGGGTTCAAGGAACTCAATAATTTGTATCCAGAGGATCCTAATTTTGGAGAAGCTTGGAAAGCTTGTAGAGAACCTGTTACTCTAGATAGAACAAAGTGGTTGGATTTCATGATCAAGGATAATATGATATTCAAAGGGAGTCAGTTGTGCATTCCATGAAGTTCTATGAGGGAGAATCTCATCAAGGAGAAGCATAGCAAAGGATTGGCTGAACATTTTGGTTGTGATAAAACCCTTGCTTTGGTTAGTGAGAATTATTATTGGCCACAGTTGTAGCAAGATGTCAAGAAGTATGTATAGATTTGTAGAGTATGTCAGATGGAAAAGGGAGTAAAGAAGAATATAGGATTGTATCATCCATTACCTATACTAGAGAAGCCTTGGGAGGATATTAGTATGGATTTTGTTGTTGGTTTACAAAGGAATCAGTGGGGCCATGATTCAATTTTTGTGGTGGTTAACAAATTTTTAAAAATCACACATTTCATTTCCTCCAAGAAGACTAATGATGTAGTTCATGTGGAAGAATTGTTTTCAAAGAAGTGGTGAGACTACATGGTTTTCCAAAGAGTATAGTTTTAGATCGGGACACTAAGTTCATTGGGTATTTTTGGCACACATTATGAAAGAAGTTAAAGATAGATTTGAAGTTCAGTTCATCACATCATCCACATACTGATGGACAGATAGAGGTGGTGAATAGGAGTTTGGGGAATTTGTTGAGATGTTTGGGTGGAGATAAGCCAAAAGGATGGGATTTTATTTTACCATAGGCAGAATTTGCATATAATAATTATGTCAATAGGAGCACTGGTAAATCAAAATTTCAAATTGTATATGGAAGTAGTCCCAGAAATGCATCTATTTGAGGGAGATAGAGAAAGGAGAGATAAGTAGTGTTGAAGCTGAAGATTTTGCAAAAGATTTGAAGAATATCCATGAGGATGTGAGGAAGCACATTACCAAGATGAATGTGTAGTATAAGGCTAAGGAAGATGAGAAAAGGAGGCATAAGGAATTTTAGGTTGGAGATGAAGTCATTGTTCATTTGTGGAAGGAGAGATTTTCCAGTTGGTACGTATAACAAGTTGAAAATGAAAAAAATTGGGCCATGTAAGATACTACAGAAGCATGATTCAAGAAATGCATATGAGGTAGAATTTCCTATTGAGTTGAATATTTCATGAGTATTTAACATTTCAAATTTGACAGAGTATCATGAGGGAGGTGTTGAGGATAAGATCAAAACAACACAATGGAGTATTCCAACAACTATTTCAGCTACCAAGGAGATTGAGGATAACTAGATAGTGGTGTTGGTAGAAGCACAAGGAATAAGACATATGAAGAATATCTGGTCAAATGGAAAGGATGACCTGTTGAAGAATCATCATGGCTGATAAGGGAGGAGGTTAACTATCTTGGTTTTCCTCTTCACACTTGAGACGTGGTAGGGTCACTTCTCAAATTACCTTAGGTGTTTGATGCAGGAGCATCATGGGTGTAAGAGCAATCTTGCATCACCCAAAAATATTTCTAGTTTCTTTTCAATAAGGGCTATCTTGTGTAGAACTACTATTTTTGGAAATTTACGATTTTTAGTAAGTTTTTCATTCAAGCTCAGAATGGTCTATTTTCTTCCCTAGAGGTTCATTTTTGTCATATCAGCTTGCCAGTAAAGTTTCATTGCTAGATCAAGTTTAGTTTTGAAGATATTGAAAATTTTCAGTATTGGCAGCAGGGTACAGAAACTTTGAACTCAGTTTTGAAGGCTTTAGAGGCTTTGGCTAAGGTCTAAAATTTGGTTGAATGAAGCTTTCTTTATTAAAGCAATGTAGAACACTTCATACCCTTTCTAAAATGGGGTCATAATAGTCAATCGGGTCAGCGGGTGATGACTTATGGTCTTCGAAAGTTAAGTCACCCAAAATGGCAGAAAATAAATTTTCTTCAAAATTTTTGTTTGGGTTTCAAAAGTTGTTTTGAGATTACTATGATGTAATAAAATGCAAAATAAAATAATTCTAAGTTTGGTTAGCCTTAGAGGCTAAATTTATGGAACCTTTCCAAGCAGTGGAAAACTGCCTATATAAGGAAGGCTCGTAGTGTTGTCTAGGACAGTTCGGAGCAGCTTAGAGTAGTTCTGGGTAATAATTTGAGGATTTGTCCTACATAATATTGTAATTCTAAAATTTTTAATTCCACATTTATGGAGATAATAAGAAGCCCATTTTATGTTCTTGCAAATTCTTGTTGTTCTCTCTTTTTGTTATATGTTTGTGGTATTAAGGGGAGCACACTTCATCAAGTGGTATCAGAGTAGGAGTTCCTGAGTGTGTAAACAGATTGCCAACTATGAGGTAGTTTTCACCAGGGCCATGGTTTAGGGTTTCAACGAGTAGCGCAAAAATGTTGCCATGAAGGGAACATGGTGGAAGAGATGGTGGTGTGACACCTAAGGTTAGAGCACTGCAGAGACAAGTGAGAGCATTGTAAGAAGAGATTCATAGAGGAATGAATCTTAATGTGAGAGATGAAAGCGAGGATGAAGCTAAAGAAGGAAATTCTGATCAAGAAGGAGAAGGCAAAATTATGAACCAAGACAAAGAAAGGCTTTTTCAGGCCATTTCCAAGATTGAAAAAAGACCTAAGATTGAGGTTCATTCATTTTCAAGAAATCTTAACCTAGAGGAGTTGATCGAATCAATCAATGAATTAGAAGAATATTTTGAGTATGAAGACATCGAGAATCATGATCAGGTCAAGTTTGCGAAGGCCAAACTGAAGGGTCATGCAAAGATCTAGTGGCAAGAGATTCAATTGGAGTGAAATAGAAGAGGAAAGGATAAAATCACAAGATGGGATCAGATGGTGGATAAATTGAAGTGACAATTCATTCCTGCTAATTATGAGCTTGACCTACTAAAGAAAATGCAAACTTTGAAGCAAGCAGGAAGATCTATTCAGGAGTATACAAAGGAGTTCTATCAAATCCTCATCAGAACAAGCCATGCAGAAGCTAATAAGGAGAAATTTTCTCATTACCTTAATGGGTTAAGGCCAAGCATTCAAGAGGAGTTGAATCTAGTTTGGATGAAAAGTATTAAAGAAGCATACCAGTTTTCCCTAAAAGTAGAGGAAAACCTAAACAAGAAGTTTTAGAGCAGACAAAATGGAAGAGGTTGTTGGCAATTTGGCTGAGGTATGTACATGGATGTTGTCATTATGGAAAAATATGTTCCCTATGAAGATCGCATAAGCTGGAAAGTAAGTATGGAAGATTGCAGACTAAAATTGTCTAAGTATGAAACAATGTTTTTGACAGAGCACCTGATATAGTTTGTTTTGGTGACATTCACTCGAGCATGCTTAGAGTTTGTGAAATTGAACATAGAATCTATGGTGTCTAAGGATACCCCATCACAGTGTGCAAAAGATTATGGACAGTACAAACAAAGTTATGATTGTTTTACCGATGACAGAGTATAGCTGACAGAGTAGTTTTGAAGGCAGAACTAGTAAATGAATTAAGGGATTATTTTGCTTGTCAAAATAATGACTTAATATTATAAAGAGCCAACATATTAGATGTTTACTCTTGGATAAAGATGTGGAAGCTGATTGGAGAAAGATATTATGTTTGTATCTTGTATAAAGATGTAATAATGTAATGTACCAAACATACTTGAAATGTAACTGGTGATAGTTGTGTATTATGATAGCGGCAAAAGTTGTTGATGCGAAGTTGTAAGCAATACCATATTATAATCAGTAAACATTTGTATTACTTTTTTGGGCAGTGAACTCATCTGGTAATCAGGTTTTGTATCTGCAACTCCTAACAGGGTTGAGGTTTCTAACAAGGCCTATAGTCCCTTAACAAGGATTGATACACTATATGTTTGTAACAGGTTCCTAACAGAGTCAACATCCTTAACAGGATACTTTTGATTAGTGGATCTTTGTGGGTACCATCCCCACTAGGGTTTTCCCTTGGCCAGGGTTTCCTCAAGAACATATCATGTGTTATGAGTTCTTTACATTTACTGTTATGTATGCTATTTAGTCTCTTATGCTTTAAAGTAATCTATTATATCTATAAGTGGGAAAAAGTAAAAGTTTGTGAAATAATGATTCACCCCCCCCCTCTTAGTATTTCCTATTTCTAACAATTTGTATCAGAGCATAGTTACTTGGAAAAGGAACATTCAAGGAAAGCCTAGCAGCTTGAGTAAGATCTCTATGGATATGGATCAGTTACAAAAGAATCTTGAAGAAGCTCTTGAACAAATTGATATGCTTACTAATGAAAGAAACACTCTAAAAAGAATGTATGATGATGCAAAGAATCTTATTGACAAATTGAAAGGCAGGATAGAAGATCTGAAATCTGAGAAGGAATCTAAAATTCTTGTTGAATATTGTGATGATTTAGAAAAAGAAAATGTGATCCTTAAACATGAATTGAAGATAGAAAATCTAAAGCTTAGCTTGAAAAATGGAAATGACAATCTAAGATTTGAGAATGAAATTTTAAAGAATGAGAATGAATATCTAAAATCTAAACTTGGCAAGATAACATCTGAATTTGATAAAGTCAAATTGTAGTATGATGAACTTGAAAAATACAACAACTTGAGAGACTATATTCAAACAGTGAAAAGATTAATGAGAAAGTATCTTAAGGAAAACCATTCTATGACAAAAATGGTCTTGGATTTAACACATTGAAGATAGTTAGTGAAAGAAAGAAACCAGATCTGAATGCATGTGAAAGCAGTGAAGAAAAGAAGTTAGATGAGAACAAATCTGAAGATGCACCTAAGAAAGAAGATGCATCGAAGCAAGAAGAACCACCGAAGCAAGATGAACCATCCAAAGGTATGCAAAGAGAATTCAAATGTAGATGTTTTTCTTGTAATACTATTGGTCATATGAAGAGAGATTGTACAGGTAAACAATTCAAACCTCTTAATGGATATTGTTATAATTGTCATGATTTTGGACATAGAGCTATTGAATGTAGAAGATCTAAAGTTATTGAGAATAATTACAATAGTAGAATGCCTAGAAATACTAACAATGCAGATCAGAGATCAACTGAAGACATGAAAAGAGGAAATGTAATAGTATGTTACAGATGCAACAAAATTGGACATATTGCTAGAAATTGCAGGACACAAATCAATCAGCAAGCACCTAGATATGGAACCAATGGAATCATTTGTCAGATATGTAACAAGATTGGACATAAAGCAATATTTTTCAGAATGAACAATGGAGGTTATCATCATAACCCTAACCCTAGAAACTATGTAAGTAGGAATGAAAATGTAGAAAACAAAGAGAAAGGTTGTTGTAGCAATGAAGATGAAGTAAATTTTTTTAAAGGCATAGATCAAGGAGGTATATTCAGCACTAAAGGTAATCATGAAGGTAATGTATCTGATGGTAAGAATGAGTCTTTACCTAACCCTTCTTTAAGCACTTAAATTATGTAAATTTCTTTAGTTTAGGAACTTAGAATTAGTGTAGAATTAGATTTTGAATGAGTTAAGTTTTTCATAGTTAGATGAAGGTTTTTTATGTTATGCTAATGCTATGGTTAAGTGCACAAAAAGAAATATTGTGTTTTGCGAGGTCGCAAGAAGATTTATGGTTGCAGGTTTACAGAATTAGCTTTTTGGCATTTTAGCGGAAAAATAATTGAATACGATGTCAGATCGAGTAAATGCTAAGTATTAAAAGATTGAAATTGAAGTTATTGTGATTAGAAGTGATTTGGAGAGTGAAGAAAGAAGTTTGGAAGTGATTTATAGAAGTTTGAAGCGTCTATCAAGTGAAAGCCCTAATTTTGTGAATTTAAGGTATTTATCCGACTAAGATCTTGAATCAGTTTAAGTAATCAGATATAATCATGGATGTGACATTGATTCACAACATTAAGGATAAGAACAAACCTAGAACTAAGAAGGATCCAGTTGAACCCTCAGAAAGAGATGCTAGTTTAGCTTTATCATCCATACCAAATGGAGTTCTTCATTTAGAGAATGTTAAAAGTTATCTTGGATGCAAATATGAAACCCTAAGGGAGAGTAATTTTAATGGTGAATATCAAAAATTGTACAACAAGGATATGTCAGTTAAAAAAGGTTATGAACATCTAGAAAACAATGAAATCACTAAGTACTTTATGAAATATGAATTTGATGATGAGGAGTGTACTAAGATCATTTTGAGTAGGATACATAATGGTAAATTTTGGTTAGAAGATAGAGTTATTGACATAATTGTAGACCTAATTCATGATGTCACTGGATTATCAAAAGTTGGTGCAATTCCACTAAATGAGAAAAACATGAGAAAGATTGTGATTGATAACACCGGTTCAATAAACAATGGTAGAGGTATAGTCATTAGTAAGATTAAGCAAGATGATGTGAGATACTTATGTAAGATTTTGACAAAAAAATTCTATGGAAGTTCTAGAGAAGATGATATGTCAGCAAGTATGGTACACATTGCTTATTTGATGTGTGTGGAGAAGAAGCCTGTGGATATGTGTGAAATTCTGAGAATACAGTTGTTTGAGAATTTGGAAAAGATAAAGAAAGCTGAATACACTCACTTTAGATTTTCCTCATTAGTTACTTACATGTTCTTCCACTTGCTAAGAAGATTTCCTTACACTATTGATTGTAATGATGGTGAGAATACTATGGAAAGAGTCAATAAAGTTTACATGGAACATCTTATTGAGAAGGTTAATGACAGTGTAAAGTTAGTGTTGAAAACTTTTTAGAACATTGTGGTAAATAGATCAAGAATTCCTCCATCCCTAGTTGAGAAATACAAATATGATATATGTTTTATGGTTGATACTAATTTCACTTACATTGAGGTAGTAGAACCTAGACATGAATTCATAGACCCTCTTGGCTATGAAATCTCTGAAGTTGAAACAGAAGGATATGTTAGTAGATTGTTGAAAAGTAAATTGGATGCTCATAGAAATAGATTTGGAACATATGATGAAAACTTTGATTCAGCAAAGACACTTAAGGAAGAGAAACAATCAAAGAAGAGAGTGGAGACTACAATAAAGAAAATTCTAAAAGAAACAAGTATGAGTGAGCAAGAATTTGATATTGCAAGAAAGACTGCAGAAGTAATAAGGAAAAGTGAGATACTATTAGTCCCACCTTTGGCATCAAGTGTAGACCCTTAAGAACCCATTCAAGTTAAGGTAAAGGTTGAAGAACCTGAGAAGGAGCAAGAAATTAGTCAGACAGAGAAACCCTCTTCTTTAGCACCAAGCAAAAGAATGAAGGTAAGTGCTTCAGGACTGGGTAAAAGACAAAAAGTAATTGTTCCACCAGTACCTAGAAGAGTTGCAGAGATAAAAGATGATGAAGTAACAATAAAGAAGAAATCATGGAAACCAAGGATAGAAAGAGTTAATGAAGATATATTGTAGCATGGAGACTTTACCAAGATGAACAAATACTATGATTTATATGGATCCTCTGACAGATTAAATGTAGAGAATGAAATGGTCACACATATGATTTTGGCAAGAAAGAAATTTGATACTATTCATGGAAAGATACCAGAAGATTTGTCTAATAGACTTGTGAGCAGAAAGATGAGAGCACAAGAAGAAGATACTAAAATGAGAGAGAATGTGATAAGACAGTTCTATGACATAAGAGATGATGAACACCTTAAACAAATCCTCAAGCTACTTGAAACCCTATTAAGAACCAAAAGAAGAACTATACAAATAATGGGAGGTCAGTATGAACAAGTGAAGACTAAAACTGAATAGGCAGTTGTGCAAGTGCTAGCAGACTTGGTATCAATAAAAGATAGCAAAGATCAATCAGTTGTAGAACCAGCAGAGAAACAGAGTTCAGAATAGGCAGAGGTAGCAGCAGAGGTAGTTGAAGTTGAAGATGTTCCCTTTTCTTCTATAAACATTGGCACAGAATCTATGGACATTGAAGGAAAAAAAGTTACTTTAGATTTAGATGATGTGGTACTCAATAGTTTGGATAAAATTGTTGACAATTTGGCTTTGGGAGAGCAAGAAAAGAGTATTGAAACAGAGACTACATGAATAGAGAAGCAAATGGCAGCAGTGGTCACTACATTTAGTACACCTATTGTACCTATGATACCTCAAGAGGACATCAGTTTTACCCCTAAGACTAGAAAGAAAAGAGAGATTGGTTCGATGCTTGAAGATTTAGGAAAAAAAGTGGATGATGTTGATCAACTAGATTTGATCACATCTTTGAACAAAATTATTGGGAAAAATAATAAGGTCAAGAATTTGGAAGGTAGCCTGAAAGATTTGACTGAGAAGCTACAAAGTGTTATATCTACAAAAGTCTTTAATTCAGATCCACTTGAAAGAGCAAAGATGGTAATAAATTCTTTTGATGTTGAGTTCATTGATTTGACTGATATTGCTAAGGTTAAGGCTCAGGCAGCTTATGAAGCTGAGATGTTACAGAATATAAGTCAGAATATCAAAAATGACATTGGCAGCCTTGACATATACATTAAGAACTTAAGGAAACATCTTGAGACTAGAAAGTGTTTGTACATTCAGTGTACAAAATCTGAAAATATAATAATTGAGGAAGAGAAGAGGATAAAAGAGAAGCAAGATGAAATTGCAGCAGAGACAAACTCAATGGCCAACCCAAACATAAAGATTAGTGCAGTTGAGAAAAAGATCATAAAATTATGTGATGAGATAAGGACTTTGAATGATGAGAAGAATAGGAAATTTGTTAGGATAAACATCTTGAGAGAGCATGTCTCAATGAAGTTGACTATAATAGAAGAGTAGCTAGAAGAATGTCTTACTGCTAAGACATCATTTCAGAAGTTCAACTTTGAATCTCTTCAATCTTGTCAAATTGCAGCATATAGATTAAGTACTTTACTCAATGTAGTAGAATCAATTAAGAAGTCTTGGGAGAAAGATTTTGAGGCTTGGAAGTCAGAGTTTGCAGATTGTGTTGCAAGCCTACTAGCTTTGCAATAAGATAGTAAGGTAAAAGTTTTGACACAATTTTGTATATCCCTTTCCACCCTTTATTTTGTCATTGTTGTCAAAGGCAGAGAGATACTTAGAAAATTGTCTATATATGATAAGGAAGGATACTCATAGGGGGAGTTCTATGGAGTATTATGAAGTGTTATAGATTATGTGTATATTTTGAGGAGATATAAGGATAATAGTCTATGGCCACAATTTTGATGCAAATTTTGAGATTTTGACTTGTACACTTAGCCAATTTTCTCATATGTTGCCACCAATGACAAAGGGGGAGATTGTTGGCAATTTGGCTGAGGTATGCATATGGATGTTGTCATTATGGCAACATATGTTTCCTATGAAGATCGCATAAGCTGGAAAGTAAGTATGGAAGATTGCAGACTAAAATTGTCTAAGTATGAAACAATGTTTTTGACAGAGCACCCGATATAGTTTGTTTTGGTGATGTTCACTGGAGCATGATCAGAGTTTTTGCAATTGAACATATACTCTATGGTGTCTAAGGATACCCCATCTCAGTGTGCAAAAAAGTATGGATAGTACGAACAAAGTTATGATTGTTTTACTGATGACAAAGTATAGCTGACAGAGCAGTTTTGAAGGCAAAACTAGTAAATGAATTAAGGGATTATTTTTCTTGTCAAAATAATGACTTAATATTATAAAGAGCCAACATCCTAGATGTTTACTCTTGGATAAAGATGTGGAAGTTGACTAGAGAAAGATATTATGTTTGTATCTTGTATAAAGATGTAATATTGGAATGTACCAAACATACTTGAAATGTAACTGGTGATAGTTGTGTATTGTGATAGTGGTGAAAGTTGTTGATGCGAAGTTGTAAGCAGTACCATATTATAATCAGTAAACATTTGTATTACTTTTTTGGGCAGTGAACTCATCTGGTAATCAGGTTTTATATCTACAACTCCTAATAGGGTTGAGGCTTCTAACAAGGCCTATAGTCCTTTAACCAGGACTGATACACTATATGTTTGTAATAGGCTCCTAATAGAGTCAACATCCTTAATAGGATACTTTTGATTAGTGGATCTTTGTGGGTACCATCCCTACTAGGGTTTTCCCTTGGCTAGGGTTTCCTCAAGAACATATCATGTGTTATGAGTTCTTTACATTTACTGTTATGTATGCTATTTAGTCTCTTATGCTTTAAAGTAATCTATTATATCCATAAGTGGGAAAAAGTAAAAGTTTGTGAAATATTGATTCACCCCCCGCTCTCAGTATTTCCTATTTCTAACAAAGGTCATGGTGAAAGATCTGGTGCATGGTCATATGGAGGCTGAAATAAAGATTTGAAAAAGAAGGATGAGGCTAGTAGCAGTCAAAATCAGAGAGGAAACAATTCCAATCATTTCCATGATCAGAATAATAGAGATTAGAGAGGAAAATGAAGAGGATGAGGTTCAGGAAGAGGAGGTTTCTGTGGAACATGTTTTCACTCTCGAGAAGGTCATAGGGCCTATGAATGTACTCAAAACCAAGGAAGGACATATAGGAGAACTAAAGGCCAGGCTATCATTGCACATGTAGATGAAGATGCCAGATCATCACATTCTAAAGATCCTGAAAGAGGAGAAACGCTAATTAACAAATGAGTCCTGTTGAGTGGTGAGAATGAACCTGAGAAAAGTAGGAGCCTATTTTGCACCAGATACAAGTGTGAGGATAAGTGTTGTGATGTGATTATTGATAGTGGAAGCATTGGCAATTTGGTGTTAGAAGAGATGGTCACTAAGTTGAAGCTCAAGAGAAAGAAACACCCACATCCATATCGGATTGCTTGGGTACAGGATGACCACAAGGTCATGGTCAGTGAACAGTTCCTAGTAAAGTTCAAGATTGGCAGATACCATGATGAGGTAATATGTGATATCATACCTATGGATGCATGTCATATGTTGTTGGGTAGACCATGGTAGTTTGATAGGTTTGTTGTACATGATGGTCGCGTGAATACCTATTCCCTGAAAAAGGATGGAGTGCAATATAAGCTAAATCCATTGAAGGACATAGAAGAAAAGGTATGTGGTAATGCAAGGATAACTTTTGTTAATGGAATAAAATTCTTAGAGGGTATGAGGCATGAGCACATGTGTTTTTCTTTAATTCCAAAAGCTAGTAAAGAGGAAGTAGAAGATGTACCTCTAGAAGTTGTAGATTTGTTAAATGAGTTTCAAGATATTGTATCTAATAATGTACTTGATGGATTACCACTAGTAAGGAAGATCCATCATTAGATGTACTTGATTCTGGGAGCCAGTTTGCCAAAAAAAAAGCACACAGAATGACACCAACAAAAAGTGAAGAGATGAATAGACAAGCGCATGAGTTGTTACAGAAGGGGTCGATTCGGGAGAGCCTGAGTCCATGTGTTGTACCAGAAGTATTAGCACCAAAAAAGAATGGAGAATGGAGGATGTGTATAGATTCTAGGGCTATAAATAAGATCACAATCAAGTATAGGTTTCCATTGCCATGGATGGATGATATTATGGACTGTTTGAGTGAAGCTGTGTATTTTTCAAAGATAGATATGAAGAGTGGATATCATCATATTTGGATTAGAGAAGGAGATGAATGGAAGACTACCTTCAAGACAAAGGAAGGACTGTATGAGTGGTTAGTCATGCCTTTTGGGCTAACCAATGCATTGAGCACTTTCATGCAGCTCATGAATGAGGTTTTGAAAAAATTTCTGGGTACATTTTTCATTGTCTATCTAGATGATATTTTAATCTTTAGTAAGACGTTGGAGGAGCATATGATGCATATTCATATGGTGTTTGAGAAGTTAACAGAAGAGAAATTTTTGATTAATTTTAAGAAGTGTAGTTTAATGAAGGAGTTAGTGTATTTGGGATTTGTAGTTTCAGCATAAGGTCTAAAAATGGACCCAGAGAAAGTGTAGGCTATCCTTGAATGGCCTACTTAAATGAGTGCTACAGAGGTAAGATCTTTTCATGGTTTGGCTAGTTTTTACAAAAAGTTTATCAGAAGTTTTAGCAGTATTTGTGGACCCTTGACTAAAACAATGAGAGGAGATAGAAAATAATTTAAGTGGACTACTATGACAGATAAGAGCTTTAAACTGTTTAAATAGAAAATTACAAAACAACCTGTTTTAGCACTTCCAAATTTTAATAAGGGGTTTCAAGTAGATTGTGATGCTAGTGGCACTACAATAGGAGTTGTTATGAGTCAAGAAGGTAAACATGTTGCTTATTTTAGTGAGAAGTTAAATGATGCCCAGAGGAAATATTTTGTTTAGGATTAGGAATTTTATGCTATAGTTCAAGCATTGAAGAAGTGGAGACACTATCTTCTTCCTAAGGAGTTTGTTTTTTATATTGATCATCAAGCTTTACAATATTTGAATAGTCAAGGAAAGTTGAATCAAAGGCATTTGAAATTGGTCAAGTTTTTGCAAAGTTATACATTTGTTTTGAAACACAAGAGTGTCAAGTGTAACAGGGTTGCAAATGCACTTAGCAGAAGGCAACTATTGCTGACAGAGATGCAGATTGAGGTGGTTGGGTTCAAGGAACTCAAGAATTTGTATCTAGAGGATCCTGATTTTGGAGAAGCTTGGAAAGCTTGTACCAAACCTGTTACTCTAGACAAAATGAAGTGGTTGGATTTCATCATCCAGGATAATATGCTATTCGGAGGGAGTCAGTTGTGCATTCCACAAAGTTCTATGAGGGAGAATCTCATCAAGGAGAATCATAGTAGAGGATTGGCTGGACATTTTGGTCGTGATAAAACCCTTGCTTTGGTTAGTGAGAATTATTACTGGCCATAGTTGCAGCAAGATGTCAAGAAGTTTGTATAGAGTTGCAAAGTATGTCAGATGACAAAGGTAGTAAAGCAAAATACAAGGTTGTATCAGCCATTACCTGTACCAGAGAAGCCTTGGGAGGATATCACTATGGATTTTGTTGTTGGTTTACCAAGGACTCATCGAGGACATGATTAAATTTTTGTGGTGGTTGACAGATTTTCAAAGATGGCACATTTCATTCACTGCAAGAAGACTAATGATGTAGTTCATGTGGTAGAATTGTTTTTCAATGAAGTGGTGAGACTACATGGTTTGCCAAAGAGTATAGTTTCAGATCGGGACACTAAATTTGTTGGATATTTTTGGCGTACATTATGGAAGAAGTTAAAGATAGATTTGAAATTTAGTTCATCACATCATCCATAGATTGATGGAAAAAAAGAGGTGGTGAATAGGAGTTTTGGGAATTTATTGAGATGTTTGGTTGGAGATAAGCTAATAGGATGGGATTTGATTTTACCATGGGCAGAATTTGCATAGAATAATTTTGTCAACAGGAGCACTGGTAAATCACCATTCCAAATTGTATATGGAAGTAGTCCTAGAAATGCATATGACTTGAGGAAGATAGGCAAAGGAGAGATAAGTAGTGCTGAAGCTATGGATTTTGCAGAACATTTGAAGAACATCCATGAGGAGGTGAGGAAGCACATTACCAAGATGAATGCACAGTATAAGGATAAGGAATATGAGAAAAGGAGGCATAAGGAATTTTAGATTGTAGATGAAGTCATGGTTCATTTGCAAAAGGAGAGATATCTAGTTGGTACATATAAAAAGTTGAAAATGAAAAAATTTGGGCCATGTAAGATACTGAAGAAACATGATTCAGGAAATGCATATGAGGTAGAATTGCCTATTGAGCTGAATATTTCACTTGTATTTAACATTTCAGATCTGATGGAGTATCATGAGGGAGGTGCTGAGTATGAGATCACAACAACATAGTGGAGTATTCTAGCAACTATTTTAGCTATCAAGGAGATTGAGGATATACTAGATAGTCATGTGGGAAGAAGCATGAGGAATAGGACATATGAAGAATATTTGGTCAAATGGAAAGGATGACCTATTGAAGATTCATCATGGCTGAAAAGGGAGGAGGTTAATTGTCTTGGTTTTCCTCTTCACACCTGAGACATGATGGGTTCACTTCTCAAATAACCCCGGGTGTCTGATGTAGGAGCAATCTTGCATCACCCAAAAATATTTCTGGTTTCTTTTCAATAAGGGATATCTTGTGCAGAGCTGCTATTTTTGGAAATTTACTATTTTTAGTAAGTCTTCCATTTGAGCTCATAATGGTCTATTTTCTTCCTTGGAGGTTCATTTTGGTCATATCAGCCTTCCAGTAAAGTTTTATTTCCAGATCAAGTTTTATTTTGAAGATATTGAAAATTTTCGGTATTGGCAGCAGGGTACAGAAAGTTTGAACTCACTTTTCAAGGCTTTAGAAGCTCTAGATGAGGTCAAAACTTTGGTAGAATGAAGCTTTCTTAATTCAATTGTTGTAGAGCGCTTCGTTCCCTTTCCAACATGGGGTCATAATAGTCAATCGGGTTAGTGGGTGATGACTTATGGTCTTCGAAAGTTGAGTCACCCGAAATAGCAAAAAATAATTTTTCTTCAAAATTTCTGTTTGGGTTTCAAAAGTTGTTTTGAGTGGACTATGATGTAATAAAATGAAAAATAAAATAATTCTAAGTTTGGTCGGCCTTAGAGGCTAAATTTCTGGAACCTTCCTAGGCGATGGAAAATTGCCTATTTAAGGAAGGCCTATAGTGTTGTCTAGGACAGGTCGAAGCAGTTCAGAGTAGTTCTGGGTAATAATTCAAGGCTTTTTCCTACATAATATTGTAAAGGAAATGCCGATGTGGCTTTGCATATTGTAATTTTGAAATTTGTAATTCCACATTTGTAGAGATAATAAGAAGCCCATTTTCTGCTCATGCAAATTGTTGTTGTTCTTTGTTTCTGTTATGTGTTTGTGGTATTAAGGGGAGCACCCTTCATCATACTGTCCCAACAACTTGCCTCCAATGTACATGAGATACATTTCCTTCAAGAAACATTATCCTAGCAGCATCCAGTATTGTTCTATTTCTTTGCTCTGCTATCCCATTTTCTTGTTGAGTCCTAGGAGAAGATGTTTGTCTGTGTATTCCATGCTCTTCATAATATAAATTGAATAGATTTGAACTAAAATCTCTACCTCTGTCTAATCTCAAACCTTTTATCTTTAAGCCTGATTCATTTTCTACTTTTTCTTTAAATAATTTTAATTTGTCAAATGCTTCTGATTTATCTTTCAAGTAAGTGATCCACATGATTCTAGAAAAGTCATCAACAAAAGGTATAAAATGCCTTTCAACATAGCATGATCTTGTCCTTCTAGGTCCACATAGGTATGTATGTATCAGATCCAACTTTCCTTTTGTTGTATATGATTTACTTTTATAACTGCTTCTAGTCTTCTTTCCCATAACACACTCTCTACACATAGTGTTAGATGGTTTTACAATTTTAGGTAGGTGTCATACTAAATCAGTCAAGCTTTCTTTACAAATATTGTCAAAGTTAACATGAAAAAACCTTCTATTCCATAACCAACTATCATCTATCTTCACAACAAAATAAGAAGCTTCAAATGTATTTAACTCAAATACATTACCTCTAGATTTAGTACCAGTTGAAATCAGATTTCCTATCTTACTTCTGATAAAACATTTCCCATCAATGAATTTCAATTGATATCCTTTGTCCATCATCTATCCAACACTCAACAAGTTATTCTTGAGTCCATCAACATGTAGTACACTGTCAGTATTAGTCTTTCCATCCAAAGAAATAGATCCTACTCCTGTGATAGACTTAAGTATATTGTCTCCGAATCTTACAAAACCACCATCATACTTATTTAGGTTAGAAAAATTGTTTCTATCTCCATTCATATGATGTGAGAAACCAATGTCTATAACCCATTCAAGTTTCTTATCAACATGTGATACTAAAGCTTTTTCCTCATGTAATGGTTTTGCATCTTTGATAGCAATAAATCCAATCTCCTCCTCATCAAAATCATCATAAAAAATACCTTCACTAGCATAATAACATTCCTTTTCTTTTGAATAATTAGAATTGAAAAACTTAGGTTTTTGTTTAGGAACTCTTGTAGGATATCTAGATGCAAAGTGACCTATCTTATTGCATGAAAAACATTTCAAAGGAAAATTTCCTTCAAATTTACCCTTACCTCTCTTTTCTCTTCTAGCGATCAAGGCAACAAGGTCATCTAGCTTTCTTTCTTCTTCTTGTATTTGTTCCCATTCATCAACATACTCATGATGCAGGAGCATCTTGGGTCTTGAGAAATCTTGCATCACCAAAAAACATTTTCAATTTCTTGTACCTATTTGATGTTTGTTTTTGTAGCCATTGCTGCAGTTGGTTTTTGTTGGACTACAACTGATTTGGAATTTGATTGAAGGATTTGTGATTGCAAGATCACTGAGGAGTTGCTGATTAGATATGTAATATGATTAAATCAGTATTATGTTGTCATTGATGTCAACTAGTTTGACAATATTTATCTTGTAAGTTACTACATCGAGACATCTGAAGAAAAATGGAAAAGAGATGAAGAATAGAGAAATCTACATGAGGAAAGATGTACATGACATATGAGGATAAGGAAGACATTGAGTAACTTATTGATGAGTCTATGACTTGATGATATTGACTTCATTATGTTGCATTCATCTATAATGAAGTATAGAGCTGAAAGACACAAAGTAGTGTTGTCGGTAAATGAAGCATTTCTAGTATACACTAACGGAGTGTAGTGTATACCGACCGCAGTATTAACCAAGCAGTGTTCACCGACTTACTCTTTGTTAACTGAGGAGGACAAAATGAATTAAATGATTAGTTTAGCCGATAAGATTGATGAGCTGGAAAAAGTATAACATTGAGGTAATAGATAAAGTTTGTTACACAGATCAATGGCTGACAAAATTCAAAGAAGATCTAATGAAGCAAATTGAAATGTGTTATTGACACAAGTATTGAGAAAGTTTTAAGTGGAAAAATCTATGAATGTGATTAAGTATAAAAATTTGATGGTGGAGAAGAAAATGATTTACTCGTCTATATAAGAGAACAAAATTTCTTTATGAAAGTGCTAAAAAAAGAAGAAACTACAGGATTATCGCATGAATAAGATTTTCATGCATTTTGATCATACTAGTTAGTAAGAATTGAGCTGTAGAGCAATTACTGAGCTATAGAGAGAAGTTACCGATGGACAGTAAGTTGATACATTATTGAATCTAAAGTGAATTATTGATCAAAAGGATTTTTATGGACTAAATATTGATCTGTAATCTGCAACTGAAGTTGTATTAAGGCAGGTCATTTTACTATTACATATTTAACCATTGTATACAGTCTAAATCTCTTAACTGAGTGGACTCTGAAAGTCTTATGATGTATCATTCATAGAATGAACATTGTTATCCTATCAACCCCATAGTGAATGCTAGTTGGATGATAACTTCTAGTCTAAAATCCTCTAACAAGGTCACACCTGATAGTGTGTTTGTAACCTTTAACAAGGTTGGGTCTTAACCGACCTCACTTTAGCAGAGTGAACAATTTTGGGTTGCCAATCCCAGGTGGTTTTTCCCTTCACAAGGTTTCCACATTAAATCTCTTGTGTTATGTGTTGATTGTGATATTTGTTTGTTATCATACTTTTCATATTACATGTTAGATTTGATTGGTAAATAGTTATAAGTATTAGACTAGTAATTGGTAAATGCACAGATAGTGAGAGTTATTATTGCTTACCGACAAGAAGAAATTGATTTGTATTATACATTTTGTTTTGGGACACTCGATAACTGATTCACCCCCCTCTCAGTTATTCTAACAATTGGTATCAGAGCTACATTGCTTGGAACAGAGTTTTAAGGACTTAAGCATAAAGGTCTCAAGATGTATAAGAGGGAAGTACCGAAACTAAATAAAGAACTTCATAGTATGGAAAATCAGAATGAAGCTGCACATATCTGGAATTGGGAACTCAACATTAGATCTAATGCAAAATGGCTACATACAACCACCCACTGGTCCCCTAACTGTTGATCAACTAAAAGATAAGCATGAACACAATGTTACTATGATGGAACTTGCTACTACCTGTACTGACACTGAATTTGAAGATATCAAGACATGTACAACTACCAAAGGAATGTGGGATAAATTAGCACAAATCTATAGTGGAGATCTGAATGTCAAAAGAGCCCGAGCTGAAAGTCTGAGAGGCAGATTTGATGAAATGAGAATGAAAGAAGGTGAGAACATTGTCCAAGATTCAAATAGACTCAAAGAAGTGGTACATGCTATTAGAGCATCTGACGGAGTAATTGATGATGAAAAAATGATAAGCAAGATTCTCAGAACTTTGCTACCGGTTTTTGCAATCAGGATTTCTACAATTCATGAAACAACAGCTACATCCAACCTCACTCTTGACACTCTGATTGGTAAAATTACAACCTTTGAATTAAACAATTTTGATAACATTGTTGTTCCTTCTATTGAATCCACTTTCATGTCTTCTCTAAAGATTGGAAAGTCTAGCAGGAATAGTAAGAATTGTGATAGTGATGAAAATACCGATGATGAACTTGATGAGCTTGAAGCACTTATGGCCCAAAGATTGCCCAAAGGAAAAGGAAGCTATAGAGGTAAGCTACCTTTATCATGCTTCAATTCTAAAGAAGTTGGTCACATCACTACTAGATGTCCATAGAAAAAAGATGATGATAGATCCAAAGACCGATCTGAAGGAAGCTATGGGAGAAGAGTCAACAGAGGTTACCGACACAACAATAGAGACAAATGAGATGAAAAAGGCAAAAAGGTATGTTACATAGCTGAAGATATTGAAAATGAATCTGATTCTGATGATGATATAGAAGTTGTATTTGTTGCTATGAAAGATGACTCAGAAGAGGAAGAGAAACATGAAGAGACAACACTGATCTCTAAAGTAAGTAGAAATGATACATGGATCATAGATAGTGGCTGCACATATCATATGACCGGTGATGTAGAGAAGTTTGATCATCTTGTTGAATATAATGGAGGATCTGTGAGAATGGGAAATGATGCACCTTGTATGGTAAGAGGTAAAGGCTCATTGATGATCAATGACAGATTACAATGTGAAAATGCATATTGGGTAGATGGACTGAACTATAATCTGATAAGTGTGGCTCAGCTAAACAATTTAGGCCACTGACTGGCTTTTGAGAGCAAAAAGGTAAATATTTATGATGGAGGAAGACTTGTCAGAATTGGTACACAATCCAGAGGTAATTTATTCTATCTTGATATAGATCATTCTTCTTGTTTGTTAATAAAGGATGAAGATGCTTGGCTATGGCACCAAAGGTTATGCCATGTGAACTTTGACAACATGATCAAGACTAGTAGAAAGAAAAGAGTTAGAGGATTTCCTAACTTGACAAAACTTGATCATGCCATGTGCCATGAATGTCAGAAAGGTAAGATGACTAAGTCTAGTTTTAAAAGAAAAGACTATTCAAAAAGAAGATACTTGAATTGGTTCATACTGACCTATGTGGACCTATGAGAACTCAGAGCTATTCTGGTGATAGATATTTTATTCTTTTTGTTGATGATTACACTAGACTGATGACTGTTATGTTCTTAAAAGAGAAATCTGAAGCTTTCAAAATGTTTAAGTGGTATAAAGCTAAGGTAGAGAAAGAAACTGGTAAGGAAATAAAGTGCTTAAGATCAGATAGAGGAGGTGAATTTATCTCTGATGAATTTACTAAATTTTGCAATGAGCATGGAATCAAGAGGCAGGTATCTGCACTGAGGACACCTCAACAAAATGGCATTGCTGAAAGAAGAAATAGGTCTATAATTGATTGTGCTAGAACATTGATGATACAAAAGAATGTTGCTCAAACATATTGGAGGGAAGTTGTCAGCATAGCTGTATATGTTCTTAACCGAGTACAACTGAAGAAGGACTCCAACCGAACACCTTATGAACTATGGTTTGGACAGAAACCTACTGTAAGTTATTTCAGAATTTATGGAAGTAAATGCTTTATCTTGAAAGATGAGAGAAATGGTAAATTTGATTCTAAAGGAGATGAAGGAATATTTCTTGGATATTCCACTACAAGTAAAGCATACAAATGTTTGAATAAAGCTACAAATAAGATTGTTGAAAGTACTAATGTTCATGTTGATGAGTTTGATGACAAGTACATAGAGGAAAGTACAAAGGAACTGGAAGACTATGGTAGATTCACTTACATTGAACATCCAGAGTATCTACTGACACCGCAAGCTGTAACTACCGGTCACCAGGGAAACAATGCAGTACAATAGGCACCGCAAACGGATGAACATGAAGAAGCTGTCGAGCAAGGAAATGACCCTGAGCAGGATGAACAAGAAAGGAGAAATCAAGTTTTAGCTAGTTTTGTCAGGAGACATCATCCTAAAACACAAATCATTGGAGACAGACATGCTGGAATGCAAACCAAAAGCAAAACAAGACAAGGTACATGTCTAATTTGTGAGTTTGAAACTAAAACTGTGAAAGTTGCATTAGCGAATGAAGAATGGGTTAATGCAATGAAAGAGGAAATGGAACAAATAGAAAATAAAAAAACCTGGTCCTTAGTACCCCAACCAAAAGATAAGAATGTTATCAGTACTAAGTGAATATACAGGAATAAATTGAATAAAAATGGTGAAGTCACAAGAAATAAGGCTAGATTAGTATGAAAGGGATATGCACAGGAAGAAGGCATTGACTATGGTGAGACATTTGCACCTGTTGCTAGATTAGAAGGAGTTAGAATGCTACTTGCATATGCTGCACATAAGAAATTCAAAGTCTATCAAATGGATGTGAAGTCATCATTTTTGAATGGTATACTTGAAGAAGAAGTCTACATTGAAGAACTTGAAGGATTTGTTGATCCCGACAATAAAGATATGGTATGTAGATTACATAAAGCTTTATATGGATTAAAGAAAGCACTGAGAGCATGGTATGAAAGACTGCATACTTACTTGTTAAGTATTGGATTTGTTAGAACAAGTGAAAACAACAATCTATATGTGAAAGGTGATATTGATGATACTATTATCATTGCTAAAATATTTGTTGATGATATTATCTTTGGTGGATCGGATCTTGTCTGCAAGGAATTTGCTGATGAAATGCAAAAGGAATTTGAAATGTCTATGTTTGGAGAGATTAAGTTCTTTCTTGGACTACAAGTGATTCAGCAGAGTGATGGCATATTCATCATACAATCTAAATACATAAAGGAAGTACTAAAGACATTTGGCATGGAAGATGCTAAACTTGTAGGAACATCGATGGCTACTGGATGCAAATTAACAAGGGAGGATGAAACTACTAAGGTAAATCAGACACTTTACCGATCTATGATTGGTAAGTTAATGTACGTAGTTCACAGTAGGCCAGATATAGCACATGCTGTGGGAATTGTTGCAAGATTTTCTACTAACCCTAGAGAATCACACATGATAGCTACAAAAAGGATCTTAAGATACTTGAAGAAAATAAAGAATTATGGATTATGGTATTCTAAGGAAGGGAAGTTTGAATTGAAAGTTTACACCGATGCTGATTGGGCTGGAAATGTGGATGATAGAAAAAAACACAACCGGAGGAGCATTTTTCTTTGGTGAAAGACTTGTAACCTGGACAAGTAAAAATCAAGCTTGTATTTCTTAGTCTACAGCTAAAGTAGAGTATGTTGCTACTGCTACTAACTATTCAAACATTGCATATATCAAACAAGTGTTGGAAGGAATGAATGAGGTAATCACCGAACCAGTGATTATATAATGTGACAACACTAGTGCTATTAATATTTCAAAGAATCCTATGATGCACTCTAAGACAAAGCATATATCTATTAAGTATCATTACTTAAGAGAACAAGTGTAAGAGAAGAAAGTTAAGTTAGAATTTGTTACATCTAAAGAACAACTTGTAGATATTTTTACAAAGCCCCTACCAAAGGACACATTTGAATACTTAAGGACTAGACTTGGGGTCCGTCCCCTATCTATCGGTCACTAAGGTGATCTGGATGTTGCATCAGCCAACTTTTATTAGAAGATCATTCATGTTGATGCAGCATAGTTCACACTTTAAATAATGTTCAAGGTTGTGATTAAGTTTGAGAACTTGAACCAATGAGATATCAGTCTACAGAGGAACAGAGGAAGTACCGAACACCACAAAGAGTTACTTGGCTACTACAGAGCTGATTGTTTATTTGTTTCTTTGGCATTGCTGTCAAAGGGAGAGATAAACCATATGAAATGAAAAGGGGAGAGATAAACAACATACATATGAAAAGGAACAAGCACCGATGATAACTATCTAAGGGAGAGACAATCTGAATGAGATAGAGTATTGAATATCAGTTACAGAGAACAGAAGCAAGAACAGGAGAACTGAAAAGATCACAACTATAGAAAGGTAAAGTTGTATTACTTAATGCTGGTTTAGTAACGTAGTGATTAAACATATTAAATCTATTTGACTTACAACATTTGTTCACAAAGTTGTAGAATGTATGTTTGGTATGTGTATGGTACATTTCATATTACTTGAGTTGTGATCAATGCCAAAGGGAGAGATTGTTGGACTACAACTGATTTGGAATCTGATTGAAGGATCTGTGATTACAAGATCATCGAGGAGTTGCTGATTAGATATGTAATATGATTAAATCAGTATTATGTTGTCATTGATGTCAACTAGTTTGACAACACTTATCTTGTAAGTTACTACACTGAGACATCTGAAGAAAAATGGAAAAGAGATAAAGAATAGAGAAATCTACATGAGGAAAGATGTACATGATAGATGAGGATAAGGAACACATTGAGTAACTTATTGATGAGTCTATGACTTGATGATTTTGACTTCATTATGTTGCATTCATCTATAATGAAGTATAGAGCTGAAAGACACAAAACAGTGTTGTTGGTAAATGAAGCATTTCTAGTATACACCGATGGAGTGTAGTGTATACCAACCACAGTATTAATTGAGTAGTGTTCACTGACGCACTCTTTGTTAATCAAGGAGGAAAAAATGAATTAAATGATTAGTTTAGCTGATAAGATTGATGAGCTGGCAAAAGTATAACATTGAGGTAATAGATAAAGTTTGTTACACAGATCAACGACTGACAAAATTCAAAGAAGATCTAATGAAGCAAATTGAAACCTGTTATTGACACAAGTACCGAGAAATTTTTAAGTGGAAAAATCTATGACTGTAATTAAGCAAAAAAAATTGAAGGTGGAGAAGAAAATGATTTACTCGTCTATATAAGAGAACATAATTTCTTTATAAAAGTGCCAGAAAAAAAAGAAACTGTAGGATTATCATGTGAATAAGGTTTTCATGCATTCTAATCATACTAGTTAGTAAGAACTGAGCTACAAAGCAATTATCAAGCTACAGAGAGTAGTTACCGACAGACAGTAAGTTGATACAGTATTGAATCTAAAGTGAATTATTGCGCAGAAAGATTTGTATGGACTAAATATTAATCTGTAATATGTAATTGAAGTTGTATTAAGGTATGTCATTTTACTATTACATATTTAACCATTTTATACAGTCTAAATCTCTTAACCAAGTGGACTATGAAAGTCTTATGATGTATCATTCATAGAATGAACATTGTTATCCTGTCAACCCCATAGTGAATGCTGGTTGGACGATAACTTCTAGTCTAAAATCCTCTAACAAGGTCACACTTGACAGTGTGTTTGTAACCTTTAACAGGGTTGGGTCTTAACTGACCTCACTTCAGAAGAGTGAACAATTTTGGGTTGCCGGTCTTAGGTGGTTTTTCCCTTCACAGGGTTTCCACATTAAATCTCTTGTGTTATGTGTTGATTGTGATATTTGTTTGTTATCATACTTTGCATATTACATGTTAGATTTGATTGGTACATAGTTATAAGTATTATAATGGTAATTGGTAAATGCATATATAGTGAGAGTTATTATTGCTTACCGACGAGCATAAATTAAAGAAATTGATTTGTATTATACATTTTGTTTTGGGACACTGGATAACTGATTCACCCACCTCTTAGTTATTCTAACAGTTTCTTGCCTTGCAAAGTTAATGCTATGCCATGGACCTATTTTGTGACATTCTCCTAAGAGCATATGTCCTAATTCATTCGGACCTGGAAGTTATCACCATTTCCCTCGAGTATCGATTCTTTGCCAGTTTCATAGGAACTGATTTTGCCTTGCACGGTTTCGTGTGGGAAAATTAGATCTTGTGAAGTTCAAAATATGTTCTTGGATCATGTGTGGACCAAAATATAATGACGCATCATTCTTTTTTCTTTCTTTCTTTAGTTTTGGTTTCTCCTCTTAAGTGGACCTATATTGTAATTAAATGCCTGACTGGTCGACTTGTGTCTTTGTTGGCTATATATTTGGAGATTGGGTTGATGTAGAGGGTAGTATTCATAAGATTAGAGCCCCAAGAAGGATAGAAGATGGTAGGATGTGAGCTATGATTTTGATTGCATAATTTCATTATATAAGGCCAAAACCTAGAAGGCCTCACAACCGGGCATGTTGAAAGATTTAATATAATTGCACCAGTGTTGTTTCCAGTTGCTTGTCTCATATCCATTGTGTTTTTACCACTTTATGTGGTTTTCATATTGATTCCATGTGTAACTCTGAGTAGGGCTTTTTTGTAGATTTAAGTAGATTGAATTAACCTTGATTCTGCCTTTACCTTCCCTGCCCTTGTGTCAACTCACCAAGATCTTCTTTTATATTATCACCGCTGGTGCTCATAATTGTAGATATTGTATTTTTGTGTGTAAATGCCTTGAATGTTGTTTCTACTTTAGGTACATAATCTCCCATTTCTGTAGCTTCAAAGGTAGTTAGCTTTGCAGTCAACATTTCTCTGCTGAAGTTTGCAGTCAAAGGTATAATCTCTTCTATAGCCTGAAATTTGGTCTTGTAAAGAGGTGTCATTGATATGAGGATCTTCACAATGACTTCTTCCTCTTCATAAGTGCCTTTGGAATTTCTAATTCCAATCACAACCTTTTTTACTCTCTATACATAAGCTCTAATATTTTCACCATCTCTCATTTTCAACTTCTCCATCTTTTTTTTCCAGTTCTGTAACATTTCTTGCTTGGTAAAATTGTCTCCTTCATACAATGCTTCTAATCTTGTCCAAATCTTGTGTGTTGAATCCAAATATTTCACCTCAGTAAATTCTCCTTCAGAAAGTACACTGATTAATGCTTCCCTTGAGACCATGTTATATGAAAATTTATTATATTCATCATCAGTAGCTTTATTCAATTCATCCTTAGCCTTCATGGTTACATTTTTCCTTGTGATCATCTAGTAGGTGATACCAAAACATAGAAAATGGGTTCTCATCCTATTCTTCAACTGTCAAAGTTTTCAAGATCAAATTTTGGACTATCCTTCCTATAGAATGCCATCTCCAAGATCACCTCAAGCTATTAAGCTCTCTCTAAGGACTAGTAGCTTTGATACCAATTGTTAGGAATAATAGTCAACCAATACAACTGAGAGGGGGGGTGAATCAGTTGTATAAAAGATTATTAAACTTTAAACTTTAATTAGTAGCAATATCAAATAAAATGAACATAATGAATGCCAACATAGTAAAACAATATTTGTTGTCAATGAAACCCTATTAAAGGTAAAACTCCAATGGGAATTAGTACCCACAAATCATGTACTAAGAGTATTGTATCCCTATTAAAAGATCTAGTGTTGTTAGAAGTTGATTAAAATATTATAGTACATAGTCCTTGTTAGAAGACAGACCCAGTTAGGAGTCAAAGAAAAGAGTAGGCTCATTACCTAGGCTCAATGCCCAAAGAAGGTTAAGTCCACCTTCAGAACTCACTGTTTGAAACACAAGTGTATATAAGGAAATACATAATTCTTTTAAAATGTTTTATAGTAACTATCTTTTCTTGATTAGCTCCAATGAAGTATATATTATCCTCTGCTCTACATCTAGTAGATAAAAGCTCGTAGCTTCCACAATCCTCTTTAACATTACATCCTTGCTACATATATTTTCAAAAAAAGAAAAGATCTTACATATATACCCTATTACAAATAAATGATTAGGTCAGACAATTAGGCTTTCCTAATTACACAACTCTTTGCTAAGATACACACGATATCTAAAAAAATTATACAACGTCATTTATATTTCAACAATTAAGGTCTGACATCCATAATTCATGCTTTCCATTCATAATACATGCTACAACTCTGAAGTTGGCTTCCAAATAGGTCTCCTCTAGAACACATGCCATTATTGATGTCATCCTACTTTCCATGACTTATTAAGACCAATAGACATTCCTTAGTATGCTATTTGACATCCCTTAAGCTCACATATACTGAATTCACATTGCTTGTAAGATATAATCAAAACACAAAGACTTACTCTATCAACTTCCATTGTCACAATCTATTAACCATTCTTCACCAAATCTTCTATAACTAAACCAATATGGAATATTACATCATGCAATCTTAGATATAAGATCAAAACATCTTCCCGTACACACAACTATGTTTGCACATTCTATAATAGCCAATCTACTTTCTTCATAGAAACATATGTTGACATCAGTGAAAAAACATGAATGACATTAGTATAGCTTCCAATTCCAACAAAAAGATAACTTAGTGATTGAACATATTAAATGCATTAGCAATATCCAAAAGGTGCATTGGTGACACCAAAAGGTACTACAAAAAATTCATAATGCCCATACCAAGTACAAAAAGTTGTTCTATGAATGTTCGATTTGTGAATCCTTAACTAATGATAGCCTGACTTAAGATCTATCTTGGAAAATACCTTGGCTCTTTTCATATGATAAAAAAGATCATCAATCCTTGACAAAGGGTACCGATTCTTAATGGTTACTTTATTGAGTTGACGATAGTCAATGAACAAACTAAGTGAATCATCCTTCTTCTTAACAAAGATAACTTGAGCTCTCCAAGGTGACACACTTGGTCTGATAAATCCTTTTTCCAAGAGTTCTTCTAGCTTAACTTTAACTCACTTAACTCTTGAGTGGTCATGTGATAAGGAGCTTTGGAGATAAGCTCAGCTCTTGGCACCAAATTCTATGCAAAAATCAATGTCTCTTTTGGGAGGCATTCTAGGAATCTCAATAGGATAGACATCTTCAAACTCTTTAAGTAAAGGGTGTTCAAGTATAATCTCTCTATCTTCCTTGTCAACCAAGTCATCAACTGAGACTGCAAGAAGTTGGCATCCCTTTCTAATGCATTTCTTATGTTTCATAGCTGATATTATCTGAAATGATATAGGCCATTGGATTCCCACAATAGTGTTTGGCTTCCCCAAATCATCCAATCAATGAACAATCATCTTTCTACAATCTATCCTAACTTCATGAGTTGCTAACCAATCCATTCCTAAGATGACTCCATATGATCCAAGAGGAATAACTCAAAGATCTACATTGGTAGAGAAAGGTCCTAATCCCATGTTGCATCTTTGAACATACAAATGTGTGGTCATTTTAGCCCCTGAGGCTAGCTCTACCTGCCACTTAACTCCTTGCCCTAATACCGCTATCCTACACTTTTCTATCAAAGAAGGAGATATGAAGGAGTCAGTTGCTTCTGAGTCAAAGAGAATAGAAATATTTTTACCCTTTAATGAACCTAAAGTCTCAATGACCATGTTAAACACCCTGTAAGACTGACCAACATCTCCTATCATTGGTTCTAAAACTACTTAATTCTGATTGGTGAAATTAGTGCACTGAGGGAAGTGAACTACAATGAGCCCTTGTTACCCTCAAGAATAACACCCAGTATTCTTACCAAAGCTCTTTGTAGGAGGTGCAATAGGTTGTTGATAACCTCCTCTATTGAAATTTTTAGAATTATAGGATTATGGAGGAGGAAACCTTTGTTGAGTCTAATAATTGCCTCAATTATGGGGTTGTTGAAACTTCCCATTTCTTTGGTTATTATTTTGAAACTTCTTCTTAGGGAATTTCTATCCACCTTTGAAAAATGATTGTTGGTTCTTGGAATTGGAATTCCCTTGATCAAAGTTTCCTTTAGATCCTAATCCAGCATTGAAATTTTGGCCACTAGAATAGCCACCTTTTTCTTTAACCTTTCTTTCAACTAGGTATGCCTTAGTGATGGCATCTCGAAGATTCTTGAGTTATAAGACTACCACATCTCCTGATATTCATTCATACAAACCTTTGATGAAATGTTGGACAAGAATGGATTTGTCATATCTATAGCTTGAGAAAGGCTCTTCCTTTTGAACTCATCCACTGACATGTTTTCTTGCTTAAGCTGGTGAAATTATTCTACTCTTCCCTATCTCCACTGATCAGACATGAATCGATCCTTAAATATTTCTAGGAAAAATTCCCAAGAAATAGTATTGATGGTGACTTGAAGTTTGTCTTCTTCCATATTCCACTAGGTAGATGAAAATTTCCTTAGATTCAAAATAGCACATCTATCCTTGACATTATTACTAAGAAGGTGCATAGAGAAACACCTCTCAAGGTCAAACAATCAATTTTATGTGGTAGATCCCCCTTCGTTGCCATAGAAAAGGGTCACCTTGACCTTGAGTAAGTCCTTCATGTGAGCAGTATCCCTATCCTTAGATTCTTGCATATCTTTCCTTCTCCTAGGGATTCTATCCCTTTCCCTATCTTGGTGTTGAGCTTGGTTTTGTTCTTCAAAATTGACTCCATTTTCAATGTTGTCAAGTCTATGCAAAAGTTATTGCATAAGTTGTCTAAGTTGGGGTCCTTCTGATTCATTACTCTAACTCTCATTTCTATGATTGTCTTGATCATGTTCTCCCTCATATTTCCCATGGGAACTCTCTGGGTGAGATCTTTAGGAAGACTCTTGAACTCTATGCTCAGCTCTTCCATGGGTAACAAGAGGCATCCTGGAAGAGTGGTGTAACATCAATTTTAGGTACTAGTTTCAAGTGAGAATTCAATTTCTTGAAAAGTTTGAGTTCTAAACATAAATACACCCTGAGCTCCTAGTTTAGCAACCAGGGCTATGATACCAAATGTAATATCCCCACCAAGGAAACCATAATGAATTAGGTCTTTTGACTTAAAATCACAACTTATTTTTTTTTTCTAACATTAGATCATTTCATTATTACATTCACAAATACATTCATTTACCAACATTAAGAATTGGATTTCATTACTTAATCAAAATGAATTCCATTCCTTTCATTTACTTTTTCATTTCAGAATAAGAGAGAGATAGAGAGTAACATTTCATTCCTAATTATATCTTTTACTTCCTAACTCATTTCCATTTCTCTTTTTCTACACATTGGATAAATTCCTTTACAATTCACATTTAAAATTTTACATAGGAAAACATTTCTTCTTATTTCAACATAGGAGAGATAGAGAAGATAAATTACACTTTTTATTTCAACTTTGAACTATCAAATAATATCCCTTGAAATAAACCCCTAGAACTATCCCTCCCTGATTACATTGTCGTGTTCTTCTCAAATACAATTTTTGATAATGAATTCAATTACAATAATAAGTACATGAATGGATCAAAGGCTTTACATCAATATCTTTAGATCCTTTCTTTTAATAATACATGATACAAATTAGGAAGATCTTAATCATTGCATGAATCTGAATTCATGCAAGTCATGAACCACGAACAATACCTCAAAAGATATTTGCCACCCAACCATGTGAAACTAATAAAGCTCCACCCCCTGTGCTAGGAGATAGAACCAAGATACTCACAAGGCTCTAAGAAATATAAGACTTTACAAAACATAACTTTAAAAAACATGTGAAACATAACAAGTTATCAGTTTACTAAACACATAGGTTAGGTTTCTAGTATACCCTCTAGGTGATTGTCATCACATATCCTATATATTGGGGTCCACCCTGGCAACCATGTAACCCCGGTCCCCCCTTTCTGGATAGGGATCCATCTTGGTAGTTACCTATGGTCCCGGTACTCCAACAAGAATATGTAGACTTCATTATATGTCTTTCATTATCTTTTGTTTCCCCCCATTCCCAAATTCATTATTAGGTTATCACTTTTTACTAACCCACCCATAGGATTCTATGGACACCACTTTAGGGTTTCATCACCTATAGTGGGCCACTCACCTAGGGTACCTATTCCCCTACCC
Source organism: Chamaecyparis obtusa (assembly GCA_027943335.1). Taxonomy (NCBI): domain Eukaryota; kingdom Viridiplantae; phylum Streptophyta; class Pinopsida; order Cupressales; family Cupressaceae; genus Chamaecyparis; species Chamaecyparis obtusa. The sequence continues at coordinate 453,606 of BSBK01003928.1, forward strand.
ACACACACACAAGCCATGAAATCATAAAGTACTTCCAAAGGTTCATCTTGTAGGTCTAGGAAACCCTCTTGTGCACTCAGGCCACCAAGACGAGTTCTAGCCTGATACTATGAACTCAAACATAAGCCAAGTACTAAAATCATATTAGTAACATCTTATAATACCAACTAAACCATGGATAGACATTAATAAGTGATACTAAATGCATCCCAATCACAAGGAATAAGTTATAGAGGTTTTAAGCCCAAAAACTACAAATTTTGAGCCCGTAAAACCCACAAAAATCCCTAATGACATTGTATGACTACTGATATGATATTCTCCTCATTCTCATATGAAATTTGACCAAGTTTTGTATGGGCATGAGCATATATTCATACGACACTGTAGGATGCTTTCCTGAGACTGAATTCAAAACTTCCTGAAAAATGCCCAAAAATGACATTTTAGGGTGTGGAGAGTGCCTGGGAAAGGTTCCCCGAGGTCTACCTAATGTAGGGACCTTAGTACCACATATATAAAACATCCTCAACACAACCTAAGTCCCAGACAAGATAATCCAATAAAAACAATAATTCACAAAGAAAGCCTACAGAAGAAAAATGAGAAAAATATGACTGCAATCCTTCCCTAAACCTTCCTAACCCTTCCTAATTCTTCCTAAAATTACCTAATCTATCCAATAACATAAAATACACCATAATAAGCAATAAAATTATTCCTAAAATTTTAGGAAATATTTTACAACAAAAACTATACAAACATTCATAAATTTAATTCCTGGATGCATAGTTTGGACACACAGAAAACATAGTATTTAAATTTCCTTTTAACTCATAGTTTATCTATCTAGTAACATAGTATACACATTCATAAACAAACATAGGAATTTTAGAGAATTCATCCCAGATTCAGACCCTACCTGGGGTCCTGTGGAGAATCCTCTTCAAGTGATTGGAGCACACTCTCCAAATCTCCAAGAAATCACAACCTCCTAGATGGATTCCCACAGGCAATAAATCCTCCTTCCTCATAGAAAAACCCCACACTAGAACTCAAAAAACTAGATAACTCTCAACCTCACAAAAACCTCAAAAATGATCTTTCTAGAATGATATATGCAGAAAACTTTTGAAATCTCTCTAAAAACTTCTCCATCCCCAAATCTCCCAAAAACAAAAATATTTAACCTTCAACTATATGGTTAGAGGAGTTTCTTTACGAGAAGAAACTTCTCCAACTTCCATAGTTATTTGGAAATCAAACCAATCATTCCTGTAAACACTTAACAAAGTTCTTTAATAAATTTTAATTAAAATAGCCTCCAAAGAAACCTATAACAAGAAGAATAAACAAAAAGCTTTCAAGAAAAAAATAGAGCACAATTGGAAACCAACTGGTTTAACTTCTAGGAGGTCTCGAGTTCAACTCCCCCTAGCTAGCTAGTTTTTCCAAAAGAGCTTTCTTCATTATTTATTATTATTATTTTCACTTTTTATTTAATACATTTTAATTTAATACCCTTTATTTAATCATTAAAATAAAATTTATAGAATCAATTAAAACACATGAATATTATTTATATATGCATGGATATATGTGTGTGCACCCACATATAGACATACCTTTACAACATACACTGAATTATAACATAGGTATAGAATAATATAGATATATATACAAGGACAATTGTAACACACAAAAACATCAAATCATAATCACAAGACCACATCATAATCACTTGGTAAAATCTCTAGACTACAACTACCTCTCCTCATCCTACACTCACATCAACCAGTGTAAACATAAAAAAATAATGGGGTTAGAAGGGTTAGATCCATATAAATATATAAATCAAATATGAACATTTCATAATTAGTTCATCTCTAGACATTCATCATTTTATTTCAAATCATTTAATATCTCATAATAAACTCTATTAACCAATAAATATGAAATCTAATGTCCCATCAAGAAATAACATAGTCCAAACATATAATCCAAAGTACCAAAATAATGATCATGTTAATGCAAAATATGTAGATACTAGGGTGGGCATTACAATAGGAATGGGGAAACTCTCTCTGCAGGAGTAGTCCTATTACAGTTATGGACTTGGGAGCATCTTCCCATTACCAGGCCTATTGCAGTGTGACGGTGTGATCCTGGTTGGCCGTTCGCTTTCATTTATGAGGGTATGGTTGTCCAGGCTCATCTGGGCAAGCTAGACTATTGGAGACATATTTTCAATGATATAGATCAGGTTGTTTGGAAGCCATATCTAGGATGTGAGCCATGGAAAGAGGATACATCAAAGATTCCTTATATGTATATGTTGAGATGGATGATAACATGGATGCATTTGATTATTGAGAGATTCTACTTCTTTTGGGTTCTTCGACAGTTTGGTTGACTACAGGGTATGCCACATGGTTTGGTTCTATATACTCATGTGTAGGTGGATCAATCTGTTTGGGGTCCCTAGATTTATTATCAGAATACTCGTGATGAGTTTTTGGCCCTTCCTCATTTATCTTGGGACATGAGGGAGCACATTGTGGATGTAGGCATGACTAATGACTATACATAGTGGTTCTTATAGAACCCATTTCTAAGATTCATTGATCCTCCCAAGACAGTTCCTATTATTGATGAGGGTTCAGATGATGATGATAGTAGTGATGATTGTGGTTGTAGTAGACATGGTCTTTGGGGTTGACAAGGAGGAAGAGCATGATGAGGTTGAAGAGTTGTTATACCTATGGTTATTTCCCCTTCTCCTATTAGAGGCAGTGTACATATGAGAGGTGGTTGGGTTTGAGTGTGAGGTGACCCCTTCTGTTCTATTCATCAAGTTCAAAATGATAGACTGACTAGGTAGGGTTAACATAGAGTTTGGGTTTTTAGACTGATTCTAGCACAGGTGGTTGCTAACATTGACACATAGGTTACATAGATTTTGGTCGATCGAGTGACATAGGCACCTTGAACTTTGTTAGGAATAAAAGTCCACCAATATAACTAAGATAGGGGGGGGGGTGAATAAGTTATATGATAGAATATTAAACATTAATCTCTGAAGTAACAACAAAACCAAATCAAATGAACATAATGAATGCCAACACAATAACATAATATTTTGTTGTCGGGGAAATCTTGTTAAAGGTAAAAACCTCAGTGAGAATTAGCACCCACTAATGATGTACTAAGTGTATAGTATCCTTGTTAGAAGATCTATTACTATTATGACTTGATTAAAGCATTATAGTACATAGTCCTTGTTAGAGGATAGACCCTATTAGGAGTCAAGAAAAGAGGTAGTCTCACTACCTAGGAACACTACCTGAAGAAGGTTAAGTCAACCTTCAGAACACACTATTCACAACACATGTGTATATGAGGAAATATATAATCCTTGTGAATTGTCTGCTAGGAACTATCTTTTCTTAATTAGTTATGATGAATTACATACAATCATCTTCTCTACATCCAGCAAACACAATCTCGTAGCTTCCACAATTCTCTTTCACATTACATACATCATGCATCTCTCTTTTCCAAGGAAAAGACCTTACATATATACCCTATCACATTTTTCATGATCAGGTCCGCCAATTAGGCTTTCCTAATTTACAAAAAATTACATAACCCCTTGCTAAGATACACATGATATCCAAAACAAGTATACAACAATAATAATACATCAATTAAGGACTGACATCTACAATCCATGCTTGCCTTTCATAACACACACTACATCTCTCAAGTTGGCTTCCAAGAGGCTCATCTTCATAACACACGCTACATCTAACATCATTGTATTTTTCATATGTTTCACATACCAAAGAACATTCTTCAATACACTAACTATCATCCCTTAAGCTCACATAAACTGAATCCATACCTTCTATAAGATATACACAGAACACAGAAACTAACTTTATCAACTTTCACTATCATAGTCCAGTAACCAGTCTTCACTAAACCTTTTGTAACTCATTCAATACACAACATTACATCATGCAATCTTCGACATAAGATCACAACACCTTCATGTACTCTCAACTGACTTTGCACATTCTGAAACATCTGTACAGTATCCGTACACTGTAATAAACAGTCTATTTTCCTTACAGAAACATATGTTGACATCAGTGACAAAAAATGAATGACAATAGTATGAATTCCAATTCCATCACCAAGATAACATAGTGATTAAACATATAAAATGTATCAAAAAATTTCCACAATGCATTAGTAATATCCAACAATCTCCCCCTTTGGCATTAATGTCAACATATGGGAAAATCTATCATCCCAAAGTTTTGTATAGCTTCCCATACCATCTCTCCCATAGTATCTCTCCATGCAATCTCCCCATACAGTAGGGATTTTCTCATAGAATCTCTCCCCCTTTGACAACAATGGACAAGGGTGCCACAAGTCATCAACTGGCTTCAACAACTATCTTTAGCGATCACTCCACCTGAGTAGATCCATACATCAAGTCCAGAATGTGATAAGGCTATGAAAACCTTTGGACTGATGCATCCCTACATCATTTAATTCTCACAAGGAGGGGCATGCACCCCTAACATACCTCTGAGATACTCAAAGGCATCTTTTAGCAATGGATTTGTAATGATGTTTGCAATTTGTTCCTTTGTGCTAATGCACTCCAACCTTATTTCCTTCTCTACTACTTTCTCTCTCAAGAAGTGATACCTGATAGAAATGTGTTTAGTTTTAGAATGCATCACCAGGCTCTTTGACATATTCACTGTATTGGTGTTATCACAATGGATAACCATAGGTTCAAAAAAAGTTATCCCAATGTATTTTAGCATTTGTTTCATCCAAAAAATTTGAGTGCAATTAATAGCAGCAACAACATACTTTGTTTAGTAGTAGATTGAGCTATACAATCTTTCTTTTTACTTAACCATGAAACCAACATTTTCCCAAGGAAAAATAAACCTCCACTAGTACTCTTCTTATCATCAATGTTTCCTACCTAATCCACATCAATATAAGCATGAAGCTCAAAATTATCATCTTTACCATACCATAATCCATATTCTTCTACTCCTTTCAGATATCTAAATATCCTTTTTACAACAGCCATGTGTTTCTCTTTAGGATATACCTAATATCTAGCCACAATTCCAACAATATTGGCAATATCTAGTCTAGAGTGAGTCAGATATTGTAATCCTCCAATCATTGATCTGTACTTGGTTTGAAAAACACTCTTGGTCTCATCATCATTTGACAGTTTGTTACCAGTCACCATAGGTGTACCCACAGATTTACAATCTTCCATTCCAAACTTTTTCAACATCTCTTTAAGATACTTAGTTTGAGAAATAAAAATGCCATTTTTTCTCTAATTTATTTGAATTCCTAGAAAGAATTTCATTTCACCTATCATGGAAATCTCAAATTCATTCTTCATTTCTTTAGAAAACCTCTTACACATCTTATTATTTCCTCCAAAAATAATATCATCAACAAATAGTTCTATTATCAAAACTCCATCTTCACTAGTTCTCAAATATAAACTATTGTTAGCATTACCTTTTATGAATCCAAGGAAAAGTAAGTGCTTGTCTAACCTTGCATACCAAGCCCTTGGTGCTTGCTTTAGTCCATACAGTGCCATCTTCAACTTTCATACCATGTCTCCATCTTATGATAGAGGAAATCCATCCAGTTGTTCTATGTCTACCTCCTCTTCAAGATCCCCATTTAGAAATGCATATTTCACATCCATCTGATATACCTTGAAGTCTTTATGAGCAGCATAAGATAAGAATAGTCTCACAGCTTCTATCCTAGCAACAAGAGAAAATGTTTCTTCAAAATCTATGCCTTCTTGTTGTGAATAGCCTTTGCATACCAATCTTGCCTTGTTCCTTACAACAATTCCTTCTTCATTCATTTTTTTTGCAAAAAACCACTTAGTTCCTATCACATTTTTGTATTTACATCTACAAACCAATTCCAAAGTTTTATTCTTCTTTATTGGTTCTAATTATTTTTTCATTGCCTTGATCCAAGATTCATCTTTAAAAGCTTCATCTATAGTCTTCGGTTCAACTTGAGAAGTCAAAAAAATTTCTTCTCTAGCCTTTGATCTAGTCATTATTCTTTGACTTGCATTACCAATAATCTAATTTTTAGGATGGTCTTTATTTACATACCTCGAAGTCTTAGGAATCTCAGTAGCCTCATTTGTGTCATCATCACAAATCTCATTTTCACATTCAGCTTTTGTTGGTGTTTGAAAACGCTTATGCCACTTAGGGCTACCAATATTCTTTGAGACTAATGTTAGGAGTGGTTAGTTCCAAGTGTGAAAGCTCTGCAAGACAACTGAACCAACTATAGGGACAAGACTACCCTCTTCACTTTTGGCTCTGCAAAACCATGGTGGGTGCACCTAATCCAGTAACTTATGACATTTTAGCACTTTGGACTGGATTAAACAAAGCAGATGATAGCAAGAGACTACTAAATGTTAACCAAACATACATTGAATTTCAATTTCTATTAGGGGGTAAAATGGTCTTGTGAAGGGTATTACTACTAACAACAATACTTAAAACTTAAAAGGGTCTTTGATTAATGAGGATAGGGAAGGTAGACAAGAGCCAATCAGACATTGGACTCAACTAAATGTACTAATCCTTGATCAGTGCCATTATCCATTGGGCAGACCTCACATACAAACAATGAAACATGAACCAACTGTTGTCAAAGACTCATAGCCATAAATATAAACATTCCAACCCATCCATTACATATAAGATCCTTTTTTAGACAACCAAGATGAATCTATGTCTCTTCTAAAGTAAATTTCACTTGATCCTAGATCAAGAACTAAAGACAAGAACATATGCAAAGGTAACCCTATGCAATGGATCAGAAAATCCAAAACTCACATGAATGACACCAAGGAGAGACTTGTAAACATGAAATAGTTATATTAAGTATGATGAGTCATGTACATGATCAAAGTAGGACAGAGATCAAACCACTTCAATAACCTGCAAAAGACTTCCAGAAATTCTATTCAGCTTACATGCAATGTGATACAACCCTGCTACAAACCTCTGGAACCAATCAAAATTAGAACCTCTGGACTGATCCCAAATTTGAACCCTTGACAAGTCAAAAACTAACAACTTATACCACTAGCTGCCTTAGAAATGCAAAATAGGTTGCAACAAGCTACGGACAGCTAGGGCTAGGGTTTCACCCACTAGAACAACCAGAAAAACATCAAAAATTACTGCAGGGGTAGGAAACATAGGCAACCTGGTAAGAACAGATCCAAAAATGATCTTCATTTATGCCAATCCTTTGAAAATGTACCAAGGACCAAGAATTTGTCATTCCAAATAGTCATTTCACCCACCTGCAAATACACCTTGAGCCAAGATTGTATTCATTCCTTTACGGTACAAATCCCTACAATCACATGTCAAACATTTTGGACCACATCGTAGCAACAAGCACCACCAAACCAGTCAAATTTGGCCACTAAAGCATTCAATTTCGGTACCTCCAGGTTGTAGGAAACCCTCTATAGATTTAAATTTGAAAAGAAACGGTCAATCTTACAGTGCCAACAGTGAATCGGCAGTCACAATTTAAACCGGGACCAACTTTATATCCCTGCCGTTAGATCTTCACCTTCCCGGGCTATGCCACTTAACTGTTTACCCTTAGTTGCGCAGTCATCCAGTCATCAACTTAACTAACACAAGAATTATGGCTATATATGTGCTTGGTCACATGATCGCAAGGCACCAAACTAACCTTTGTGATCATGTGACCGCGGCTTCTTAACAGCGCAATGCTAATCACAAACCATCCTGAGAAGTCCTCGGTTACATTACCTTCACAACTCCGCAAGTCCACAATGATGACATACTTCTATAATTGTCACATGATTGCATAGTCAGGAAAAGCGCTATGCAAACATGCAACAAGCCTCCATGTCACCTTTCTACCTTGCCGCATAATCGGCGCTGCCGCGAGTTCACACAAAATGCTAGTCGCATGATCGCATAACATGGAGACTGGCTATGTGAACATGCGACAACCCGCAAACCTTAACCACCAGCATAGCCGCTACCGCTACCTGCCATTAACGGTCCCACCCAACACATCCACCTCACCACTCATTAGCCAATGAAAATCACGCACATCAACATCTCCTGGCAAATGGACCCATCACTCGTTAACCCTTTTAAATGCTGCAAGATCGGATGGTTGTTGCATGATCACAAGGGGAAATAATATTCCTTGCGGTCATGTGGTAATTGTAGGATTGAAAGGGCTCTAACAATCAGGCCCACATCTCTACCCTGCATCCAATAGAACCTTGCCACCCTAGCATCCGGAAGATGCCACTTCACCACCTACCACTGGGCCCTAGGGACACGTGTCAACCGGTCGCATGATCACATGTCAAAAAACTCTAACATGTGATTATGTGATGGCCAACCATAGGCCACCACATAACCACTAGCAGGACCACTACCATCCCACCAACGGGCCCCACGTGCAAGGAAGGAACCGGTTGCACGGTCACATGTCAAAAATTTCTGACATGTGATCATGTGACAACCAATCAATTTAAAGCCCTTGAAGACCCTGGCCCACCATTATGCGATTTCATGACCAAGGCAAAGTAAACCACCAGCCAAGTCGCCAGATGCTAAGGGCTTAACCACCAGAATTAGGAGACTAGGAGATAACCGTGAGTCGCCAGATCATGGAATGAAAAACCTAACCGCCAGTCAACTGAACATCACAAAGAACTGGGACCCATGCAGACAGGTGGCAATCGGTCGCATGATTGTAAGAAATAAACATCGTGCAACTTTTCTATGTGAACAAGTGACAACCCATTGATTATGTCTGAGCTTTAACCACATTGGGCAATTAGAAGAACTGGGACCCACCAATGATCACACTTGCGTAGTTAAGACCAAGGTCGAAAACACATAAAGTTTTTGACATAGCAAAAGACTAAAAACACATAGATTTTTCAATGCCAGAAGACAAGTGCACAAAATCAAGAAGGCATAAGGTCAAAAACAATGAAGGTTTTCACACAGACTGAAAACATCATGGATTTTCAAAAACATTGTGGGTTTTCGACACTTAGACAAATTTTGAAATATGTTTCCCATAGGCCTTAGAACTTGAATAACTTTCTGGATTTTGTAATTTAGCACGTGTAATTTGGACTGTAGCAAGGTGACACAATGAAGAACACAGGGCAGGACACTTCAAGAAAACTTGCAAGGAAATGGACTATTTTCAAAAGATTTTGCATTGATAGGAAAATGGACTAACAGTGGCTCTAATTGGGGACATGTATCTCCTGCAGATACAATGAGGACCTCAGATCTTTGGAAAGAAGTAGACCATCCACTAGAAAAAGCACAAAGACCTCAAAAAACATAGGGAATAGGAAAGAAAGGCACAAAATAGGAAAAGGGAAAACTATACAAAGTGTACATTTTTTACAAAAACCTACAGCAACAAACATGAGTTAATTCCTACCTCTGTCAAAAATCTAATTTTCATTTCTTCCTTCATGAGGCACACCAGACACTTTGTTTTCACTTGTTTCACTAGGCATGTCAACATGTCTAATCAGCTTGTCAGGTAGAACAAAATAACTATCTTCACAGTGCCTGTAAAAACTTTTGGCACTCTCTTCATCTTGCTCACTATGAAGATACAATTCAGTATACCCATGAACAACACCATTAGATAAGAACCTATTCTTCTCCACTGATTCATGTATGCCATTAATTGGAAACACAAAGAACTCATATTCTGCCTGCTGAGAGGCCTCATCTAGACCCTATCTTTGCATTTCCCCAGGTGCAACCGGCTGGACCTCAAATGAATAATCAGACTGATACCCACAGATGGAAAATGGGCATCCTGATTCAATTGAATCTAGGACCTCCACATTTTCTTCAAAAAAAGGATTGATAAGTCCATGCAATGCACCATGCTGAACATCATGACAAAAAATGGGTTGATAATCATCATAGTCTTCATCATATAAAGTGTTAGTGAACACTTTAAACTCACTACCCATTTCATCCCCATGGAGACTCACAGCACATGAAGAAAAATCAGAACCATATGAAGACTCACTGATATCACATTTAATTATTTTTTCTTTATCTTCATACCTTGATGATGAATCATCCTCAGCATCTTCACTATGCAAAGAATGTTCACTTCCATCATCACTTTCCTCTTCCCATGTTGCATCTAACTCATATGAAGACACCACACCCTCACTGTCTTCATCACTTTCAACATCAACACTTAAGGACATGACCCTAAGTGCATCCTCAAGCCCAAGGCTGTCATCACTAAGCATCTAATCTCTAACACATATATAATACCCTTCCCACAATGCATCTGACCAATCGGTTGACTCATGAAAACAAAGCTTCAAGAATAAACCAATGAACTCAGATTTAGGAAACTCAATATCATCAGGAAGCTCATCATATGCACCACAAAATCTATCATAGAACAAAGATATGGATAGATCCTGTCTGTACCCCACCTTCAATCTTACCAATTTTATGCAATCTCTAAGGATGCCCTGTTCAAGAAATGCAAGCTCCTCCTCAAGCTTACCCATTATAACTTAATGCAATACTTCCATAAAATTTTGCATAGATGCAACTGAAAACTCTAAGTATGCAAACCTCTACTCACACCTTACTCCTTTTCCTAGTGCTTGATCACTTAATAAGGAGACATTTAGACCTTGATAAATACCTGTGAGTTTTGCAGCAAAAGACTTTGTTGACTGGAAAGCAAGACAGATCTAGAGCTCATCTTGTAGCTCCATCAAGTTCTTTGCAGTGTAGAGTCACCACCTCCTTGAAAAGGAAAGTATGTCTTGTGTAGTATCTCTTCCAATCAACCAAAACTTTCCAAGTAAACATGCACTATTTATCAGAAGATGCACTGATCAAACAGAGAAAAATCAAAGCTGCCACTCACAACTAGGTGAGAAAATTTTGCAAATACTTGTTTGTTCATCTGACTCTATTCTTTCAACCAAGACTCTGAGATAATCTAGCCAAGCAAGGGAGCTTGCTGTATTTACTCCTTCCCCAGTAGAGTCACCATCTTGTTGGTGTTTGAAAATGCTTATGCCACTTAGGGCTGCCAATATGCCTTGAGACTAATGTTAGGAGTTGTTAGTTCTAAGTGTGAAAGCTCTGTAAGACAACTGAACCAACTATAGGGATAAGACTACCCTCTTCACTTTTGGCTCTGCACAACCATTGTAGGTGCACCTAATCCAGTAACTTATGGCATTTTAGGACTTTGGACTAGATTAAACAAAGCAGATGATAGCAAGAGACTACTAAATGTTAACCAAACATTCATTGAATCTCAATTGCTATTGGGGGGTAAAATGGTCTTGTGAAGGGTATTACTACTAAAAACAATACTTAAAACTTAAAAGGGTCTTTGATTAATGAGGATAGGGAAGGTAGACAAGAGCCAATCAGACATTGGACTCAACTAAATGTACTAATCCTTGATCAGTGCCATTATCCATTGGGCAAACCTCACATACAAACAATGAAACATGAACCAACTGTTGTCAAAGACTCATAGCCATAAATATAAATTTTCTAGCCCATCCACTACTTATAAGATCCTTCTGTAGACAACCAAGATGAATCTATGTCCCTTCTAAAGTAAATTTCACTTGATCCTAGATCAAGAACTAAAGACAAGAACATATGCAAAGGTAACCCTATGCAATGGATTAGAAAATCCAAAACTCACATGAATGACACCAAGGAGAGACTTGTAAACATGAAATAGTTATATTAAGTATGATGAGTCATGTACATGATCAAAGTAGGATAGAGATCAAACCACTTCAATAACTTGCAAAAGACTTCTAGAAATTCTATTTAGCTTACATGCAATGTGATACAACCTTGCTACAAACCCCTGGAACCAATCGAAATCAGAACCTCTGGACTGATCCCAAATTCAAACCCTTGACAAGTCAAAAACTAACAACTTATACCACTAGCTACCTTGGAAACCCAAAATAGGTTGCAACAAGCTATAGACATCTAGGGCTAGGGTTTCACCCACTAGAACAACCAGAAAAACATCAAAAATTACTGCAGGGGTAGGAAACACAGGCAACCTGGTAAGAACAGATCCAAAAATGATCTTCATTTATGCTAATCCTTTGAAAATGTACCAAGGACCAAGAATTTGTCATGCCAAATAGTCCTTTCACCCACCTACAAATACACCTCAAGCCAAGATTGTATTCATTCCTTTACGGTACAAATCCCTACAATCACATGTCAAACATTTTGGACCACATCGCAGCAACAAGCACCACCAAACCAGTCAAATTTGGCCACTAAAGCATTCAATTTTGGTACCTCCGGGTCGCAGGAAACCCTCTACAGATTTAAATTTGAAAAGCAACGGTCAATCTTATGGTGCCAGCAGTGAATCAGTGGTCACAATTTAAACCGAGACCAACTTTATATCCCCGCCGTTAGATCCTCACCTTCTTGAGCTATGCCACTTAACTGTTTACCCTTAGTTGCGTAGTTGTCCAGTCGTCAACTTAATCACCACAGGAATTTTGGCTATATATGTGCTTGGTTGCATGATCACAAGGCACCAAACTAACCTTTGCGATCATGTGACCATGGCTTCTTAACAGTGCAATGCTGATCACAAACCATCCTGAGAAGTCCTCGGTTACATTACCTTCACAACTCCGCAAGTCCGCAATGATGACATACTTGTATAGTTGTCACATGATCGCATAGCTAGGAAAATGGCTATGTGAACATGCAACAAGCCTCCACATCACCCTTCTACCTTGCCGCATAATCTCAGCTGCCATGAGTTCACACAAAATGCTAGTCGCATGATCGCATAGCACAGAGATGGGCTATGCGAACATGCGACAACCCGCGAACCTTTACCGCCAGCATAACCATCACCGCTACCTACCATTAAGTAATGATCCCACCTAGTACATCCACCTCAGTACTTGGTGGCCAATGAAAATCATGCACATTAGCATCTCCTGGCAAATGGACCCATTGCCCGTCAACCCTTTTAAACACTGCAAGATCAAATGGTTGTCGCATGATTGCAAGGGGAAAGAATATTCCTTGCGGTCATGCAGCAACCATAGTATTGAAAGGGCTCTGACAATCAGGCCCAAATCTCTACCCTACATCCAATAGAACCTTGCCACCCCAGCATCCGGAAGATGCCACTTCACCACCTGCCACCAGGCCCCAGGGACACGTGTCAATCGGTCGCATGATCACATGTCAAAAAACTCTGACATGTGATCATGCGATGACCAACCATAGGCCATCACATAACCACCAACAGGACCACTACCATTCCACCAATGGGCCCCACATGCAAGGAAGGAACCGGTCGCATGGTCGCATGTCAAAAATTTCTGACATGCGATCATGTGACAACCAGTCAATTTAAAGCCCTTGAAAACCTGGGCCCACCATTACGTGATTGCACGACCAAGGCAAAGTAAACCGCCAGCCAAGTCACTAGATGCTAAGGGCTTAACCGCTAGAATTAGGAAACTAGGAGATAACCGTGAGTCACCAGATCATGGAATGAAAAACCTAACCGCCAATCAGCTAAACATCACGAAGAACTAGGATCCACGCAGACAGGTGGCAATCGGTCACATGATCATGAGAAATAAACATCGCGCAACTTTTCTATGCAAACAAGTGATAGCCCATTGATTCTATCTGAGCTTTAACCACATTGGGCAATGGGAAGAAATGGGACCCACCAATGATCGCACTTGCACAGTTAAGACCAAGGTCGAAAACACACAAATTTTTTGACATAGCAAAAGACTAAAAACACATAAAGTTTTCAATGCCAGAAGACAAGTGCACAAAAGTGGGAAGGCATAAGGTGAAAAATAATGAAGGTTTTCACACAGACCAAAAACATCATGGATTTTCAAAAACATTATGGGTTTTCGACACTTAGGCAGATTTTAAAATCTGTTTCCCACAGGCCTTAGAACTTGAATAACTTTCTAGATTTTGCAATTCAACATGTGCAATTTGGACTGGAGCAAGGTGACACAATGAAGAACACAGGGTAGGACACTTCAAGAAAAATTGCAAGGAAATGGGCCATTTTCAAAAAATTTTGCATTGACAGGAAAATGGACTAACAACTTCAATAAGTTCTTCTTCTTCTGTAACATTAACCTCCTTGATCTCTATATCCTGAATACAATCATACATTCTCTCTTGTATCTAAAAATTCTCATCTATACTCACATTGTTACTGTCAATCATCTTTCTCAATCTTAGATTATAACATTTATAAGACCTTCTTTTAGTAGAATAACCAAGAAAGATTCCTTCATCACTTCTAGCATCAAATTTCCCTATTTCATCATCTCTTTTGATATAGCATTTACTACTAAATATTCTAAAATATTTCACAGTATGAGTATGATCAAACCATAGTTCATAAGCAATTTTTATTGTACCTTATTTGATTTTAATTTTGTTCAAAGTGTATACTACTATCCCAATAGCTTCTCTCCAATGTACATGATATACATTTCCTTCAATCAACATTGTCCTAGCAGCATGAAGTGTTGTTATGTTCCTTCTGCTCTTCTATCCCATTTTGATGCGGAGTCCTAGGAGCAAATGTTTGCCTTTGTATTCCATTATCTTCGCAATATGAATTGAATAGATCTAAAGTAAATTCTCCACCTCTTTCTGACCTCAAACACTTTATCTTTAAACCTGATTCATTCTCTACTTTTTCTTTGAATATCTTGAATTTGTCAAATGCTTCTAATTTCTCTTTCAAATAAGTAACCCACATCATTCTAGAAAAGTCATTGAAAAAAAGCATGAAATACCTTTCACCATAGTATGATTTTGTCCTTGTAGGTCCACATATGTCTGTATGTACCAGATCCAACTTTCCTTTTACTCTATAAGATTTACTTTTATAACTACTTCTAGTCTAGTTCCTATAACAAATTCTCTTCACATAGTGTTAGATGGTTTCACAATTTTCAGTAGGTCTCTTACTGCATTAGTCATACTTTCCTTCACAATGTTATCAAAATTGACATGAAAAAACCTTCTATGCCATAACCAACTTTCATCTTCCTTCACAACAAAAAAAAAGGCTTTGGATGTATTTAATTTAAATACATTACCTCTAGATTTAGTACTAGTTGCATTCAACTTTCCTACCTTACTTGTGATAAAACATTTACCATCAATGAACTGTAACTGAAACTCTTTGTGCATCAATTGTCCAACACTCAAAAAATTATGCTTAATTACATCAACAAGAAATACATTATTAGTATTAGTCTTTCCATCCAAAGAAATAGATCCTATTCCTATGATAGGTTTAGGAACATTGTCTCCGAATCTTACAACAACACCATCATACTTTCATAGTTTAACAAATTGTTTCTATCTCCAGTCATATGATGTAAAGAACCACTATCTATGACCCATTTGGATTTATTATCAACATGAGAAACTAAAGCCTTTTCTTCATGAACTAGTTTTTCATCTTTAATAGAAATAAATCTAATCTCCTCATAATCATAGTCATCATCATTATAAATACCTTCACTATCATAATAACATTCCTTATCTTTTGAATACTTAGACTTGAAAAACTTAGGTTTGTGCTTAGGAACTCTTTTAGGACATCTAGATACAAAGTGACCTATCTTATTGCATGAAAAACATTTCAAAGGTAACTTTCCTTCAAATTTACCCTTACCTCTTATTTCTCTTCTAGTGATCAATGCAACAAGTTCATCTAGCTTTCTTTCTTCTGCTTGAATTTGTTCCCATTCTTCACCATACTCACCAAGCTCTTCCTTTAAGTTCTCACTATTGGTGCTCAACAATGAAGATATTATCTTTCTTTGTGCAAATGCCTTAAATGTTGTCTCAACTTTCGGTACATAGTCTCCCATTTCAAAAACTTCAAAGGTAGTTAACTTTGCAATCAACATTTCTCTATTCAAGTTTGGAGTCAGAGGTATAATATCCTCAATAGTTAGAGCTTTAGTCTTGTAGGTAGGTGTCAAAGATCTAAGGATCTTCACAATGACTTCTTCCTCTTCATAGGTGCCTCCACAATTTCTGATTCCAATCAAAACCTCTGTAACTATTTTTACATAAGCCCTAATGCTTTCATCATACTTTATTTATAGCTTCTCCATTGTTGTCTTCCAGTTCTGCAACTTCAGTTTCTTGGTAAACTTGTCTCCTTCATATAGTTCTTATAATCTTGTCCAAATCTTATGTGTCAAATCTAGATCTTTAACCTCATTAAATTCTCCTTTAGAGAGTGTGTTGATCAATGCTTCCCTTATGACCATATTATATGAAAATAAATTCTTTTCATCATTAGTAGCTTTTTCCAATTTGTCCTTAGTCTTCATAGCAACCTGATTCTTTGTAATCATCCAGCAGTCAATACCCAAACATAGAAAATGAGTTCGCATCTCATTCTTCCAACTATTGAAGTTTTTAGGATTAAAATTTGGACTATCCTTCCTATAAAAATCCATCTCCAAGATCACCTCAAGTGGTTTTAAATCTTTCTCTCTAAGGACCAGTAGCTCTCATACCAACTGTTAGGAATAAAAGTTCACCCATATAACTACAAGGGGGGGGGGGGGGTGAATCAATTATATGATAGAATATTAAAATTTAATCTTTGAAGTATCAGTAAAACCAAATCAAATGAACATAATGAATGCCAACACAATAACCAAATATTTTGTTGTCAGGGAAACCCTGTTAAAGGTAAAAACCCAGTGGGAATTAGAACCTACTAATGATGTACTGAGAGTATAGTATCCTTGTTAGAAGATCTATCCCTATTAGGAGCTGATTAAAGAATTATAGTACATAGTCCTTGTTAGAGGAAAGACCCTATTAGGAGTCAAGAAAAGAGGTAGGCTCACTGCCTAGGCACATTTCCCAAAGAAGGTTAAGTCCATCTTCAGAACACATTGTTCGCAACACAAGTGTATATCAGGAAATACACAATCCTTATGAACTTTCCACTAGAAATTGCCTTTTCTTGATCAGTTCTAATGAAGTACATACAATCCTCTACTCTACATCCAACAAACATAAGCTTGTAGCTTCCACAATTATCTTTCACATTACATACATCATCCATCTCTCTTTTCCAAAGAAAATACCTTTCATATATACCCTATTACATTTTTCATGATCAGGTCAGCCAATTAGGCTTTCCTAATTTACAAACAATCACATAACCCCTTGCTAAGATACAAATGGTATCTAAAACAAGTAATCAATAATAATAATACATTAATTAAGGGCCGACATCCGCAATCCATGATTTCCTTTCATAACACATGCTACATCTCTCAAGTCAACTTCTAAGAGGCTCTTCTTCAAAACACACACCATATCTGACATCATCTATTTTTTGTACCTTACGCAGACCAAAAAAAATTATTCAATACATTGTATATCATCCCTTAAGCTCGCATAAATTGAATCCATACCTTCTATAAGATATACCCAAAATATAGAGACTAACTCTATCAAATTTCACTGTCATGGTCCAGTAACTAGTCTTCACTAAACCTTTTGTAACTCATCCAATACACAATATTACATCATGTGATCTTAGAGGTAAGATCAAAACACCTTCTTGTACTCTCAACTAACTTCACATGTTCTAAAATATCCATACAGTGTCCATACACTGCAATAACTAGTCTATTTTCCTTACAAAAACATATGTTGACATCAGTGAGAAAACATGAATGACAATAGTATGAATTCCAATTCCATCACCAAGATAACATAGTGATTAAATATATAAAATTTATCCAACAATTTCCCTAATGCATTAGCAATATCCAACAGGCTTCTCCTCCTTAGGGTCCTCTTCCTTTGTCACAACTTCCATCTTCTTCTTCGCTTCAATCTTCTTCTCACACTCCCCCTTCATAGACTACTCCAACACAGGCTCCTCCTCCATAGGGTCCTCCTACATAGGCTCCTCTGATTTAGACACCAGCGTAGGCTTTTAATGTTCATTCTTTACAGGTTGAGGTCTCAGAGATTAGGGAGCAGGTCACTCAGTTAAGTAGTATGATGTAGACCTTTATGGTTTCCATGATTTAGCATGGGTTACAAGCAAGAACGAGCCATGGTCTTGATACAATTCTAGGCATAGATGGTGTTGGGGGTAGTTCTTCTAGTTGATTCATGTCTGATAATCCTTTTGATGTATGTTATGATTCAGATTATCAAGACATTGTACATTTTATTCTTTATTAGATGATATTCATTATGATACTGATACTATTCATGTTCTAGACTTTGATTGATAGACTCTGATGATACCATGGAAATTATTTTCTTTGATATATTTAATTTATGTGATGTCATCATGTGTTGGATTTACTTTTCAGATGATGTATGATATGCAGTTCTATATGATCTATCTCTATATGTTGTTTTTATTCTTTTTAGATGTAGTTTATGATATGAATGCACATGCTATGCTTAGTTATGTAAATGGATGTCTTATTTCTGACTTAGAATAGATGGATGCATTTTATGATTTTATGGATGATGTAATGCAATGTAATGATTTAATGAAATAGATGAGTAATGACATGTAAATGCAATGAACTAATTTTAATGCACTTATATGATGTAATGATTGTAATGATTAATGTATTTATTTAATGATAGATGGATGCAATTAAACTATTGGATGCAAATTACTTTAATGATTAATGAAATGACCTAATAATATTATGATTAATGATAAATGATGGACTTTAATGCAATGCAATGATAATATGATGATGTAAAATTAATAATGCAATCTAATGCAATGATAAAATGGTGATGAATGTAATGAATACAACTAAAATGATGAAATGTATAATGAATGAAAAATAATGCAATACAAAGTTTTAAAATGAATGCACTTTTAAGAATGACCTAAAAATAAATGTAAATTAAGTGCTGACCTAAAATGAATGCAAATTATATGATGAATATACCTAAAATACATTGTGATTTAAGAATGCAATTAATCTAATGTCATGTACCTTAATCTAAGGTTAATCTAATTTTTTGATTTCCAACACATTATACCACATAAGGTATTGATGAAATTTTCAACTTTAGTTAACCCCACCCCCTCTTAGTTTTCTCTTTATAAATTAGTTTTCGATCTAAGAAAGAAATCAATTGTAAATGCATTTAATCTAGGATGGATGTAGTTAGATGTCACTATTCACAATTTAGGAGCTTGTTTTCATTATTGAGCAATTTTCAGACCTCAATTGGTACAATCATCACTGGCTCAACCATGATGATATGAATACCTTTTCCCTTCCATGTTGCATTCGTAATCTTGGTACAACTGTCACTAATTAGATTCAATCATGAGAGTATGAATACATCTTTTGTCAAATTTAATATTACAAGTGGATTTTGGTATTATGATATTGAACATCAAAATATCCAAGGTATCTTGTTGTGTAAACAAATAGAGATCTCAATTTTTCCATATGTACATGTCCTTGATGATTCTTTGATGATCATGTGATTAGACTAATGATACATATTTTAAAACTTTGATCTTAAGACGATCATTTAGAAATCAATAATATATTACGCTTTCATTATTTCTTATATAGTTCAAGACTTCATCTATTTTCTAGAAAGACATGATTTCATCAATCAAGTAATCACTTAGAAAAAAAAAATTGTCCATGTTTTTCACATCCATATTTCAAGTATAGTTCCATCCATTTCATAATTGATTGTTCATTTTAATCCTAATAAAGGTAAGTCTTTGTGAGATCTTGGATAAAAAATGTTTGCATTGTTGAATTGAAGTTTGGATTAGGATTTGAACGTCTAAGTGTTTTGCTTGTGATTTATTGAATTGATTTGGTGTCAATTGATGTTTGATTTGATGAATCCTTCTTCCTTTTAGGATGGATTTTCCCCCAATTTGATGTCATAGTGCTGTTGGACTTGGACACTTTTCAGCCCTAGGACAAAAGCTTTAGGTATTTGCAAATGCAATTCTAGGGTTTTATTATGTAATATATACAAATGCTAGAGAATGCAATATCTACAAGGATAATGACTAGGCATGAGACTTGAATTGAATTTCAATGGAACCTGTTTACCAAGTTTTCACCGATTGAATGATTTTCTCATTTATCTCTTTTGAAGCTTTTTTCTTTTTTTGGCTACCAAGGTGCCTATTTGTTAGGTTTTCACCAAGGCACTTTTTTCTCTTTTTTCATTTTTTTGTATTTTTGAATTTTTTCACTTTTTTTGTATTTTTCATCAAGGTACCTATTTGCTAGATTTTCACCAAGACAACATCTTTTTTAGGATCATTTAAGAATGTTTTTGGATTTCTTCATGCTCAATTTTCCACTATTTTTGGGATCTTTTCTGCATTTCTAATTTTTTCTTTCTTTTCTATTTTCCAATGTTTTTGAATTTTTTAGGATCACTTTTGAATATGTACAATAAATAGATGCTTCCTCATCTAATTTTTTGATACTCTTTTTCTTTATACCCTTTCTTCTACTTCATGTGTAAAATCTTTTCAAGTGTATACTATTGATGGGTTCTTGCAATTCTTTTCCATCACAATCAGCTAGTTTATATGTGCCCATTCCAAAAGAAGAAGTGACCACAAAAGGTCCTAACTAGTTTGCTTCCCATTTCCCTTTCTTCTCTCTTTCTTCTTGGTTTTTGGGGTTTTCTCTTAACACTAGATCACCTATTTGGAATGTCCTTCATTTGATGTTCTTGTTATAATTCCTTGACATTTTATTCTGATACACTTTCAGATGTTCAAAGGCTTGTTGTTGTCTTTCATCTAGCAACTCCAACTCTTGGAATCTAGAAACCCTATAGTCTTCTTCATTTAGCAATCCATGTAGTGAAAATCTTAAGGATGGGATCTCTACCTTCAAAGGCAATACTGCTTTAGCTCCATAAACCAATGAGCATGGTGTAGCTCCTATTGGAATCCTAACACTTGTCTTATATGCCCATAGAGTAGGGTTTATTTGAATATGCCAATCTCTACCTAAATTGTCCACTGTTCTCTTCAATATTTTAAAGATATTTTTATTAGTGGCCTCCGCTTGTCCATTACCTTATGGGTAATATATTGAAGATGAATGATGTATCACATAGAATTTTTCACATAATTCTTTCAAGTCTTTGTTCTTGAAATGTTTAGCATTATCAGTTATGATTTCATGAGGTACAACATACCTACAAATTATGTGGTTCAAGATGAACACATAAATTTTCTTTCCCATGGCAGTGGATAATGGTATGGCTTCTAACCATTCAGTAAAGTATTCAGTTGCCATAATAATGAACTTATGACCATTTGATGAAGGCGGGTAAATCATCCCTATTAAGTCAAACCCCCATTGATAAAATGGCCAAGGTGTGGTCATCGGATGTAGTTCTTGAGATGGCACATGAATCAGGTTCCCATGGTATTGACATTTTTGAAAAGTTTTCACAAATTGGCATGCATATTTCTCCATAGTAGGCCAATAATATCCTATCCTAAGAAGTTTCTTTGCTAAGGTTAACCCATTCAAATGTGACCCACAAATTCATTAGTGGATTTATTGTAAGGCTAAAATTGATTCCTCCTTCTCTAAACACCTTAAAAGCATTCCATGTAGACTTTTACGATACAATGTGTTAGATACAAGGGTGTAACAAGAGGCTTGTCTTATGGAATTTCTCATTTATTTTTGGGTTTGGTCTTTTAGGTATGTATAAGTGGATCCATACCAAGGTGATTCATCACCCACTAATAAGTAAATAGCGATGGTACTAATCATCTCATGGAGGATGTCACAATACATGATAGGTACTAACCAAAAGAATGTTTGAAGATCAAGAATGAGGATCAGACACTTGTGCAACCAAGATGAGCCTGGGATGAAAGATGAGAACCCTCGGTGAATAAATTGAGAAGGAGACAATCAAGTGAACACCAAAACACTACCTCAATGCAAGCCTAGAATGAAAATGCAAGCCTAAGCTAAATGCAATCCCTAGGACTTGGTTGTTGGACCCATTAGGTTATCATCATAGATTTTCTAGTATCAAATGATCACATGATGTCATACAACCCTCATTGAAATTTAAATCATGAGAATATGAACATGACAGTAGTCTTAGATTTGTCAGAATGAGGTGTAAGCATTAAGGCACAAGAAGCTAGAATGACTTGAACACCTACTCCTTTTGATTTAGCAAGTTAATATAAGCGTCAAAGAATAGTTTCTAGAATGAACTAAATGTTGCTTGCATACAAACACACTAGACATGTGAGAGTTCCTCCTTTTTCCAAGTGAATGATAAGTATATCACGGTGCTCATAGTGACCCTTATGTTCACTTCACAGGACAAGCGCTTGCAATTTCACTTGTAGCAGAAAGAAGTCACTCCAACAAACAAGGAGAAGAACCAACCTCACCAAAGTTTCCATTTAAAAGGAGTTGAGGTACACATGGCCATCCAACACGTGATGAAGGCTCTTATAGTGGACACCCCTCTTATATAGATTTATTGGATCATTGGAACTAAACCAGAAAATAGAAAGCAAAGAAAAAATCATGCCCCTAGTCTTCGCTTCTCTCGGTCAAGAAAGACGTCTTAGAGTTTCTCATGGAGGAATGATATAGAAAAAAGGAAAAATCACACAAAAGGAAAAGCTCAGCACGCTTCAGAGAGTTACAAATCCAATTTTTAGTTTTAGTTTCAATTTAAGAGGATTGACATCAGATTAGAGGTATACATCACGAGAAGTTCAATAGGATGATGACAGTAGGTAGACATAGTAAGAACCACTGGTGAATGATGTGAGAGATAGTCTCAAGAAGAAATTAGAGTAACAAAAAAGTATCAGTAGGTAGATGCAGTGAGAGCCACTGGTGACTAATATAAGAGATCCTCAAGGAGAGAGATCTAAGAGAAAATGAAACATAGCATGCAAACGCAGTGAGAACCATTGGTGATTGATGTATGAGGGATCCTCAAGAAGAGCGATCCAAGTGGTAGCTAGGTATCAGTAGGAAGATGCAGTGAGAACCACTAGTGGATGATACACGAGAGATCCTCAAGCAGAGAAATCTCAATAATAGCTAGGCATCAATAGGCAGACATAGTGAGAACCATTGGGGACCAATGCGAGGAAAATCCTCTGAAAATGATAGGATAATGCCCCCTAGACCAAGAAGATGCCCCAGAGTATGACTAGTTTCAATCCATGTAGAGCTGAGCATAATCTTGAAGATAACTGAGAGAGAATGCATGAGCTAGCAAACTAAGGTAGGAAACGGGAAAGAAAACTAAAGCGAGAAACAAACTAAAGCAGGAAAGGCAAGAAAGAAAACTACACAAGGCTAGGCGGCGCTACAATAGGTATAGCATTGGGGAACAAGAGGCACCTGTTTACCAGGTTTTCACCATCTTGGCAGAGATTCTATTTTTGCTACCATGATGCCTGTTTTCTAGGTTTTCATCAATGGCACATTTTTTCTTTTTCAATTTTTTTGTACTTTTCTCTTTTTTGTATTTGTTTATTTTTTTATTTTTTTGTATTTTTTGAATTTTCACTTTTTTTTTGTATTATCAAGGTGCCTATTTACTAGGTTTTCACTAGGATAATAGATGCATCAAAGCACCTGTTTACCAGGTTTTCACTAAGATGATTATTTTTTAGGACATTTTATGATTTTTAGGATTTTTTCAGAATAGAGTATGTATCGGAGCACACAAAAAATGTCTCAGCTATAGAACCACTTTAGGTGCAAAGTGTTGATTATATTTTTGAGCCATTCTCCTTCAGTAGTAGAGATTTGATAAGCACCAGACCCAAATGTTGCAGTGATAACATATGGACCAAGTCAATTTGGTTCAAACTTTCCTTTCTGGATCCACTGCTATTGATTCTTGGGGTTCTCTCTCAGGACCAGATCACCCACTTGAAATTCCCTTGGTCTGACCTTCTTATTATAGCTTTTAGACATTCTTTTCTAGTATTCTCAAAGATGATCAAATGCCACTTACCGACGTTCATCCAGTAACTCTAGCTCTTGTAGCTGAGATATTCTAATGTCTTCATCAGTAATGAGGCCCCTCAGAGAGACTCACAATGTAGGAATCTTGACCTCAATAGGAAAAAAAGCATCTGTACCATAAGCTAAGGAAAAGGGCCTAGCCCCTGTTGGTGTTTGAATGCTTGTTCTATAGGCCCATAAAGCTAGATTATTTTGGAGGTGCCAATCTCTACCAGATTTGTGAACTGTTCTGTGCAGGATCTTGAGGATTGTCTTGTTGGAAGCTTTTGCCTGTCCATTACCTTGGGGATAATAGATAGAGGACCAATGCTAAATGATTATGAACTTAGTACATAATTTCTTTAGATCCTTGTTTTTGAACTGCCCCCCGTTGTCAGTGATTATTGAGGAGGGTACACCATATCTATAGATGATGTAATTCAGTATAAATCGGGCTACAAATTTTCCATCAACTATAGTCAGAGGCACTTCCTTGACCCATTTAGTAAAATAATCTATAGCAGCGATAATGAACTTATGTCCTCTAGAGGAAGACAGATGAATCTGACCCACAAAATGAAAGGCCCATTGTTGAAATGACCAGAAAATGATGAAGGGAATGAGCTCCTTGGTAGGAGCATGAATCATATTTCTATGGAGCTGACACTATTTGCAAGATTTGGCATATTGTGTAGCCTCTTTTTCCATATCTAGCCAATAGTAACCAGCTCTAATAAGTTTATGAGCCAATGTTAGGCTGCTTGAATGAGAACCATAGATGCCTTCATGCACCTCAGCTAACACATGTTTTGACTTGTTAGGCTATAAAAACTTAAGGAGGGTACCGTCTATACCTCGCCTATACAAGTTGTTAGCTACAATGACATAACATGAAGCACTATGAATTAGGTGATGTTTTTCATTCTGGGTGTAAGTGTCTGGGATAATCTAGTCTTGGAGGTAGGACTAGATATGATGGTAGCAGGATGAATCATGTCCAATGACTAAACAGATCATCCTAGATTCAGGGGTATTGTAGGTTGGGTAGTGTAATGTCTCCACTAGGAATTCATGTCTGAAGTCATTTTCTAGCATCTGTAACATGGAGGCAAGATTAGCCATGGCATCGACTGCTTTATTATCTGCTCTTAGAACCTATTGGAAAGTGATATGTGCAAATTATTTTCTCAGATCATCGACCATCCATTTATAAGGCACCAACTTATCATCCTTTTTCTGATAGATATCATTGACCTAATTGATAACCAATTGTAAGTCTCCAAAGACTTTAAGTTCATCCACACATCATTCAATAGCTATCTTCATGCCATTGATTAAAGCTTCATACTCAGTAATGTTGTTTGTGCAAGGGAACAACATTTTATAAGCCTTTGGTAAAGAGTATCTTTGTGGTGTAATGAATAATAGTCCTACACCTGATCCTTGTTGGGTGAAAGATCCATCGAAGAACATATTCCATGTTTGATGTGTAAGAAGCATTATGGATTCATCTGGAAACTCAATTTTTAGTGGTTGATGATCCTTGAGGGGAGCTTCTGTGAACTAATTTGCAATTTCTTGTCCTTTGATATCCTTTCTTTCTACATAATAAATGTCAAAATCACTGAGTATCATGACCCATTTTTCCAGTTTGCCTGTGAGGGCAACTTTCTTGAGCAAGTACTTTAATGGATCAATTTTAGCAATAAGTCTTGTAGTGTGAGCAAGAATATAGTGTGGTAATTTCCATGAAACAAACTCCATTGCTAGACAAGATTTCTCAATGATTGAATAGTTCATCTCATAAGAGACTAGAGTTCTACTAATGTAATAAATGACTCTATTATTTTGGTCTTCTTGAGCCAATAGGGCACCCAGAGATGTGTTTGTAGCTAAGATATGAAGGATGAGTGGCTTCCCATGAATAGGAGGCATCAAGATTGGTGGATTTGCAAGATATTGTTTAATTTTAGTGAGCCCTTTGTCACATTCTTCATTCCACTCATAAGTCACACCTTTATGTAAAGTCTTGGTGAATGGTTGTGACTTATCGGCCAGTTGTACCATGAAGCATTGAATGGATTGTAGTCTTCCCTAAAGTTCTCTCATCTAACTGATGTTCTTTAGTGGAGGTGTTTCCATGATAGCTTAAACTTTCTTAAGATCTACCTCTATGCCTTTAGCATATATAATATAATCCAATATCTTTCTAGAAGTGACACCAAATGCACACTTTTTTGGGTTAAGCCTCAAATTGAATTGTTCCATTCGATCTAGTATAGGACCTAGATCTATAAGATGTGTCTTTCATTGCATGATTTTAGCCAAAGTGTCATCCACATAGTCTTCCATTGTTTTGTCCATCATGTCATGAAAAATATTGGTTATAACCCTTTGATATGTAGCTCCAACATTTTTAAGTCCACAGGGCATGACATTCCAACATAAAGTTCCCCAAGCACATGTGAAGGTAGTCTTTTCTTGGTCTTCTAGTGTGATCTTTGTCTGATTGTAACCAGAGAAATCATCCATTAGAGAATACATTTCATAGCCTTCCGTCATATCCACAATCATGTCAATATTGGGTAATGGAAAGTCATCTTTAGGACACACTTTATTCAGGTCCCAAGAGTCTATGCAGACTCGAATGGATTTATCATGCTTAGTAATTGGAATGATATTGGAAATCCATTATGCATAGTTAATGGCTCTAATGAAACTAGCTTTGAGAATTTTTTCTAATTCACCCTTGACTAAGAGTGCCACATGT
Source organism: Chamaecyparis obtusa (assembly GCA_027943335.1). NCBI lineage: Eukaryota > Viridiplantae > Streptophyta > Pinopsida > Cupressales > Cupressaceae > Chamaecyparis > Chamaecyparis obtusa. The sequence continues at coordinate 480,632 of BSBK01003928.1, forward strand.
GGATGCATCTTTTGAAGATTTTATTTGATAGGGTTAACACCCGATGCAATAGATAGATGATGCATGATTAGATTAGGATCTAATCCAGGCATATCAGAGTAAGTCCATGTAAAATTGATTTTCTTTCTTCGAAATAAATTGGTGAACTCTTCTTTCTCTTATGTAGATAGTGACTATGGTAAATGAATAATTTATGGTGCAGCTTCTGTACCCAAGTTCACTAATTGGGTTGGCTCAATCAACACTGATGTTATTTCTTAAAAATGACTAGGAAGTGTATCAAGTATCTCATCCTTGAGCACCTTAGAGAGGTTTTCACCCTCGAATACATCTTTTATTTTTACTTTTTTTGGCTCTGACATTGCCACAATGTGGTTTCCACCATCAGAGGACCTATCCTTTTTTCTTTTAATTTTATGACTAAGATACTTGATATCAGCTTCAGTCATGTTGATATTGTCTTCACTGGTGGAGAACATTATAGGTTTGATAGCATTGAGATAAAAGGCAAGAGTGTAGTCATTCTAGAACATAAGGACTTCACTAGATGGAGAGGGAGAGTTCTAGTTAATGAGATTTGGATGTTGGAGTGAAAGAGAAGGGGCAGGTTCAAGTGCATTCATAGTATAGCCATTGAAAGCATGGACAAGCAAGTCAAGACCTAGAGAAATCTCATCCAGAGGTGTGTTTGATTCCTCTCAAGACACCACAGCAGAAGTAGAGGGAATGTTAGCATTAGTGGAATCACACTCGGTCATCCTAACACTAGACCCCTTACTACTTCAAAAAGTTTTTCATACACATGAACAACATCTATATCTTTATCAAAAGTTGCATCAGAAAGAGAATCAAACTCATACTCATGTGAATCAGTGATGCTTGATATGGGAATCCCATCAACACTTGTTGTACCATCTAACACATTTTCATCTCTTGTAGTATTGATGGTTTTCTGAAGTTGGTCTTTTTCAAACTACTCTTGGAAAGTTGACGGTATGTACCGTTCACCCTGAAAATCAAGATCGACAAATTGCATTGCTCTCCATTGGTCATATGTGAGTAGATGTAGTGAAGTGGTGTCATTAGAATCACTATCAGTCTCTACTAGATTGATAGGTATAATAGGATCATTTGGTTCTTCAAATAATTTAGCAAAATCTGGAGGAATAGGATAGGGAAAGATATCCTTGTCGGAGCTATCCTCTGGATATGCAACTATGGTAGTGTCTTCAGGTTCTAGCTGGAATTCTGGTTCTAGTACAAAATTGTTAATCCCTAAATGAAATGGGATTTTCTTGAAGCCTAGACCTATGGTTTCCTTGGTTCAATGATCTATGGCTTCAATTGGTTCAAGTAAACCATTATCATTTACCCCTATAGGGCCACTCCCTTTATAACCGAAATATTTCATGAGCTTGAAACCTTCACTGTATGGTTCTTGTTCTAAGTCATGAGTAGGAGTGATTTTTTTAGATGTATCCTTCCCTTTGTAAAGCCAAGCTGTAATAGCTCTTTCCTCATCCTTGTCTTCTAATGGCATTTTGGCCCGTATGAAGGCACCATCATAGACTATTTGAGGAGAACTGGAAGAGGATTTATTGTTCTCTAAGGGTCTCCCATAAGAACACGGAGATGGAAGCAAAGCTGCTAATGATAACACAGGTTCTATTTGATACCCCCCATGCCTATATCTTTGAGTTTCAGAGCCTATTCCATTTCTTTGATTTTGGCATCATAGAATTCAGTAGACTCTCTATTAGTTGGGACAAGATTGTCTATAGATTGTGTGAGTGTGTTGCAAGAATAGTTGGTATTGGTAGGTACTATCACTTCTACTCCATGGAACATGAACTTGATACATTAGTGATATGTGGACAGAACCACTTGCATTTCATGTATCCATGGTCTACCCAACAATATGTTGTATGCAAGAGGAATATCTAGAACTTGACAGATAACATCCCTCTCTATAGGTCCAACCTGGATTAGAAGCACAACCAGACCTTTGGATTTCCATTCCTCTTCATCATATGCCTTAATGGTAATTTTATTATGGGCATCTATGCAATCTTCATCATAGCCTAGTTGGGTGAGTAGCTTAGCAGAGAAAATATTGAGGCCAACACCATTGTCAATGAGGATGTGGAAAACATGCTTTGGACCTATCATGACTTCTATATGCAAAGGGGCATTGTACAGATGGCTCAGCGAATGGTCATCTTCTTTAGAGAAAGAAAAATAATGCGGCAAGGTCAGGTGACCCACCATGGATTGAAACTGATCAAGATGCAAATCTTTTGGGACATTTGCCTCAGTGAGCACTTTATCAAGAATCTCCCTATGAGTAGGCAAGATCTTCAACAACTCAAAGATAGTGATCTCAGTGTTGGTACATTGCAACTAGTCTAGAATATTGTAATTAGTAGTACTAGGCATGGGGACTAGTTTCAATTTCTTGTTGGTAGGATCGACAATAGCTTTATCCATGGGTTGTTTCAATGTGGATGTAGAAGGGCTGGGACCCTTGATAGTGATCTTCACATGAGACTGGGTAATGACATTCACATGATCCTAAGATGGTTCTGGTTTGGAAGAATGAGACCCAGGGCCTCGCAATACAAATGGAGTCTTAGGCTTATGAGAATCCTCACTCCCCTTAATGGTGATCACATCACAATATTTGACCCCAACAGGTTCAATCATGTTAATGACATTGTCATTGGTACCATATGTGTAGTTAACCTTGTTGTTGGCATTCTTGGCCTTGGAAGATTCACCCTTCTTGTGAGGAGGAAAGGGGTCTTTGAATACCAGATGATCTGAATTCTTGTTATGGTCATCCACAACAATGTCACCATTGTCAATCAGATCTTGGATCTGATGGTGCAGCTGGAGGCAAGTAGAATTTTTATGACCCTTGTTTTGGTGATAATCACAGTATGCATTGTCATTCCACCAAGCAGGTCACGGTTGTGGATCATAGAGGTGTGAATTTTCCAAAGGAGTGAGTATTTGGTTTTTCACAAGAGTCTTGTAAACCACATCAAGGGGTTCTCGTAAGGAAGTGAACTCACGCTTGGGTTTAGAGGCCCAAGGTTTGTTCCTAGAAAATATTGAAGGCGGCTGAGTATCTGTCACAACCTTTTTAGTGGCTTGACCACCTGTATATTGGAGGTAAGATTAAAAATAGATTTCAAAGGTTTTGGCATCACATTGTCAACAACTTTGTCATTCACAACGTCTCAATTTTTGTTGAAAAAATTACCCTTGTCTTTGTTCGAGGAGGAGGGCCCTTGTTTATTATCCTTGTTCAAAGTCAACTCCCCTTTCTTAACCATGAATGCTTCTATCCTCACAAGTTGTTTAATCATACTATCAAAAGTTAGGGGACCTTGAAACTATACCTGATATCCAAAATTAGGGATGAGATTATCTAAGAAGATATCGAGCTTTTTAGACTTAGGTAACTTATGGGGATATTTTGTGCAAATTTGTCTCCATCTTTGGAGGAATGTCAAGAAAGGTTCCCCTTGTCCCTATTTCAGATTACAAAGATCTCAGATATTGACTAGATGCTGGATATTGTGGGAATAATGTTGGCTAAACAAATTATCAATATTGTCAAAAGTTTTGATATCAGTGGGTAATCAAGAAAACCACTCCATAGCTGACCCACCCAAGCTACAAGGAAAGAGGCACACGAGATAAGTCTGATCATGTATGAACTCCATGGATAGAGCACCAAACTCTCTCAAGTGATCTTGGGGATCGGTAGTACCCAGATATTTGTCATACTTGGGGAGTTCCACACCTTTGGGAAAAGGTGGCATTTTAAGACTCTTATCAAATGGGAAAGGGAAAATGCTTTCCATTGTGAACTATTGTATTGGTTTATCCTTATCCTTCACAAGTTCACTAATTTGGTCTTGCATGTCTTGAATCATCTTTTGCAACTTAGCGGTCTTGGTCTCTTCTTCTTTGACCATGAGTGTCTCTACTTGGAAATTTAGGGGTAACTTGGCCCCTTGTTTGGCCAATTCTAGAAAGTATTTCTCCTTTTCCTCTAGAAGGAGGATTTCCATCATCTTGAGAAGACTTTTGTTGGCTTTCACAATGTCTATGTCATTTTGGGTTATCACCTCATCGTCATTACCAAGAATTTCAAAAATGCTTGGGGCTTGATCTTGATTCTGGTCATGTTGAGAGTGATAGTGATATTGTTGCTGGTCATTTTGAGATTGATCATGATGTTGGTCATTTCAAGATTTCTCATTCTAGATCATGTCTTTTGCTTTATTCCCCCTCTAGGAAATGAAATGGGTGTCCCATCTTGTCAATTCAGGATTGTGTAGCATGTTCAAAGTCAGCACAAGTGTCTATAATATGTTGAGAGGTCATGGCTAAGGTAACCTTTGCTACATCAATAGAATCAAAAGGATCAATAGGATCAATAGGATCAATAGGATTAATTCTAGAAAGTGACCCTCCAAAATTATGAAACAATGGGTTGTTCTGTTCTTGAAACAATAAGTCAGGTTATGTTTGAAACAATAGATTATAACACTCCTGGAACACTGGAGATGAGGATCGAGATGGGATTTCTTTCAATGTACCCAATGAGAAGGAACGTGAGGATCCCTCACAACACTCAAATTGCATGATAGGTTCAGAACAACCTATTCCTTGGTTATGAGGTCTACCTCTACCTTGTCTAGTATCACGAATGGGGAATGTGTTGCCACTTCTAGCGTAATAGTCATAGAAAAAGATTAAATAATGAGAGAGGACTTGGGATTATGCTCAAAAATTTGTCTTTGGGATAGCAAAAAAAGAGATAAAATTGAGATGCACCCAGCATGAATCATCAAGAGTATGGCTAGAATAGCTGAGATATGACTTTTGCATCACAAGGTACAAAAGTACAGTAGGATAGGATAGACAATAGAGAGACAATGTGATTTTAAGTAGTAATTGTCTGGTTCTTAGCCTGAAATATCTAGTTTCAGATAGTGGATAACAAGAGAATAGGTAGATGGACCCCAGACAAGAATCATATTAGGAAAAAGTTGACCAGTCAATGGGAAATAGCTCATTGTTTTGGAAATCAGGGGACAGTCTCGCATGAGGAAATGCATAGTTTCCTAAAATCTCACATGGGAAAAGACCAAAGTTTGATAGTTTGACACAGTTTTCAAGACAAAGATCAGATTTTGAGACACAACATCATGGACTGTTCTCTAACAAAATTTCAAGTTTTTAGATAGTTTTAGGATAGTTGAATGAGCAATCTTATTTTGAATGTTGCAAGCAATCGTTTACAAGCATAACATTTTAGACCAAGTAATAGTGATGCAATGAGTAGTCACAAATAGTTCTACCAAGGACAAAGAAACTTGGCAGAATCATGGGAGTCTTTGACAAGTTTGATCATGTTCGATAGTTTAAGACTCCAAACAAACACTCATTTATCCCTACAAATAAAATGGTAGAGAAGGCAAAATTCATGCCTCACAACTTATGTGCATGAGTTCACCTCACACAACCATGTCACCCCCTAGAGGGAACCCATGTTTTTAGTATTTCCAAGGACTCAATAATATATGTTCAAAGGTTAACCTTAAAGTAGGGGCCAGTGTCATATACCACCTTCAAACATCCAGGTGCATGCCTATGGTGAGAATCTTGGGGAGAGATTCTTCCCCCTCCCTGTGTAAAGTTTATGTCTCCTTTCAGAGGTGATCTGAGTAGGCAACTAACTAAGAGAGTGTTTAGTGGGCTTCCATTCACACTAACCTTCAGTGCCCCTAATATAGGGCTGGGGCCTCACAACCACACCGATACCTAAAATTCATATACCCCTGCAAGAAGGGCTAGGAGTAGCACCACTCAGTACAACAAACAAAGCTTTCTCAAGATGATAGTTGAAATCAAGAGAAAGAAGTTAACATGGCTTTGGAGTCTTTAGAATCAATAAAGCTTTCTTTATTATAGTTAGGTGGAATCACCGGCAATAGGTGTGTATGTACTTGGGTCATTCCTGGAGGTTCAACTTCTGGCAGGCCCTCTAAAGGTGACATGGACTTTGGCTTGGATCCAAGGGTCATATTTTTTGATTCTCTCAAAGAGAGAAGAGCATACTTATCTACCTCTTCACCTTACCCAAATGCATAAGACATGTCTATCACCGAGCTAACTCCTCTTCAACCAATCCACAAGCTTTTGGGTTTCTGGTTCTCTCAAAGAGAGAAGAGCATAATCCCCTAATAGGTAGACGTGCTAAATATTCATTACCTTTCCTTGCTTCCCCAGGTATCTATCATGCTAGCAAAATCTAGGTCTTAGATTCATCCATGGGAATCACTTCCATGTAATGAACAACCTATTACCCTATCTTGTTATCAAGACCCTTAAGAAATATTCAAAAGGCCCTAATTATACTATGTGAATAAAGCAAGAAGCAAGCATAATGTTTTTGTGTATCTTTGATAATCGTCCTGCAAGCAAACTGTCAGTATGTTATGTCTTCATCAAACATCTTGTAGCCCACTGTTATGTTGTTAGGAAAATAGAGATGTAAAAAATAGCAACATGCAATAATGTTAGAAAATAGTGCAAGAAATTTGCAGAAACTAAGAAATTTTTGAAAACTGATGGCAAGTCTTGTGTGAGGAAGTACATCGCTGCACGTGAGAAAGTACTATGTTCCATGTGAGAAAGTGTTACTGTCAACAAACCTTCATGTGACACAGTAAAAAAGCTCATGTGAGATTCTATACTCAGTTGTATGGAGCATATAGATAGAGCTTTAAATTCTTGTCAAAAAATTTTTGAGAGTGAGGCCAGAAATGATTTTTCTACCCCACGATGGGCGCCAAAATGTTTATGTCTAAATATGGACCTCAAATCCAACCATAGACCTCAAAATGTTCATATCTCAATGAATGAATTATGACAATGAATATGAATTATTCATTTTGTAATCTTGATTGAATCGACCTGTCACCTCCTATTTAGATGGGGTTTGAATTTACTCTCAGAACTGAGAGCCCAACAACCATAGACCAAGCTAAAATGGAGGATTTAAATGCTAAGAAAATAATTGAATTGAAATGAGTTAATATAAGAATGAGAGTGCAATTATAATATAAGAATGAGAATGCAAATTCTAATCTAAGAACGAGAATGCAAATTAATCTAAGAAGCTTAAAATGGAATGAGAATTAAACTAAGAACATAATAAGCAACTAGATTAAAGATGAGTGTGCAAGAAATTGAAACTACTCTAATTATGCAATATGGAAGCTTGAGAAAATGAGAAAATGAGACAACAATTTGACAGAGTTTTAGTGCTCAAAAATTGCCTCCTCAAATGAGGAAAGAGAGGTTCATAATATAGAAGAGCTCGGGTGGAGACTGAAGAGTTTCTTGCAAATAAATAGTCGTCTCTTCATCTCCTTGGTGGGAGGTGAAACAATTTGGAGGAATTATTTAATTAAGTAAATGAATTATAGCCACATGGGTGGCTTTTTGAGTTATTTGAATAATTAAATTCAAGTGGAGATAATCCATTTAAATAACCAAATAATATTTAATTCCTTTGAAGTGTATTAGCTAAAGGGGGTGGAATTAATTTAATTAAATCACTAGGACTTTAGAATTAAATTAATTAATCATAGGGATTATTTATCCAATAAATGTCAATATTTAGGAATTAAATATAGTATTTGATTAATGCAAATTTAGGGTTTTTTGCATTTGACACCAAGTCAAATAAAGTCAATTAGGAGATAGAATTGCCTAGTAGAATAGGACTTTGATGATGTAGAAATTTTAAGAAATGCACCAAAATTGATTAGAATTGTAAGGTGCCAATTTTGGGGTATTACAACTGTAGGTATATTCCAAAACCATATCTCATAAGGTGTCTTGTCTGCACCTGGCCTTAATTGAATTATGTTGATAGTATAGACTGCAGTATTGACTGCATCTCTCCAATAGGTGTGTGCAACTTTTCCTTCAATCATGATAGTGCACGCTGTGTCAAGTATGATCCTATTTCTTCTTTTTGCAATTCCATCTTGCTGAGGGGTTCTAGGTGCTCTTAGCTATCTCTTTATCCCATGTTGTTCATGATACTCATAAAATATGTCAGAGGTAAATTCTCCTCCTCTATCTAATCTCAAACATTTTATCTTTAATCTAGACTCATTTTCAATTTTAGCTTTAAATATCTTGAACTTCTCAAATGCTTCAAATTTATCTCTTAAGAATGCAACCCAAACCATTCTAGAATAATCATCAACAAATAAAATAAATTACATTTCACCATACTATGATCTTGGTTGAGTTGGTCCACATAATTCTGTATGCACTAGATCCAATTTGTTTTCTGCCAAATTATGCTTGCTTCTGAATGAGTTCCTTACATGTTTTCCCATCACACATTCCCTGCATATAGTATCAACTAGTTTTGCAATACTAGGGAGGTCTCTTACTACCTTTACATTTCTTATCTTTACTATATTATCAAAATTGATGTGACATAGTCTTTTGTGCCATAACCAACTATCATCTACTTTAGAAACAAAATAAATTGCTTTAGAGTTAAGCTGAAAAACATTACCTTTTGTTTTTGAACTCGATGCAATCATCACTCCTTTGTTATTAATGATACACTTATTGTGTTTGAATTCAAACTGATATCCTTTGTCAAGCAACTATCCAACACTTAGTAAGTTATGATGCAAACCATCAACAAATAGAACATCATCAGTGTTATTCTTTCCATCCAAGGTGATAACTCCTCTACCTATGATAGGTTTAGGAGTGTTGTCTCCAAATCTAACCATGCCACCTTTAATGTACTTATCCATATATACAAATCTATCTTTGTCTCCTATCATGTGATGTGAACAACCATGGTCAATGATCCAGTCTATTCAGATGTCTGCTTGTGAAATTAATGCTAGCTCTTGTGCTTTCTTTTCTTCTTCAATATCCATCTCATCAAAGATTTTCTCCATATCGTCAATAGCAATGAATCCAATTTCATCTTCTCCTGAATCTTCATCTAATACTCCATCTTCAGCATAGTAACATTCTTTTGTATACTTAGGCTTGAAATTAGTTTTGAGCTTCTTGAATCTTGTAGGACACTTAGATACAAAATGACCAATCTTGTTACATGAAAAACATTTGAATGGTAACTGACCTTCATATTTTCCTTTTCCATTTCTTTCTTTCTTAGAAATCATAGAAATGAGTTCATCTAGTTCTTTATCCTCATCTTCATTATCAAAATTACTAGAAGTGTTCAAGGATTTCTTACCATGGACTAAGGCTTTGAGTGTCGTTTCATGTTTAGGCTCTATCTTCAATCTTGATATCTCAAATGCTGAAATCTTGCTGATTAAGGTCTCTCTTTTGAAATCTTTTGAAAACTACATAGTCTCATCTAGGATGTTTATCTTGCTCTCATATTCTTCTGTCAGAATAGTCATGAATTTATCCATTATGTCTTCTTCCAAAATTTCTCCACCATTGTTCCTAATTCCTTCAATTGCTTCATTAATTCTTTGATTGTAGGCTCTGATGTTCTCTTTAGGTAGCATCTCCAAAGTATTATACCTTTTCTTCTATGTCTTTTTGTGCACATTCTTGGCTTGGATATCTCCTTCAAACATGTCTTCTAGATACTTCCATTTTTGTAGGCTTTATCTACTTTCTTGATCTCTGAAAACTCACTGTCAGATAGGACACTGATAAGGGCTTCTTTGGAAATTGCATTTGAGTGAACATTTCCTTTTGTTTAATAGTTGCATCTTCTTTTGCAAGGTATTTTAGAGAGGGAACCTAAACACATTGAGTACCTACTTAAACAATATCAAAACTTAGGACTTTATTTTCTAAAGAATTTGATCTGATCATCCTCAAGTTGTTAAACTTTCTCTCTGAGGTGCTTGGCTCTGATACCAATTGTTAGGAATAGTCCCAATAGATAACTGAGAGGGGGAGGGGGTGAATCATCTATCTACAAGATTCAATTCTTTATCCAATTAAGTACATAATAACATTAAGCACACACACAGTAATATAATACTTAACACAACACCACAATTTTGGTTACGGAGAAACCCAAATAGGTAAAAACCCTGGTAGGAATTAACACCCACTATAAACTACACTAAAGTATAATGATCCTTGTTAGAAGATCTTACAACACTGTTAGGAGTTGATCTTTACAATGCATGAAGTACAATGACTTGGTCAATGGTTGGACCCTATTAGGAGTCTTTTACAAGTAACCTTGTTAAAGGTGAGGACACACTGTCCAGGAGCACATTGCTCATATGGTGAAGGCTGCAACCTTCTGCACAATAGATACACACTATATCTAGATCTTGGTGAACTAGGAATTAGACCTTCTATCTTGATCAGTTCCAATGAATATCATATACTCTCTACTTCTTCACATAGATCTTCAACTGATGATTGATTCAACTATACTATCTCAGTACATTGGCATCTTTTTCTTTGCACTTTCAATCACACGTAGTGATCACAATTGACCAGCTATAAGTATCCTTCTCCAAATGATATAATCAAGTAAACCTATTAGAACCTTCTTGAAATCATATTAGAGAAACAATATAACTCTTCAAAAACATCTCCAATGATTAAACTAAGCACACAACACAAAAAGGACTGTGCAACTCAATATGAGTAGACACATCGCTTCACACAGTCGACTCCACCAAATTAACTCAAAATTTACTCTCAATTTGAAATAATTTATGCTCTCTTGACCAAACATTATTAACTCTTCACCAAACATGAAACCAAACACGCATATCAAAATGATAGGCACAACTCCTGAAACAATATAAACAATGCCGGCTCCACCAGATAAACTTTAGAAATTGTAATTGGCTAATAGAAACATCATAACTCAACTTGTACTACAAAATTAACTCTACATCCATGGACATAGCTCCACAAACATGTATAAAATAAAAATATAAATGTGCAAGGCTCCAATATAACCATACTGAGAATCACATACAAAACTCTACTTGTAACACTATCAGGAACACTACTGTTACAAACAACTACACAACTATCTATACTCAAAATCAACCTTTGTGTCTATGATATCATGATGATAACATATCCTTACAACATATGCTCAAGGCTCTCAACATAGAACTAAAATTCACATTGCTTACCATATGTTTTCATCAATGACAAACATATAGTTAGCACTGGCTTGCTGGAAAATCTCCAACAATAGGACCTATTAATACCAATTAGTATATCCTAGGACCCTTAAGACCTAATAATACCACTTACTTGACCTAATAGGACCTATTAATACCAATTAGTTCATCCTAGGACCCTTAAGACCTAATAAGACCACTTACTTGACCTAATAGGACCTATTAATACCAATTACTACATCCTAGGACCCTTAAGACCTAATAAGACCACTTACTTGACCTAATAGGACCTATTAATACCAATTAGTACATCCTAGGACCCTTAATACCTAATAAGACCACTTACTTGACCTAATAGGACCTATTAATATCAATTAGTACATCCAAAGACCCTTTAGAATGATTAATACACTCTAGGTTCCTTTAGGACCCCTATTGTGACATAAAAATCTTTAAGAACCCTTAGGATCCTTAGGACCTATAATAGGATCCCTTAAGACCTAATAGGACCCCTTAAGACTTAATAATGCTAGAATTTGGCACTGATGTTGGATTTTTTATGGATGTGTTATCGCATCCTAATGGTTCAGGCTCTACATCACTCCCCTCCCAGCTAGTGTCACCCCTACACTCATCATTACTAGAGAGGTTCAGGACTGAAGGTGGTGTAGGTGATGTAGTTTCAGTTGATGATATGATGGTGTAGTGCACTAATGATCCTCCTTCTCCTAAGACCCAGGTATATAATTTTTTCTTTTCTCCTTTCTAAGGAGCTTTAGTGAACAATTAATTGTAGATATGTGTATTGAAGTTTGTTTAATGTATAATATTTTGCAAGCATAGTTAGCAAAGCACGTGATGCAGGAGCATATCAGGTCCTTGGAAATCTTGTGTCACCAAAAATATTTTGAAGTTTTTCTATGTTGCTCAGTTCCTACTTTGACCAAGTTTCTTGTTAGTTGGTCAATTTCCTTTGGTTATCGAGTTTGGTCAATTATCTCCTAGGCAGTCAGTTGTTTCACTGGCACTCAGTGATGCTTTTCTGTTGCTCGATCATCCTCACTTACCAAGTAGTTTATTTTGAGTTTCTTTGAGGCTGACTTGTGCATTGATTATGAGTCAAAAATTTAATGTTGGTATCCATCATTGGGAAGCATGTGGTCCTAGATTTGACCATTCCTTCCATTGATTGTGGATCTGAAGGCTGACTCAGTTTGGTTGCCTCTGGTATAAGTATAGTTGTTTGGTTAGAGTTTAGGGGGGAGTTTTAGTAGAAGATAGGAGATAGGAGAATCAAGATTGTTGGCAGATCCTTGCATGTTTGAGGACTTCTATAATTTATTGTAATATTTGCCCATAACTGGGAAGGCCTTAGAGCTCGGCATGTATGAATCAAATTGGATGAAAATAATATATGGTTGATCCTACTTTCTCTCTCTCACTATGTTGTTGTTGCTTCCATGAGTTGTTGAGCAGGCTGGATCATTAGGGTTTGCTACTATTTGGCCCCTCTTGACCCTTCCCTTGTGTTAGGTGGTATCAGAGTGAGGTGAGATCTAGATCTATGTCTGTAGATCTAGGTTTGTAGGTTCCTTCTTGTGAAACCCTAGTTGAATTTTTGTGGGGTGGAAGATTGTGATTTTACTTGCAATTGTAGAGGGTTCCAAGATGGTTTGTGGGAGGCGAGAAGTGGATCTAGGATTGACATGCATGTTGAGACAACTTGCAGCTAGGTTAGAAGCTATTGAAAAAGCCCAGAGAAGAGGTAGACATCTTGAAGATGTTAGTGATGATGAAATTGAGGAAGAACAGGTGAATGTAGAACCTACACCTATGATGGATTAGGTTGAGGAAAGATTTTTGAAGGCCTTGACAAGCTTGAAGTAAACACCACATTTCAATCCTCCTAAATACAGTGGGAAATTGGATTATGATGAATTGATAGATTGGATCACTAAATTGGAAAAGTATTTTGAGTATGAAAATGTATCTGAGGAAAAGAAGGTGAAAATTGCAGGCACAAAGTTGAAAGGTTATGCATCCTTGTGGTGGGAAAATTTGCGATTGGATCGGAAGAAGAAAGGCAAAGAAAAAATCAAGGTATGGAATAAAATGGTGAATAAATTGAAAGGAAAGTTCTTACCTTGTGATTATTAGATTAACCTAGTTCGGTGAATGAAAAGTTTGAAGAAGAAAGATAGCTTAGTAAAAGAGTATACTGAGGAATTCTATAGATTAGATATCTGATTTGGACATGATGAAGGTGATGTGGAAAGAATTGCTAGATACCTAAATGGTTTGAAAGTTTCCATCCAAGAGGAAATCATTTTGGTCAAGTTGGAGAACTTTGAAGAGGCTTATCAATTTGCATTGAAAGCTGAGGAGAAATTGAACAAAAGACATGAGCAGAGACAAAGAGGTCGAGGTGGTGGATTCCCTAGAGAAAGAGGTAGATCCTATAGTGAGAATAGTAGATCTAAACTTGAAAAGACAACTCTAGACAAAGGTAAGACCGAGTGGAAAGGTGAAAGTTCATCTAGAGGTAGAGGTAGTAACTACCGATGTGGTTATAGTAGAGGTAATTTACAAGGAACTTGTTACAATTGTGGAGAAGAAGGACATAGATCTTTTGAATGTACACAAGCTAGTAAGAAGGCTAGTAGCAATAGAAATTATTTGGTGCAAGAAGAGTCATCAAATGAACCAAAGAAGGAAAATAACTTGATGGTAAGAAGAGCACTATGGAATGAAAGTAAAAAGGAAGATCCGGTAAGAGAAAGTTTATTCAAGACTAGATGTAGAGTTTTTCACAAATTTTGGAAGGTAATCATTGATAGTGGTAGCTCGGAGAATCTGGCATCTGAAGAGATGGTCACAAATTTGTAGTTGGAAATGTTGAAACATCCAAAGCCATATCAGATTTCATGGATCAAAGATGAGCATACACTCTTGGTAAGTGAACAATGCTATGTGATTTTGAAGATTGGAAAATACTATGATAAAGTGTTGTGTGATATCATGCCTATGGATTGTTGTCATATTTTGTTGGGTAGACCTTGGCAATATGATAGACATGCTATATATGATGGGAGGTTGCATAAATATACTATTGTGGCTGATGGAAGAAAATAAATCTTGTTTCCTTTGATGGAAGAACCTATTAGTAGTGCTTGCACATCTGTGAAAGTTTGTTTGATGGAAGGAAGAAAGTTTGTTAAGGATTTAAAGAAAAATGATGCATGTTTTGCCGTGATCCCTAACAAACTGAGTAAGAAAACAGAGGATAATATCCTCGAGGAGATTGATAAGTTACTCATTGAGTATATTAATATCATTTTTGATAATGTAGCTAATGGTTTTCCACCGAAAAGAAGTATTGATCATTGCATGGATCCAATCCCTGGAGCTAGTTTACCAAATAAGCCACCTCATGGGTTAACACCTACTGAGAATCAAGAATTGAACCGACAGATTCAAGAGTTGCTAGAGAAAGGTTTGATCAGAGAAATTTTGAGTCCTTGTGTAGTACCTACAATATTGGCACCTAAGAGTAATGGAGAGTAGCGAATGTGTATTGATTCCAGAGAAATCAATAAGATAATAGTGAAGTATAGGTTTCCTATACCGAGAATGGATGACATAATGGATAGTTTGACTGGAGAAAAATATTTCACAAAGATTGATTGGAAAAGTGGGTATCATCAGATTAGAATCAGAGAAGGTGATGAATGGAAGACTTCTTTCAAGACAAAAGAAGGTATTTATGAGTGGTTGGTTATGCCTTTTGGTTTAACTAATGCACTGAGCACTTTTATGAGGTTGATGAATGAAGTTTTAAAGAAATTCTTATGAAAGTTTGTGATTGTATATCTTGATGATATTATGATATTCAATAAGACTAGAGAAGAACATTTGTTGCATGTTAGACAAGTTTTGCAGAGATTGAAAGAAGAAAAGTTGTTGATAAATTTGAAAAAGTGTTCATTCATGAAGGAGGAGATGGTGTATTTGGGATTTGTAATTTTAGCTGATGGTTTGAAGATGGATCTTGAAAAGGTTGAAGCTATTCTAAATTGGCCTACACTTGTGAATGCTAGTGAGGTAAGATCATTTCATGGTTTGGAAAGTTTCTACTGAAACTTCATAAGGAATTTTAGTTCAATTTGTAATGCTATGACTGAGACTATGAGAGGAGATAAAAGAGAATTCAAGTGGATGCATGGCGTTGATAGAAGTTTTGAGACTTTGAAGCAGAAGGTTGCTAAATTGCCTATTTTGGCATTGCCTAATTTCAATAAGGTATTTCAAGTGGACTGTGAAGCAAGTGGAAGTGCAATTGGAGTTGTGTTGAGTAAAGAAGATAAACATGTTGCTTTCTTTAGTGAAAAGTTGATTGATGCTAGAAGGAAATATTCTGTGTATGATCAAGAATTCCATGCTATTGTTCAAGCACTGAAGAAATGGAGACATTATTTGATACCAAGTGAATTTGTGTTATATACTGATCATAAGGCTCTACAATACTTGGGTAGTCAGAATAAGTTGAATCAGAGACATATGAATGGGTTGAGTATTTGCAGAGTTATACATTTGTGATAAAACATAAGAGTGGAGTCACTAACCGAGTTGCTGATGCATTGAGTAGAAGAAGATCTTTGATGACCAAGATGAAAATTGAAGTTATTGGTTTTGATGAGATGAGAGATTTGTATGAAACTGATCCTAATTTTTCTAAGCCACGGAGAAAGTGCAGAGCACCTATTCAAGATCAACCGAGTACAAAATGGGAAGAATATTTCATTCAGGAAGGTATGTTATTTAAAGGTATTCGGTTATGTATACCGAGAGGACTAATGAGAACTAATTTGATAAAGGAGAAACATAGCATTGGTTTGGCTAGACATTTTGTTATTGATAAAACTCTGAATTTTCTTAAGGAGAAATACTTTTGGTCACAATTGTATAAAGATGTTCAAAAATTTGTGAAAAGTTGTGGAATTTGAAAAGTTGTAGAATTTTTCAAGTTGCAAAAGGAGTAAGTCATAATACTAGATTGTATGTACCGATTTTTGTACCTGAGAAACCTTGGATTATCATCAGTATGGATTTTATTCTTGGCTTACCGAAGACAGTAAGAGGTAATGATTCTATATTTGTTGTTGTAGATAGATTTTCTAAGATGGCACATTTTATACCTTGTAGAAAGACATCAGATGTAGTACATGTAGCATATTTTTAATTTAAGGAAATTATCAAATTGCATGGATTACCAAGGAGTATTATCTCCGACCGAGATAATAAGTTTGTTGGATACTTTTGGAAGACCCTTTGGAAGAAATTTGGCACTGAGTTGAAATATAGTTCTGCATTTCACTCACAAACCGATGGACAGACTGAAGTTGTGAACTGAAGTTTGGGAAATCATTTGAGATGTTTAGTTTGACACACACCTAGTAATTGGGATTCTGTGTTGGCACAAGAAGAGTTTGCATAGAATAATTCAGTGAATAGGAGTACTGGAAAAACACCCTTTGAGATTATGAATGGCATGCAGCCAAGAGGTATATCTAATTTGAGAGACATTACTGATGAAAGTAAGAGGAGTGTTGAAGGAGTAAAATTTGATAAGTACATGAAGACATTGGATGAAGATGTGAAAATAAAGCTGGAAGAGAGTAATTAGAAATACAAAGATAGAGTTGATAGATCAAGGAGACATAAAACTTTTGATGTTGGTGATGAAGTGATGATTCATTTGAAGAAAGGCCAATTTCTTGTTGGAACATATGGGAAGCTGAAGATGAAGAAGTTTGGACCTTGCAAGATTTTGAGGAAATTTGATAGTGGAAATGCATATGAAATTGAGTTACTTGATGACATGGACATATCACCTATTTTCAACATTGCTGATTTGTATGAGTATCATGAACCTAATGAAGACATGGTAGTACTGATGGAATATCCTAACAAGTAGAAAGAGGAAGTTGAATAGATTTTGGAGCAAAGAATTGGCAAGAATACAAGAGGAAAACAATATATGGAATATCTGGTAAAGTGGAAGAATAGACTGAATGAAGAAAGTTCATGGATTTCACAGTCTAAGTTAGATGTAGCTCAAACTAGACCTACTAAATGATTCAGAGAATCATTTCAAAATAACCCCAGGTGTCTGATGCAGGAACATCTCGAGTCCTTGGCAATCCTATGTCACCAAAAAGATTTTAAAGTTTTTCTATGTTGCTCGGTTCCTGCTTTGACCGAGTTAGTCAGTTTCCTTTGGTTACCAAGTTTGGTTGGTTATCTCTTGGGAAATCAGTTGTTTTAATGGTGCTCGGTGATGCTTTTCTATTCCTCAGTCATCCTCACTTACCGAGTAGTTTATTTTGAGTTTCTTTGAGGCTGACTTGTGCATTGATTATGAGTCATGGATTTAATGCTAGTATCCATCATTGGGAAGTGTGTGGTCCTAGATTTGACCATTCCTTCTATTGATTATGGATCTAAAGGCTGACTCAGTTCGGTTGCCTCTGGTATAAGTATAGTTGTTTGGTTAGAGTTTAGGGGGAGAGTTTTAGTAGAAGATAGGAGATAGGATAATCAAGATTGTTGGTAGATCCTTGCATGTTTGAGGACTTTTGTAATTCATTATAATATCTAGCTATAACTAGGAAGGCCTTACAGCCTAGCATGTATGAATCAAATTAGATGAAAATAATATATGGTTGATCCTTCTTTCTCTCTCTCACTGTGTTGTTGTTGCTTCCACAAGTTGTTGAGAAGGATGGATCATTAGGGTGTGCTACTATTTGGCCCCTCTTGACCCTACCTTGTGTCAGCACATTACCACTAGTGTGGGCTCAGAGCATCTTCATATGAGAGATCCAGTAGATGTGACACCTACTAGTGGTCAGGTAAGTTTTAGATATTTTTATGTTTAAGCATGCATGTTTACACTTGTAGACATGTATTTATATATTTTAAGTACTTTACATAATATATACTATGCACATGTATATAACCAATTGTTGTACTAAATTTGTAGGGTTCAATTGTTTCTTCATAGCTAGAGGATGCTCTTAATAGGAGAGATTCAACAGATGTGACACCTAGTAGTGGTCAGGTATATTTTAAAAATATGTAAGTTTAAATATGCTTTTATAATATATTTTAAGTATTTTACATTATTATTGCTAGGAATAGTCCCAAGAGATAACTGAGAGGGGGGGGGGGGTGAATCAGTTATCTACAAGTTTCAATTCTTTATCCAATTAAGTATACTTTAACATAAAGCATAAACACAATGAAAGAAAACTTGAACACAACACCAATATTTTGGTTATGGGGAAACCCAAATAGGTAAAAACCCCAATGGGAATTGACACCCACTAATAATCTGTACTAGTGTATTATAATCCTTGTTAGAAGATCCTTAACCCTATTAGGGGTTATCTTTACAATGCATTTAGTATAGTGACCTGTTCAAGGGTCGGACCCTATTAGAAATATTTTATAATTAACCTTGTTAGGGGTGAGAATGCACTATCCAAGAGCACATTGCTCAAAGGGGTGAAGGCTACAAAATTTTGAATAACAGATACAAACTATAGCTAGATCTTGGTGAACTATGCTTTGACCTTCTATCTGGATCAGTTCCAATGTATAGCATAAAATCTTCACTTGGTCACATAGACCTTCTATTGATGGCTCAATAGTTTGCACACTCTGCTCTCCTCTTCACAATCAACTCTGAACCATACTTTAGCAATCACAAATGACTGCCTATAAATATCTTTCCTCTAAATGATATAATCAATTTAGTCTATTAGAACCACCTTGAAATCATATTAGAGAAACCATAACATACCCCAATAATAATTTTGTCAGCTCTACTAAGCACACAACAAAAACTGGGACCTATCCAATATTAATAAATGTAGACGCATGCTACACACTGTCGGCTCTACCAATTTAACTGAAGCTTTCTCCTCAAGCTGAATTACATCATGTGCTCTTAACCTAACATTATCTACTCTTCTCTAATCCACAATCCAAGGACCCATACCGAAATGATAGGCACAACTCCTGAACCAATATAATCTCTTTCGGCTCTTCTGAATAAACACAGGAAACTGCTATTGGTGAATAATGACTGCATAACTTCACTTCTACTAATCATTAGACTCTTTGTCCATGATTGTAACATCACTAACATATCTTCATCATATATCCAAAGGTGCAAGGCTCCATGATGACTATACGAACAATCACTCATAGAACACTGTGTTGACACCTGCAAATTTTCATGGCCCTCTAGTTTTTCTTCCGGTATCTGTAGTTGTTTTTCCCTATTTTCTGGCTAAAACCTTTGTTTGAAATTCAAAAAACTAGTCGTTATGTTCAAAAGGCCCTAACTTACCCTGGCCCTATTCTATTTTCAAGTTACCTTTTCTAGACCACTTAAAATTTTAATTGCGCATGTGCTTTAATATTTTATCACCTTGTGAGGTCGGCTTTTAATTTTTCTCCTAACTTTCTATACTCCCGGTGGCCTTAAATATTTCCTAGGTCCTGGGCCTTTATTTTCTTTAGTCTAGCACCTTAATATTTCCAAGGTTTCACCCCTTTAGAAATATGTGGTTGTCATTAATTCACAAGACTATTTGGTGTCAGAGGTCTCTGACATGTGAATTTGTGACTATCTGCCATTTGTCCTGGCGGGGCATGTCTTCCTTCCCCGTTGACTTGGTTAACAAGTGAGCAAAATCAATGATCATCGCTATACCGTTGATGGAAGATGCATGGGGTTTAATGTAACACTTTGATGATGACCGTCCGATGTGATGGAAGATAGACTGTGGGTCCAAAATGACATGTATGCACAAATGGAAAGCTGTGATTGGTCCATGTATTAACAAGGTGGAGGTTGTCAGTGGGACCTGGTTTTCAGTGTGTCAGAGGGACCTAACCTTGTCAGTCAATCAAAAAATGGTATAAGTTATTATCAGATGTGTCAGAGGCTTCAGATCTTGTGTTGGCCATTGATTTCATCCAGTGTTAGAGGGTTGTCAGGCTAGGGTAAGATTCTCGATCTAACGACGAGCGTGTAATCTGATGGAATCTCAGAGGTATATGTGATTTTTAGATGGCTGTTGATCTTCTTGATGTGGGCCTAGTATATTTCTCAGTCTTTTTGACAGTTCTGATGAATGTATGCTTTATTCACTGGTTCACATGCTGATTTGGTAGAAGGTCTAGTGACTTAGCGATCTGGCAAACAGTGTTCGTGTAATAGCCGAATGATTTAGTGATGCCCTCAAGGTTCTTGTGAATGGGAATAGGGTTTCTTTGGTCATGTTTTCACCAAATTGGTAGAAGGTTAAGGTTAGCCAAGAATAGTGGGACTAATTTCCATGTGTCACTGAGGTGTCGTGCTCATATTGGTTGAGTTGGAGGATGACAAGGAATATTTCTAGGTGGGGCCGTTGTTAGAAGGTCAGTGATGGGGACAAGATCTATGGTTGGCATAAGATCTTATGAGATGTGTTAGAGCTAAGAGATCTTACACCTGCCATCCATTTTCAAAGGCCTAGGCATGTGGGTCCTATGTCAGTGATGACTGAGCATGAGCGGTAAATAACATGGTGACAGGTGGCATAAGCGGGCCTAGGCGGGGGTCTAAGGTCTAGCAGTCCAGATAAAAAAGGTTAGCAGCCTGACAAAAGTCCAAAGTGGCTCACTCATTTGTGAGGAAAAGTAGTAGAGTTCTAAAATGATTGGTAATTCAGTGAAGGAAGGTCGCAAAGTTTCTAAGTATTTTAGCAATGACTTAAAATGTTCTGTGAACTGGTGAAGACCTTTTGTCGCCAGTTCGCTAAATGTGGGACCGAGGCTAAATGTTTTCTTTTAATCACCAGGTCATGGAGTTAAATGGTGAGTTAAGTTTTCATCTCATGAATAGGAAAATGCTTTGTCACGTGTTCGCTAAAGGGAACCCGGGGTATCTAATTGAGTTAAAACATAAAACCTAGGAAATAAAGAGATCTAACGGCCATGATATAAAGTTGATCTAAATTTAAATGTGGACCATTGATTTACTGTAGGCGCCATAGAATAATCATTAAAATTAAAATTCAAATTTTTTTGAAGGTTTCCTACGACCAAAAGGACCGAAATTGAATGTAGAAGCGACTGGAGCTGGTAGGAGATGATTTGTTTGCCATTGCAGTGTGGTCTAGGGTGTGCCATGATCGTTTGCAGGGGTTTGTACTGTGTTTTTGTGCTCGGGGCATGTTGTAGGTGGTCGAAAGGGTTGAAATTTTGGGCATTTTTTATTGTTCTCAGTACCTTTTCAGTGAGATTATCATGATTGAGGATCTGCCTAGGATCTTTTCTCTCCTTGTTGCCTGGGTTTCTTCCCCTGTAATAAATTTGTGACTATTTCTAGTTGGTTTAAGTGGGTGGAACCCTAACCCTAGCTATCTAAACCTTGTTGCATCCTGATCTTTGAGGATTCCAAGATAGCTAATGGTATAAGTAGTAAAAGTCCTAATTTTGTAAGCATTCTAAAACTTTTTGGGTCTCCTAGCTTTTTAGTTTTCCCATCTTTTTGGTTCCTGGTTCCAATCTTTGGCAATCCAAGGGATTGTATTCTCTAGTTACATAATCCTAATGGTTGAATGCTGATAATACAAACTTTGCAGAGCAGATTGTTGATCCTATGATTCTGAGTAAAGATTTTACTTGTATGTATTGATACACTTCCATGAAATACAATACAATTTCTACCTTGGCTCTATTATTGTCTCTTTGCTTTGTGTTTATTCTTGTATGTCTCTATTTGTAAGGCATCTAGAGCATACTAGTTGTAAGGAAGCTATCTAATTTTTGCATGAGTTTCTTCCAAGGAAAGAATTAAATCCTTATGTGCAATTTCAGAGAATGAATGCGTTTGTGGAAGATCTTGATGGTATCAAACCTAGATTGAGAAGATAGTTTGTTAGGCATTCTATCCAAATTGTATGTGGTTTGTAAGGCATATCACTATATTTCCTAGAAATTCCTCTATTAATCTATGTTAGACTTATTTGCGCAAAGGATTAGGCACTGATCTGATCTCTGTCATTCATGCACCTTTCAGTCATCAAACACAAATTCATCACTACCAATACCATTTGATTTCATGTTCATGTACCTAAGAAATAGGACTGTCCCTGATGTTTTACAGTCCATAGTTGTTGATTCCTTGAAGAGTGAATCAAAGATTAACCTTCCTTGAGTTTTTCTCAAAAAAGGAAGGACTCATCACCCTTATGCTATTGTTCTTGTTATCATGCTAGGAGTTTCATCAGTCATATCCTACAGCAGGTTGTTCTCAGCTGTCTTCAGCATTACCTTCCATAAAATACCTCTAATAAACTCAATAACATGACAATGAAGACCTAAATCCGCTATTCCATATTTTACTTGAAAGATAGTAACCTATTTGTAGGCAATACCCACTTGAGTCCTATGGAGCTCAAAGAAGAAGGATGATCTTATCCAATCCTCATCAATTAGGATTTTCTTGCAAACTTGGAAACCTATTTACTGAGAATCAAGGCAGTGTCCTTGCCAAGTTTGACACACAAGAAAAATCCCTAAGAGACTAGCAACTCCGCTAGGGAGTTGTAAGAAATATTTTGCTAAAGCTGTAGGGTTTAGTTGAGCCAGGGCTCCTACGCTATGCAAATCAGTTGGTTACCATTGGTGCATATATTTTGAAGAAGAATTCCCAAGTCTTGGGTGGTGACTCTAACAAACTTTGTAGCAATACTGGTCAGGAATCATTCACAAGATGAGTTACAAAGGTACTAGGTCTCAGAGAAATAAGCTTCCTGAGGACGGATTGGGAGAAGGTCAACCAAGTACTTCTAGGCCTGGTCAAACAAAGAGAGGAATAAGAAATAGAAATATGTTTCATGCTCAAAAACATAGGGAAAATACTAGACAAGAGGAACAAATCTAGTTTATGCAAATGAATCAAGAAGGAAATACCTCTAAATATGAGGAGGCTGTTGATTTGGGCTTAAACTAATATGAGGATGAGGTTCAAGTAGGAGATGCTAAATCTGAGACTACTCTCCCTAAATCAGAAGAAATTTTTGAGGAGGTCTATGAGTTGGAGAGGAGAGTCCAAGAATAGATCCATCTAAGACAAAAAAGAGACAAGGCAAAGGAGGAAAAGATCAGACATGCTATGATTAGAGCTGAACAATTGAAGAGACAATTGTTGGATCTTGAGGCCATGAATCAAGATCATGTGATAGAACAAGTAGAAGATCAACCTATTGTCCATAAGATCTATGAGACAAGAGATCCTAGGGACAAAGGTAAACAAAAGGCTATAGGAGTTTCAATAAATGAAACAAATCATGCAAAGAAGTCCATGGATCAGGCAGCAAGATTGGAGGCTGATTTGGAAGAAGCAAAAAGAAAACAAGAATTGTTGGCCAAAGAGTTAGAAAAGGCAGAGCTTGAAGCCACTGCTATAGAAATGGAGAGGAAGATTGACTTCCTTGGGCAATCTTCCAGACATGCCAATACCCTTTCCATCTCTCAAGCACAAGGAGAATATGTGTTGAACAATGCCAACACTTCAGGTATGCCTAAGACTCATAATGTTTCTAATACTCAAACATCTACATCTTTAGATGGTGGCCCATCTCAAGTAGGTCCCATTCATGAGAGGCATAAGCAATTGGTTTTTATTAAAATTCCTGGTTATCCAAATCCCATCCCTGATGAAATTAGGAAGAAGCTCTCAAAATTCACTGGAAGCAATGTAGTTACTTGCAAAGAGCATTTGAAAAGTTTCATTGATGTGATAGATGACTACAATATTGAGCCTGATGATGTGATCATGAAGCTTTTTGTTCAGTCTCTGACTAAAGATGCTAGAGATTGGTTTAGAAATTTACCTCATACCAGCATATGTTCATGGAACTAGTTTAGGCAGTCTTTCAAGGAATAGTATGTTGACAAAACTAATGAGGGCTTCATGCTTAATGAGTTTAACAACATCAAGAAAAATTCAAATGAGGGTGTTGTTGAATTCAATGTTAGATTTCAAAAAGCCATGCATAAATTGTTGCAAGTTATCAGATTGGATGACAAAGTATGTCTTGTCACATACTTGAATGCTTTTGATTCAAAGATGGGATATCTTTTGAGGGATAAGAATCCCAAGAATCTTGCAGAAGCTTATAAATTGGCTATTAATATATAGAGAAATAGAAGGATATCAGGGAAGTTGGGAAGGAGAGAAGATTGTCAGCCATCAGTTTCAAATAGAAGAGAGCCAGGGAAACCTGATGCAAAGCCAAAAGATGATGATAGTTTGAAAAAAATCTTGAAAGCAATAAAGGATTTAAAGCTTGGTGAAGCAAGAAATAGTAGAGTGCAAGGAAATGATAGGCCATCTTTCAATAATTTTAATAAGTTGCCAAGAATTCAGAACTATCCTTACAATACTCAGTGGAAGGATGGGAAGCTAGTGCTTCCTGAAAGAAAGGATAAACCAAATGACAAGACCCCTGACCATTTTCATAGAAATACAGTGAATATGAATGATGATGTTCCATGGTGTATTATTTTCCAATCACCTCATGATCCCTATTACTATGCTATTGCTCAAAGTGTTTATGCAAAAGATCAAGGCA
Source organism: Chamaecyparis obtusa (assembly GCA_027943335.1). NCBI lineage: Eukaryota > Viridiplantae > Streptophyta > Pinopsida > Cupressales > Cupressaceae > Chamaecyparis > Chamaecyparis obtusa. The sequence continues at coordinate 505,545 of BSBK01003928.1, forward strand.
ACAACAATGATGATACTTATGATGTTCAAGGATGTGGTATGACTTCTTCATGTATATATGATGAGTTAGACTCTACAGATGAAGATGAAAACCAAGATGCTGGAAGTTCCCAAATTAGGAATGAGGTTTACCATCAGCAAGTGTTTTTTGATGAAGAATATAATCACCTTGATGTAGTTCAGTGCAATACTCTTAGAAGTCATGAGTCAGTAATGTTGAGAAGACCTTCTGATGAAGAAATTGCACAAATCATAGCAGACATGGTGTCTTAGGTTAAAAGAAACTATAATTTGAGAAAGAGGGTGGTAGGTTGTCCAAGTGGTAGGCCTGCTAGAATTTTCATCAAGAAAACAGAGAAGGATGAAAAACAAGCCAAAATAAGCAAAAGATTATTGACACTGCTGACAAGACCAAGTTGAAGAAAAATGTCAACTTCACAAAGCTAATTATGGCTTACAAGATAAAAGCTAAACCTCTTGTAGCTACTGTTTCTCCTTTGCAAGAGAAATAAAAGGGTCAGAGCAAAGATAGCCCCAATGTGGTTACACATGAAGAGAATGAAGAGGTCACTGCCATTGGGAAAGATGTAGTTGACCCCATGTATGTTCCGATTGACATGAGAAAATTGTTGTCACAAATCACTATCAAGGTCCCCTTATTAGAAATGATGAGGATTAAGGAGCATAAAGTTAAGGCTTTGAGTTGGGTAAAAGGAGCCTTCTCTTCTGATACCCAATATTCCACCAAGGTTGATGGAGTAGATACTGTAGCAAGTGATTCAATTGAGAACCAATGTGGGGAGATCATCTTTGAGATCCTTCAAATTTATTTGGATGCTAATGCTGCAAATGCTATGTCAGGGACAGTTGATCCTTTCTTTTTGTCCTTAATAGTGAATGGAAAGTTGTTAAGAAATTACATGATTGATTCATGAGCCTCTAATACTATTATGCCTACAGAAATAATGAGATCCTTGGGTTTGAAAGTAGATACACCTCATGGTAGATGTCAGGCTATGGATTCAAGAGAGGTCCCTATCATTGGTACTATAAAAGCACTTCCTTATAGGTTGACAACTTTCCTTGACAAGTCGTTAACAATGAGTGTTCTTGTGGTAGATATTCCCCCTCATTATGGGATGTTGTTGTCAAGGAAGTGGAGTGCTCAGATGGGAGGTAGTATCTAGTGTGATCTGTCCTTTGCAACTTTCAATATTGATGGCTACAATGTGAAAGTATCTAGAGAAGGTAGAACTCCAAATATGATTGAAATAAATGATGATCATTTAAATTTTTGTGTGGATGTTGACATGGAGAATTTCAAATTAGAAGAAACTGTCCCACCAGTGGAAGAGGTAGATCCACTAGTTGCAGAATTAAAGGAATAGCAAGATGGACTATGGTAGATGTATTTTGATGGGGCATGCTCAAAAGAAGGCTCAGGAGCTGGGGTCTTATTCATATCTCCATCAGGTACCACCTTTAAGCATTCATTCTCATTGGCTTTTCAATGCACAAACAATACTACTGAATATGAAGCATTGTCTTTGGGATTGAATATTTCTATCAAATATGGGATAAAATGTTTAAGGGTTTTTGGTGATTCTGAGCTTGTGGTGGCACAACTTTGATCTAAATATGCTATCAAGAATGATAGATTGAAATTGTATAAACATGTAGTATGGGATCAGATTGAAATGTTTGATGCTTTCAATATATGTTGGGTGGAAAGATCAAATAACATAATGGATGATTTTTTGGCCAATGTTGCTCTAAAAGGGGATGATTCAACTTTGTTTGGAGTATCAATTCTTGAAGTAAAAAGTAGACTAGTTGTTGCAAATAACATTTACAATTGGCAAGTTTTTGAGGATGATCATGACATCCTGAGATTTATTCATTGTCTTGATATATATGAGGATCAACCTATAGACTGCAACACTTTGGTTTAGGAAATTGAAGGCAAGGACATGATCATGGGAAGTGAGGTGATCCAATTGAATTTAAATAGTATTCTTAAGGGCTTAACTGAGTTAAAAGTAGTGTATAGTAGTCAAAATGATCCTATGTCATGTTAGCATGTGCAAAAAATTTCATGGCTATAGCCCTTTTTCTCTGGTCTCTACAGTTATTTTTAGGTCTCTGCCTTTGGCCCTGGTTCAAATATTCAAAAATCTAGCCGTTGCATATAAAAACCCTTTGAAAAATCCTGGACCTTTTCTAATTTTGTGTTACCTTTTCAGGTCACTTAAAAACTTTTAAATGCACGTGCTTTATATTTTGGTCAGCCCCAGTGTTAACTTTTCCTAAGTTTCTACCCCCGACAAATTTAATATTTCCTAAAGCCTTCAGTGCCTAATTTTTTCCCCGAAAGCCTAAGTCTTAGTGCTTTATTTTTATCCTATGTTCGATTTTAATTTTTCCCTAGGTGTAACTCTAACACCATCTCCATCTAAGGGTGGGCATATGTTCACAAGCGATGTGTCAGATGCATGAGATCTTAAGACCATTGTTGATCTCATTGGGTGACATTGCCTTTCCTTTTAAGTGGGTCCACATGCTAGGTGTGCCATGTCAGCATTTTCTTATTGGTCCATGGGTAAACAACTTAGCATGTGTCAGTGGGACCTGATTTTCTGATGGGTCAGATGGTCCTGACATCTATAATCCATCCAACGACGGGTATAAGTTCTCATGGAATCTGTCAGAGGCTTGAGATCTTACGCCAGCTGTTGATCTCATTTGTCTCAAACGTATCTTTGGTGGTGGTCCCAGTGTTAGGTGGAGTTGATTTGGAGGTTTTTTATTGGTCCATGTAGTATGAGGTGGAATCCTGTCAGTGGGAACTAGTTTTCAGATGTGTCAGTGGGTCCTGATCCTGTCAGTGAATCGATGAACGACATATAATCTTATGGGTTTTTTTAGAGGCTTAAGATCTTCTGACGACCATTGATTTTATTTATGATCAGATGGTTGTTAGAGATGGGAGGAGATTCTCAATCTAACGATGGGCATGTAATCTGATAGAATCTCAGATGGGTATGCGAACTTTAGATAGTCATTGATCTTCCAGGTGGAGGCTTAGTGGTTCTGATAAATGTTTTGGTAGTCTGAAAAATTTATGAAGGCTTCACTCATTCACATGAAATAGTGGTAGTTATCTAAGTGTTTTAGTGGTTCAATGAACAAGCATTCATGAAATTGCTAAACTTTCTGGTGAATAGATAATGTGTTTCGCGAACTGGTGGTAACCATTTATCGCTAGTTCGCTAAATGTGGGATCAAGGTTAATGTTTTCCTATGGTCGCTAGGTCACGAAGTTTAATGGTGGGTTAAGTTTTTTCTTTTTGAGAATTGGAAATGTATTGTCGCATAGTCACTAGAGGTAAACCCAGGGTGGCAGTTGAGTTAAGATCATAAAAGACCGCGAAAGGGAGAGATCTAACGATTGCGACTTAAATTTGATCTAATTTTAAATGTTGACCATCAATTTATTGTTAAAGCCATAAAATGACCATTGAAGTTCAAATTCAAATTTACAGAGGGTTTCAAGTGACAAAAGGTACCAAAATTTATGGTTTTAATGGCCGGTTTCGATTGATTTGGTGGCGTTGGTTGTTGCAGATTAGTCTAAGGGTCCTTGTGGTAGGTGGCATGATGTTTTTGTACTAGGAGAAGTATGGTTTTGTGCTTGAGATATGTTTGTAGGTGGCTGATTTGACTAGTTATCAGGGCAATTCCTTGTTGTTTTGTTCTGTCCTCATAGATTTTGATGATTGCAGATCCGTTTGAGATTCATTTTCTCTGGGTTGCTTGTGTTTATTCCCCTGCAATAAATTTTGATGTAGTTTTTGGTTGGTTGAGTTGTTGAAACCCTAACCCTAATCACCCGAAGCTTGATGCATCATTTTTGAGGATTCCAAGGTGACTAGGGGTATAAGAAGTAAAATGTTTTATTTTGAAACGGTTCTGATCTTGATTAGTTCCAAGAAGTTGTAGCAGGCGGTATCATATTGTATTAGATTGGATAGAATTTCCTTGTAGTCTTTTGCAGGTTATTGAAGTGGTTTTCTCTCTTCTCTTCTTTGAACATGTACATGATTCATTATACTTAATACAATTATTTCAAGCTTTCAAGTCTCTCCTTGGTGTCAATCTTGTGAATTCTAGATTTTCTGATCTATTGCATAGGATTACCTTTGTCTATGTTCTAGTCTTCAGTTCTTGATCTAGGATCAAGTGAAATATACTTTGGATAGGACATAGATTCACTTTAATTTGTCTACAGAAGGATGTTATAAGTAGTGGATGGGCTGGAATGTTTGTATTTATGGCTATGAGTCTTAGATAGTAGTTGGTTCATGTTCAATGTCTGTATTTGAGATTTTCCCAATGGATAATGGCACTGATCAGGGATTAGTATATTTAGTTGAGTTCAATGCTTGATTGGCTCTTGTTTACTTCTTCCATCTTCATATATCAACACCTTTTCAAGTTTTAATTGTATTTGGTTGATAGTAGTAACACCCTATAGTAATGGAGAGTCAATGAATGTGAGGTTAGCATTTATCACTTTCTTACTATTCAATCTGTTATTTGGACCCAGTCTTTGGTGTGTGAAGTATAGTTTTCACTGGGTTAGGTGGACCCACCTTGGTTTTGTAGAGCCAGAAGTGAAGAGGGTAGTCTTGTCCCTATAGTTGGTCTAGTTACCCTAAGATCCTTATACATTTTGGAACTAACCAATCCTAAAATCAACCTGAGGGTATATTGGCAGCCTGAGAGCATAAGCATCCATTTTGAACACCAACAAGATGGTGACTCTGCTGGGGAAGAACAACAATAAAAAACTCAATTGTTAGAATCTTTGGTTATTGCTACATCATAGATCATCAGTATTATATAACTCAGATAGATTTGACCCATCCGAGTCACCAACAAGATGGTGACTCTACTAGGGAAGTGTTACACAAGTCTATAATAACTAGTAGGTCATCATTGAAAAATAGGGTTATTCTTGCCCCTTGTCTTATAGTCTCATTTGGATATTTGTTAAGTGGTATTGTAAGATTCCCAATATACTTGGGTGGTGACTCAAACATCTCTGCAACAGTGCTAGTCAGTAGATTTTTATCAAATGAGTTATAGAGGTACTACTTCTCGGAGGAATGAACATCTTGAAAATATAATGGAAGAAGGTATTCCAAGCACTTCTAGGCCTAGTCAAACAAGGGGAGGAAAGAAGAAAGGAAATCTTTCTCATACTTGGAGAAATAAAAAGGATACAAGACAAAAAACTCAAACCAAGCCTGGTCAAGAAGAAAATATTTTAGAATATGAAGAGGTTGTTGATTTGCGATTGAACCAGCATGATGATGAATTTCAAGTGGGAGATGATGAGTTTGAGACTACTCTCCCTAAATCAGAAGAGGTCTTTGAGGAGGTCTATGAATTGGAAAGAAGAGTCCAAGAACAATTTTCTATCAAGCAACAAAGAGAAAAGAACAAAGAGGATAGAGTAAGACAAGCTATGATAAGGGCTGATTAGCTAAAGAGGCAGTTGTTAGATTTGGAGGCAATTAATTTTGTCCCAGAGCCTAAAAGAGAAGAGGAACATCCTATTGTGTATAAAACACATGAGATAACTAGGCCTAGAGATAAGGGCAAACAAAAAACTATTGGAGTGCAGATTAGTGAATAGATTCATGTGGAAAACCCATTAGATCAAGGGTTGAGATTAGATGCAGACCTTGAGAGGACTAGAAAAGAGAAAGAAATGTGGGCTAAAGAACTAGAGAAGGTAGAGTTGGAGGCTACTACTGTAGAAATGAGGAAGAAGATTGATTTTCTCAAGCATACCTTAGGACCTTCAAATGTTGCTGCTTCTTTCTTGGGGCAAGGTGGAAATCATGGTAACCTTGCAGCTCAGACAAATGGCATTCTAGGTGCTGCTAAAATTCCTGATGGTTCAAACATAAGGACATCTACATCTCAAGGAATGGATCTGCCACATGGAGTTCCTGTTCATGAAAGGTACAAACAACTTATTTTTTTTGGTATTCCTGGTTATCCTAATGTTATTCCTGATTAAATTAGAAAGAAACTCCCTAAGTTTACTGGAAACAATGTCATTACATGTGAAGAACATCTAAAAAAATTTATGGATGTAATAGATGACTATAATGTCGAGCCTAATGATGTTGTAATGAAGTTATTTGTACAATCTCTGACTGAGGATGCTAGGGATTGGTTTAGAGGATTTCCCCATGCTAGTATAGGATCTTGGAATGAATTTAAGAATTGTTTCAAAGAGCATTATGGAGATAAAATAAATGAGGGTTTTATTTTGAATGAATTCAATAACATAAAAAAAAAATCAGAACAAAGAGGTCCTTGAATTTAATATAAGATTCCAAAAGGCTATGCATAGGCTACTACAAGTTATTAGATTAGATGATAGGGTGTGTCTTGTGACATACTTAAATGCTTTTGATGCAAAGATGGGTTACCTCTTAAGGGATAAGAACCCTATAAATCTTGGGGAGGCTTACAAGTTGGCTATCAACATAGAAAGTAATAGAAGAATATCAGGAAAATTAGGGAGAAGAGATGATTATAGGCCTCAAGTGCAAAACAAGAAAGAAATGGGAAGGTCTGCTAATTTTAAGCCTAAGGAGGAGGAAAATCTAAAGCATATTCTAAGTGCTTTAGAGAGTCTAAATCCTGATGAAAAAAGAAATAATAAGGTTGCAACAAATGACAGACAAGCTTCAAGTAATTTTAGTTGGCAACCAAGAATGCAGAATTACCCATACAATACTCAGTGGAAGGATGGAAAGCCCATTTTTCCAGCTAAAAGGGATAGGCCTGATGATAGGATTCCTGACCCTTTGCAAAGAAATTTAGTTAACATGAATGATGATATCCCATGGTGTACTGTTTGTCAATCTCCTCATAGTCTAGAGCATTGTGTTATTGCTTTGAATTTACCTAATAACCAAGAACAAGATGAGCAGTATGATAGGAGTGGTTGTGGAATGACTTCTTCACATGCATGGGATGAGGTTGACTCTACTGATGATGAGGAGGAAGAATTTGATGATGTTGGATGTGGTGCAGTGAAGTGTGAGGAACATGTTTCCTCAAGGAGACCCTCTGATGAGGAAATTGCAAAAATCACTACAGACATGGTCACTCAAGCTAGGAGTAATTACAATTTGAGAAGCAGGACAGTTGGAGGCACAAGTGGTAAACCAGGTAGCATGTTTATCAAGAATTCTAAAAGGAACACACAACAACATAAGGAAAAGGAAAAGGGTGATGGTGTTGTCAGTCAGGTTAAAATAAAAAAGAAGAGTGGGCCTACTGCAATACCTAAGGGTAAAGTAAGGACATCAGAAGTAGTTGTCCCCATACCTCACAAGGAAGATGAATTTGTACAAAAGAGTAACTTTGACTTGATTTTCCAAAAAGTGGATAAGGGTATCTCTGAGATTAAGGAAGATATGGGCAACCATTCTTATGTTCCCATTGATATGACTAAATTGCTTTCACAAATAACTGTCAAGGTTCCATTGTTAGAAATGATGAGAATAGAAGAGCACAAGGTCAAGGCCTTGGATTGGGTAAATGGTGCCTCTTCCATAAAGGTCCAAGAAATGAACAAAGGTGACAAGCATGTGGCTACTTTAGATGACACACCTGATAGTAAAAATGAAGAAATTGTCTTTGAGATTCCTCAGAGGTATTTGGATGCAAACATTGTAAATACTACATCAGGGACAATTGATCCTCTTTTCTTGTCCCTTATGATAAATGGAAAATTATTGAAGAATTGCATGATTGATTTTGGAGCATCAAACACTATCATGCCTGCAGAGATCATGAAGTCATCGGGACTAAAGGTTGATACACCTCATGGAAGATGCCAATCTATGGACTCAAGAGAAGTTCCAGTTATTGGTACCATTAAGGCTTTGCCTTATAAATTAGCTGCATTTCCTGACAAACAATTAACTATGAGTGTTCTTGTAGTCGACATCCCCCCTCAATATGGAATGTTGTTATCTAGAAAGTGGAGTACCTCCATGGGAGGAAGTATTCAATGTGACTTGTCCTTTGCCACTTTCAGCATTGAAGGTGAAAGTGTGAAAGTCTCAAGGGAAGCTAGAACTCCACCTATGATTGAGGAGGATGAAGAGGACAATATGAATTGTTTTGTGGACACTGACATTGGTTCTTTCCAAGTTTAGGAGAGAGAGATGCAAGAGAAGGTCAAGCCTATCTTTCTGGTTGATGATAAGAGTAACATGGTAGAAGGTAATGTATTATGGACCCTGTATTTTGATGGAGAAAGTTCAAAGGAAGGGCTGGAGCAGGATTGCTATTGATATCCCCAAGTGGTAAGACTTTTAAGTTTTCTTTCACTCTCTTGTTCCCTTGCACAAATAATGTTGCTGAATATGAGGCCCCACTGATTGGTTTGAGACAAGCATCAAAACATGGGATCAAACATCTTAGGGTGATTGGTGACTCTGAGTTAATAGTTTCTGAAATTAGATCAAAGTATGCATCAAATAATCAAACGCTGAAACAATATAGAAATGTTGTTTGGGATGAAATTGAAGGTTTCAGTGCCTTTGGTATTGATTGGGTGGATAGAAGCCAAAACAAGATGGCTGACTTACTAGCAAACATAGCATTAAGGCCAGAGGATATTACCTTTGTAGGGATATCCAGGATTGAGTGCAAGTTTTGGCCTTCTATCCCAGACAATGTTGAGAATTGGCAGGTATTTTTTGATGATCAGGATATACTAAGGTTTTTGCAATGTGAATCTCATTTTGATGGTCAAGAGATGGATTTCAGCACTTTTGTTGACATCAAAAATGGAAAAGAGAATGTTCTTGGGAAGGAAGTTTTGCAATTAAAATCAAATAGGATCCCAAGGGGACTAGTTGCTCTTGAGAGGGCATTTGATGATAAAGAAAGGACTTGTTTTCCTAAATTTGTTGATAAGATAAATGATTTGGAGGAAATAAATTTAGGAACAAGTCAAATACCCAAAAATGTTTACATAGGTAAATGTTTATCCCAAAGAACTAGGAATAATCTTATTGATCTTCTCAAAAGATTCAAACATGTCTTTGCATGGTCTTATGATGATTTGAAAGCCTATAGAGAAGATTTATTCTAGCATGAAATACCATTGAAGTAAGGCACTAAACCTTTTAGGTAGAAATTAAGGCCTGTGAACCCTACTTTGGCACCAAAAATGCAAGATGAACTTAAAAAGATGATGGATGCTAGCATTATCAAGCCTGTCAAACATTCTACTTGGGTGTCAAATTTGGTTCCGGTCAGGAAGAAGAATGGTGACATTAGGTTATGTGTTGATTTTAGGAATTTGAATGTCAATTCTTTGAAGGACAATTATGGTTTGCCTAATATGGAGAATATGTTGTAGAAGGTTACTAGATCAGAGTTAATGTCCATGATGGATGGTTTCTCTAGATATAATTAGGTCATGATCAAGGAATTAGAATAATTTAAGACTGCATTCACTACCCCTTGGGGAACATATGTTTATGTTAGAATGCCTTTTGATCTGACAAATGCAAGAGCTACTTTTTAGAGAGCTATGGATGTAGCTTTTGCAGACTTTATAAACAAATTTCTAGTGGTGTATCAGGATGATCTCATAGCATATTCAGATAAGGAAAGTCAACATTGTGAACATCTTGAGAAAATTTTTATTAGGGCCTTGGAGTATGGGATCTCTTTGAATCCAAAGAAGTGTTCTTTTGGTGTTGTGGAAGGCAAGCTCTTAGGACATATTGTGTCCAAGGATGGAGTGAGAATTGACCCTGAAAGGGTTATGGCTATAGATAAACTTTCACCAACTAGAAATGGTAAAGGAATACAGTATTTCTTTGGGTAGGTAAATTTCCTAAGGAGATTTGTTACAAATTTTGCAGAAATCAATATCCCTATCTGTAGGATGTTGAAAAAGGAGGCAAAGATTGAGTGGAATGAAGAAGCAGATGAATCTTCTAGAAGTATCAAAAGGGCCATCAAGGATGCTCCAATTTTAAGGACACCTGGTTATGGTAAGCCCATGCATATATTTTCTTTTGCTTCTTATCATACAATTGCAGTAGTTTTATTACAAAAGAATTCAAATGGATATGAACAACCCATATCATTTTTTAGTAAATCCTTACAAGCAGCAGAATTGAAATATGATATTACTGAGAAACAGGCTTATGCCTTAGTCAAAGTAGTCAAGGCTTTTAGATGTTATCCTATTGGAGCTAAGGTGGTTGCTTATGTTCCTAGTGCTACAGTTAAGGATATATTGGTGCAACAAGAAGTTTCAGGAAAAAGATATAGATGGATCAATAGGATCCAAGAATTTAATATTGATATCCAAATTAAAAAACTAGTAAGAGGCTTAGGTCTTGCAAAGTTGATGGCACAAAGCAATTTAATTGCAAATCATGTGAATGTGTTAGAAGAGGAACAAAGGCCATGCATTTGTGATGTTGATTATTGTGATTGGTACAAAGATGTTATTGGTTACTTGCAAAAATTGGTCCTTCCCCCTGAGATGGATGAAAATAGAAGGAGAACTATCAAGTTGCAATCTGCAAGGTATGCCATTCTACATGGTAAGTTGTGGTGGAGAAGCAATGAAGGAGTATTAATAAAATGCATAGACCATGAGAGGTCTGAGGCTCTAATAAAGGAAATGCACCAAGGTGTATGTGGAGGACATTATATGGAAAAGACCACAGCGCACAAGATCCTTAGGTCTGGATTTTGGTGGCCTACAATTTTTAAGGATACCCATCATTTTGTAAGAAAATGTGATGCATGTCAAAGATTTGCTGGAAGGTTGAAGTTTAATCGGAATTTACCACTCAGACCTGTTGCATTTCAGGCTCCATTCTAGAAGTGGGGTATTGACTTCATTGGGGAAATTCCAAATAAGTCTAGTGGTGGACATTCTTACATAATAGTGGCAACGGACTATTTTACTAAGTGGGTTGAAGCTATCCCCACTAGAAAGGCTACTAGCAGAGTGGTGACAGATTTTATGATGCAAAACATCCTTACCAGGTTTGGTTGCCTAGAGGTAATTGTGGTTGATAATGAAATGTGTTTTAGATCACAGGAATTTAGTGATGTTTGTTAGCAGTATGGGATACACATTTCTTTTTCTTCTCCATATCATCCACAAGGAAATGGCTAGGCTGAGTCCAGTAATAAAAGTTTGATTAAGATTCTCAAGAGAGTGTTGGACAAGAATAAGAAAGCCTAGGATTCAAAGTTATGGTGGGCACTGTGGGCTGACAGGGTAACTGTAATGATTTGGTATATGGTATATGGAATAGGTGCTAGATTGCCTCAAAATAATCTATTGCAGATGTACAAATTTATCCAAACATATGATGAAGACTTGAATGATGAAATGAGAGTAAGAATGGATGAACTGATCCAATTGGAAGAGGTAAGGAGGGATGCACATGAAAGAAATGAGGCATTGTAGAGACAATGTAAGAATTTGTTTGATAGGAGGGCCACCCAAAGAAGTTTTGAAATTGATGACCTCGTCTTGATGTGGAATGCAAGGTTGGAAGATAAGGGGAAGCATGGAAAGTTTGATCCAATTTGGTTGGGCCCTTATCTTATTGAAAGCAAATGGGGGACAGATTCTTATGTTTTGAAAGATTTAACTGGTGGTACTTTGGAATTTCCTGTTCATGGACAATTCCTAAAGTTTTACTTCTCTTGAAGTATCTTTTCCATGAGTAGTATTTTAGGTTTTCCCTTGTGCAGTCATTTGTTTTTGCTTTTTGTGTGTCAAAGTTTTGAGTTGGTCTGCTCTTCCAGGAGATTCTAGCTTGCTCGTTGTATCTGCAGGAGATACACATCCTTGACTATGAGCCACTGTTAGCACATGCAAAAAATTTCATGGCTCTAGCCCTTTTCCCCTAGTCTCTGCAGTTATTTTTAGGTCTCTACCTTTGGCCCTGGTTCAAATATTCAAAAATCTAGCCGTTGCATACAAAAACCCTTTGAAAAATCCTAGCCCTTTTCTAATTTCATGTTACCTTTTTGGGTCACTTAAAAACTTTTAAATGCACATGCTTTATATTTTGGTCAGCCCCAGTGTTAAATTTTCCTAAGTTTCTACCCCCAATGAATTTAATATTTCCTAAAGCCTTCAATGCCTAATTTTTTCCCTGAAAGCCGAAGTCTCAGTGCTTTATTTTTTTCCTATGTTCAGTTTTAATTTTTCCCTGGGCCCAGCTCTGACACCATCTCCATTTAACGGTGGGCGTATGTTCGTAAGTGATGTGTCAGACACATGAGATCTTAAGACCTCTGTTGATCTCATTGGGTGACATTGCCTTTCCTTTTAAGTGGGTCCACATGCCAGGTGTGCCATGTCAACATTTTCTTATTGGTCCATGGGTAAACAACTCAGCATGTGTCAGTGGGACCTGATTTTCCGATGGGTTAGAGGGTCTTGACATCTGTAATCCATCCAATGATGGGTGTAAGTTCTCATGGAATTTGTCAGAGGCTTGAGATCTTATGCCAGCCATTGATCTCATTTATCTCAAACGTATCTTTGGTGGTGGTCCCGGTGACAGGTGGAGCTGATTTGGAGGTTTTTTATTAGTCCACATAGTATGAGGTGGAATCTTGTCAGTGGGACCTGGTTTTCGGATGTGTCAGTGGGTCCTGATCCTATCAGTGATTCGATGAATGATGTATAATCTTATGGGTTTTTTTAGAGGCTTAAGATCTTGCGACGACCATTGATTTTGTTTCCTGTCAGATGGTTGTCAGAGATGGGGGGAGATTCTCGATCTAATGGTGGACATGTAATTTGATAGAATCTTGAATGGGTATGTGAACTTCAAACGGTCATTGATCTTCCAGGTGGAGGCTTAGTGGTTCTGATAAATGTTTGGCAGTCTAAAAAATTTATGAAGGCTTTGCTCATTTGCATGAAATAGCGACAGTTCTCTAAGTGTTTTAGCGGTTCAACGAACAAGCGTTCGCGGAATCGCTAAACTTTCTGGCGGATAGATAAAGTGTTTCGTGAACTGGCAGTAACCTTTTGTTGCTAGTTCGCTAAATGTGGGACCGAGGTTAATGTTTTCCTATGGTCGTCAGGTCATGGAGTTTAATGGTGGGTTAAGTTTTTTCTTTTTGAGAATTGGAAATGCACTGTCGCATAGTCACTAGAGGTAAACCCAGGGTGGCAGTTGAGTTAAGATCATAAAAGACTGCGAAAGGGAGAGATCTAATCGTTGTGACTTAAAGTTGATCTGATTTTAAATGTTGACCATCAATTTGCTGTTAAAGCCCTAAAATGATCATTGAAGTTCAAATTCAAATTTGTAGAGGGTTTGAAGTGACAAAAGGTACCAAAATTTATGGTTTTAATGGCCGGTTTCGATTGATTTGGTGGTGTTGGCTATTGTAGATTGTTCTGAGGGTCCCTGTAGTAGGTGGCATGATGTTTTTGTATGAGGAGAAGTATGGTTTTGTGCTCGAGATATGTTTGCAGGTGGCTGATTTGACTAGTTATCAGGGAAATTCCTTGTTGTTTTGTTTAGTCCTCATGGATTTTGATGATTGTAGATCCATCTGAGATTCATTTTCTCTGGGTTGCTTGTGTTTATTCCCCTACAATAAATTATGATGTAGTTTTTGGTTGGTTGAGTTTTTGAAACCCTAACCCTAATCACCCGAAGCTTGATGCATCCTTTTTGAGGATTCCAAGGTGACTAGGTGTATAAGAAGTAAAATGTTTTATTTTGAAATGGTTCTGATCTTGATTAGTTCCACGAAGTTGTAGCAGGCGGTATCATATTGTATTAGATTGGATAGAATTTCCTTGTAGTCTTTTGTAGGTTATTGAAGTGGTTTTCTCTCTTCTTTGCTTTGAACATGTACATGATTCATTATACTTAATATAATTATTTCAAGCTTTCAAGTCTCTCCTTGGTGTCAATCTTGTGAATTCTAGATTTTCTGATCTATTGCATAGGATTACCTTTGTATATGTTCTAGTCTTCAGTTCTTGATCTAGGATCAAGTGAAATATACTTTGGATAGGACATAGATTCACTTTGATTTGTCTGTAGAAGGATGTTATAAGTAGTGGATGGGCTGGAATGTTTGTATTTATGGCTATGAGTCTTAGATAGTAGTTGGTTCATGTTTAATGTTTGTATTTGAGATTTTCCCAATGGATAATGGCACTAATCAGGGATTAGTATATTTAGTTGAGTTCAATGCTTGATTGGCTCTTGTTTACTTCTTCCATCTTCATATATCAACACCTTTTCAAGTTTTAATTGTATTTGGTTGATAGTAGTAACACCCTATAGTAATGGAGAGTCAATTAATGTGAGGCTAGCATTTATCACTTTCTTACTATTCAATCTGTTGTTTGGACCCAGTCTTTGGTGTGTGAAGTATAGATTTCACTGGGTTAGGTGCACCCACCTTGGTTTTGTAGAGCTAGAAGTGAAGAGGGCAGTCTTGTCCCTATAGTTGGTCTAGTTACCTTAAGATCCTTATACATTTTGGAACTAACCAATCCTAAAATCAACCTAAGGGTATATTGGCAGCTTGAGAGCATAAGCATCCATTTTGAACACCAACATGTCAAAAATAAGTAATGCTAATATAGAAGATCTAGAGGAAGTGAATTTGGGATCACATAGTGCTCCTCAAAAGGTATATATTGGGAAAGGGTTAACCCCTCAATTGAAAGATAATTTGATAAAGTTGTTAAGGAGGTACAAGCATGTGTTTGCATGCTCTTGTGATGACCTAAAATCCTACAAAGAGGACCTTTTCCAACATGAAATCCAATTAAAAAAAAGATGTCAAACCATTTAGACAAAAGAAAAGGCCTATTAACCCATTGTTGGCTCATAAGATGCAGTAGGAGCTAGTCAAGTTGAGTGATGTAGGAATAATTCAACCTATAAGGCATTCAACTTGGGTGTCTAATCTAGTCCTAGTTAGAAAGAAGAATGGTAACATTAGATTGTGTGTGGACTTTAGGAATTTGAATGTTGCATCATTGAAAGATAATTATTCACTGCCTAACATGGAGGCAATGTTGCACAAGGTCACTGGCTATGAGTTATTGTCTATGATGGACGACTTCTCTAGATATAACCAGGTGCTAGTGAAAGAATCTAAACAATTCAAAACTACATTCACAACACCTTGGGAAACATATGTATATGTTAGAATGCCATTTGGTCTTAGGAATGCTGGAGCAACTTTCCAAAGAGCTATGGATGTTTCTTTCAAAGAATTCATTTACCTATTTATGGTTTTATATCAAGATGACCTAACTGCTTATTCCAAGAAGGCTCATGATCATTGTTCACACCTAGAAAAGATTTTTGTCAAAGCCCTAGATTATGGCATGTCCTTGAATCCTAAAAAATGTAATTTTGCAGTCAAAGAGGGAAAGCTTCTAGGACACATTGTATCAAAAAATGGAATAAGAATTGATCCAGAAAGGGTTGAAGCAGTTAGGAAAGTGTTTGGACCAAAAAATATCAAGGGGGTGCAATCCTTCCGAGGGAAGATCAATTTTTTTAGGAGATTCATTGCAAATTTTGCTGAAATTGTCAAGCCTATAGTAAAGTTGTTGAAAAGGGATGTGAAGTTTCAATGGATTGTAGAGGCTCAGGCTGCATTTGAGAAAATTAAGGATGTGGTCCAACAAGCACCTGTGCTTAGATCTCCTGACTATTTTTCATTGTTTTCTTTTGCATCATTTCACACCATTGCTGCTATTTTATTGCAAAAGGACAATGAAGGTTTTGAGCATCCAATTGCATTTTTTAGCAAATCCTTGCAGGCTGCTAAGTTGAATTATGAGATGATGGAGAAGCAAGCATATGCATTGGTAAAAGAAGTCAAATCTTTCAGGCCTTATCTGGTGTGTGCAAAGGTTGTTGCATATGTCCCACATTCAGTAGTAAAGGATGTTCTTACTCAATCTGAAGTCACTGGTAAGAGATGCAAGTGGATTACTAGAATTCAAGAATTCAATTTAGAAATTCATATCACTAAGCTTGTGAGAGGACAAGGCCTGGAAAAATTGATGACTGTAGAAAATATGGACTTAGTCCAAGTAAATAATGAAGGAACTCCAGATATGACAATCACAAGTATTGAATTGCAACCAGAATATGTTGATATTGTCTATTTCATAAAGAATGCTAGATGCCTAGACTATATGACAGATAATCAAAAGAGGTCTTTGAGATTGCAAGCTCAGAAATATACATTGCTACAAGGAGACTTGTATTGGAAAAATAGAGATGGAGTCTTATTGTTTTGTCTTGACAGATATCAAGCAGAAAAGGTTTTAAATGAAATGCATGCTGGTGTTTGTGGAGGTCATTTTTCAGCAAGGACTACTGCTCACAAGATTTTGAGGGTAGGTTATTATTGGCCTACATTGTTTAAAGACTCATTTTAGTATGTCAGGAAATGTGAAGCTTGTCAGAGGTTTGCTTCAAAATTGAAGTACTCAGGAGCATTGTCATTAAACCCAATAGTTGTTGAAGCACCATTTTCCATATGGGGTTTGGATTTCATAGGTGAGTTTGCTGAGAAATCTAGTGGAGGACATAGCTATATACTTGTTGAAACTGACTATTTCACCAAGTGGATAGAGGCTATTCCTACAAAAGGGGCAACAAGTAAGGTGGTGATTGATTTCTTATTTGACAATATTTTGACTAGATTTGGTGTCCCTATGAAATTGATTTCAGACAATGCAATGTGTTTCAGATCAGATGAGTTTAAGGAGTTTTGCAAAGATAATGGAATCATGACTTCCTATTAATCTCCTTATCATCCTCAAGCAAATGGACAAGCTGAGTCTAGCAATAAAAGCATCCTGATAATCTTGAAGAAGAAACTTGAAAAGAATAGGAGAGCTTGGCATTCCAAGTTGAGATTGGCTTTATGGGCAGATAGGATTACAGTGAAAAGAGCCATTGGGAAGTCTCCCTTTGAGCTTGTGTATGGCTTGTAGTCAAGGTTACCTATAAATAATCTAATTCTAGTTTATCAGTTCATTCAGGATGAGGAGTTGGATGTCACAGAGCCAATGCAGAATAGAATTATGCAGCTGAATGAGTTAGATGAACAGAGAAAAGAGAGTCAAAAGAGTAATATCAAGTTGCAACAAAAGATGAAGTACTTATTTGACAAAAGAGAAACTACCAAAAAATTCAAGGTTGATGATTTGGTACTTCAATGGAATGTGAGGGCAGAAGATAAAGGGAAGCATAAGAAATTTGAATCACTATGGCTTGGTCCATTTGTGATTCATGATAGTTTTGGGAAGGATTCCTACTTGTTGAAGAACATGGATGGTCAAGTTTTTGAATTGCCAGTGCATGGGCAATTCTTGAAGCCCTTCTTCAGTTAAGTTTTTGATTATCATGCGTATGTAAATACTTTGTAAATTTTTGTATAGGTTGGTTTCCTTTCAGGTTGTGTGTTTCTTTCCCTGTCTTAGGTTAGTGGTTTTTGGTCTACATCCCAGAGTCCTATGGTTCTTGTTAAAAATTGTGTTTCAACATCCTTAGATAGAGCCACTGTTGACACCTACAAATTTTCATGGCCCTCCAATTTTTCTTCATGTATCTACAGTTGTTTTTCCCTATTTTCTGGCTAAAACCCTTGTTTGAAATTCAAAAAACTAGCCATTATGTTCAAAAGGCCCTAACTTACCCTGGCCATGTTCTATTTTCAAGTTACCTTTTCCAAACCACTTAAAATTTCAATTGTGCATGTGCTTTAATATTTTATCACCTTGTAGGGTCAACTTTTAATTTTCCTCCTAAGTTTTTGTACCCCCGACGGCCTTAAATATTTCCTAGGTCCCGCGCCTTTATTTTCTTTAGTCTGCCGCCTTAATATTTCCAAGTTTTCACCCCTTTAGAAATATGTGGTTATCATTAATTCGCAAGACTGTTTGGTGTCAGAGGTCTCTAACATGCGAATTCATGACTGTGTGCCATTTATCCTAGCGGGCCCTATCTTCCTTCCCCATTGACTTGGTTAATGAGTGAGCAAAATCAATGATCATCACTATACCACTAATGGAAGATGCATGGGGTTTAATGTAACACTTTGACGATGACCATTCAATGCAATGGAAGATAGACCGTGGGTCCAAAATGACATGTATGCACAAATGGAAAGTTGTGATTGGTCCATGTATTAATGAGGTGGAGGTTGTCAGTGGGACCTAGTTTTTAGCATGTCAGAGGGACCTGACCTTGTCAGTCAATCGATGAATGATGTAAGTTCTTATTGGATGTGTCAGAGGCTTTAGATCTTGCACCGGCCATTTATTTCATCTGGTGTCAAAGGGTTGTCAGGCCAGGGTAAGATTCTCGATCTAACGGTAGGCATGTAATCTAATGGAATCTCAGAGGTCTATGTGGTCTTCAGATGGCTGTTGATCTTCTTGATGCAGGCCCAGTAGATTTCTTGGTCTTTTTGGTGGTTCTAATGAATGTATGCTTTGTTCACTGGTTCACATGATGATTTGGTGAAAGGTCTAGTGACTTAGTGATCTGGCGAATAGTGTTCGCGTAATAGCCGAATGATTTAGTGGTGCCCTCAAGGTTCTTGCGAATGGGCGAAGGGTTTCTTTGGCCATGTGTTCGCAAAATTAGTAGAAGGTTAAGGTTAGCTGAGAATAGTGGGACTGATTTCCATGTGTCACTGAGGTGTCATGCTCATATTGGTTGAGCTAGAGGATGATGAGGAATATTGTCAGGTGGGGCCATTGTTAGAAGGTCAGTGATGGGGACAAGATCTATGATTGGCGTAAGATCTTATGGGTTGTGTCAGAGCCATGAGATCTTACACCCACTATCCATTTTCAAAGGCCTAGGCATGTGGGTCCTGTGTTAGTGATGACTGAGCATGAGCAGAAAATAACATGGTGACAGGTGGCATAAGCGGGCCCAGGTGGGGGTCTAAGGTCTAGCGATCCAGACAAAAAAGGTTAGTGGCCCGACAAAAGTCTAAAGTGGCTCACTCATTCATGAGGAAAAGTAGCAGAGTTTTGAAATGATTGGCAATTCAGTGAAGGAAGGTCATGAAGTCACTAAGTATTTTAGCGATGACTTAAAATGTTCTGCGAACTGGTGAAGACCTTTTGTCACCAGTTCACTAAATGTGGGACCGAGGCTAAATGTTTTCCTTTAATCACTAGGTCACGGAGTTAAATGGTGAGTTAAGTTTTCATCTCACGAACAAGAAAATGCTTTGTTGTGTGTTCACTAGAGGGAACCCAAGGTATCTGATTGAGTTAAAGACATAAAACCTAGGAAATAAAGAGATCTAACGGCCAGGATATAAAGTTGATCTAAATTTAAACGTGGACCGCCGATTTACTGCAGGCACCATAGAATAGCCGTTAAAATTCAAATTCAAATTTTTTTGAGGGTTTCCTAAAACCAAAAGGACTGAAATTGAATGCAGAAGTGACTGGAGTTGGTAGGAGATGATTTGTTTGCCATTGCAGTGTGCTCCAGGGTGTGCCATGATCATTTGCAGGGGTTTGTACTATGTTTTTGTGCTTGAGGTGTGTTGCAAGTGGCCGAAAGGGTTGACATTTTGGGCATTTTTTATGGTTCTCAGTACCTTTTCAGTGAGATTATCATGATCGAGGATCTACCTAAGATCTTTTCTCTCCTGGTTGCCTGGGTTTCTTCCCCTGTAATAAATTTATGACTATTTCTAGTTGGTTTAAGTAGGTGGAACCCTAACCCTAGCTATCCGAAGCTTGTTGCACCTGATCTTTGAGGATTCCAAGATAGCTAATGGTATAAGTAGTAAAAGTCCTGATTTTGTAAGCGTTCTGAAACTTTTTGGGTCTCCTAGCTTTTTAGTTTTCCCATCTTTTTGGTTCTTGGAGTCTTTAGCAATCCAAGAGATTCTATTCTCTGGTCCATAATCATGATGGTTGAATGCTGATAATACAAACTTTGCAGAGTAGATTGTTGATTCTATGATTTTGAGTAAAGAGTTTACTTGTATGTATTGATACACTTCCATGAAATACAATACAATTTCTACCTTGGCTCTATTATTGTCTCTTTGCTTTGTGTTTATTCTTGTATGTCTCTATTTGTAAGGCATCTAGAGCATACTAGTTGTAAGGCATCTATCTAATTGTTACATGAGTTTCTTTCAAGGAAAGAATTAAATCCTTATGTGCAATTTTAGAGAATGAATGCATTTGTGGAAGATCTTGATGGTATCAAACCTAGATTGAGAAGATAGTTTTTAAGGTATTCTATCCAAATTGTATATGGTTTGTAAGGCATATCACTGTATTTCCTAGAAATTCCTCTATTAATCTATGTTAGACTCTGTTGCCCAAAGGATTAGGCACTGATTTGATTTCTATCATTCATGCACCTTTTAGTCATTAAACACAAATTCATCACTACCAATACCATTTGATTTCATGTTCATGTACCTAAGAAATAGGACTATCCCTGATGTTTTATAGTTTGTAGTTACTAATTCCTTGAAGAGTGACTCAAAGGTTAACCTTCCTTGAGTTTTTCTCACAAAAAGAAGGACTCATCACCCTATGCTATTGTTCTTGTTATCATGCTAGGAGTTTCATCAGTCATATCCTGCAGCAGGTTGTTCTCAGTTGTCTTTAGGATCACCTTCCATAAAATACCTCTAATAAACTTAGTAACATGACAATGAAGACCTAATCCACCATTCCATAGTTTACTTGAAAGATAGTAACCTATTTGTAGGCAATACCCGCCTGAGTCCTGTGGAGCTCAAAGCAAAAGGAGGATCTTATCCAATCCTCATTAATTAGGCTTTTCTTGCAAACTTGGAAAACTATTTTCTAAGAATCAAGGCAGTGTCCTTGCCAAGTTTGACACACAAGAAAAATCCCTAACACACTACCTGTAACTCTGTCAGGAACACTGCTGACACAAGCTGCTACATAACTGTCTGTTCTAAAAATTAACTTCTGTGTCCATGATATTATGTTGATAACATGTCCATGCTACATATACTTAAATTTTCTTCATAATTCTTCGACGCATGCTACTTACCATATGTTATTATCAATGTCAAACATACAGTCAGCGCTGGCTTCCTGGCAAATCTCCAACAATCTCCTCCTTTGGCATTGATGGTAACATATGGAATGAAAAACACCACCAATCCAAATGAAAAATTCTTGTATAACATTCTCCATTTCCTCATTGAAACTCCCCCAAGGATGAATCCTTCATCTGTTTTAATATTCTTCAACATTCTCTATTTTCTCAACTGAACTGCTTTCATGACTGAATACTACTCCCCCTTAGTATATTACTCCTTTACTTTTGTTTTTCATGACTTATATATTACTCCCCCTTTGACATCGATGGAAAAGGGTGCCATAGATTTAAGCTCCAATACTACTTCTAAAGTAGAGTAGTCAACCATCCACTAATCCTTGAGGACTAATGCACTTTCCTCTTTCTCTAGGCAGAATCATGGAAGGGAATTACTCCCAACTTCTCCCTGAGATACTCAAAAGTATTCTTTGGTAAAGGCTTTGTGAACATATCTAATAGCCAATATTTTGTGCTTACATAGTCCAACTTGACTTCTTTCTCTACCACTTTCTCTCTTAGGAAGTGATACTTGATCTCTATGTGCTTTGTCTTTGCATGCATCATAGGTTTCTTTGACATGTTGATAGTGCTATTATTATCACAATGAATAGCAATGGGATAATCAATCTGAATATCAAAGTCCTTTATCATCTATTTGATCCAAACAATTGTAGAACAATTCAGGGCTGCTACAACATACTCTTCTTCTACTATTGACTGAGAAATATAATTTTGCTTCTTGCTTGTCCAAGTGACAAGTCTATCACCAAGAAACACTTCTCCACCTGATGTAATCTTTCTATCATCAATGCATCCTACCCAATCAACATCTATATAACCATAGACCATAATCTATAGTGCCCTACAAATATTTGAATATTCTCTTTACTGCCATGAGGTGACTTTGTTTAAGCTCTACTGCAAATCTTCCAACTATGCCAACTGCATTAGAGATATCAGGTCTAGTATGAGTAAGATATATGAGTTTACCAATCATATACTTGTATAATGTTTTATCTCCTACTGGAGAATCATTTTCTTTTGTAAGCTTGCATCTTGTTATTATAGGTGTACCTACTGGCTTGCAATCAGCCATCTTGAACTTCTTCAATATCTCTTTCACATATTTGGACTAATTTATGAAAATACCTTTCTCTGTCTGCTACACATTTAATCCCAAGAAGTATTTTATAGGTCCAATCATTCTCATCTCAAACTCACTCTGCATCTCCTTAGCAAATTCTGCACTAAGTTTTTCATTACCCCCAAAGATAATGTCATCAACAAATATAGCTACAAGTAGTAGACCTTTAGATGTCTCTCTTATGAATAGATTACAATCTACTACTCCTTTCTTGAATCCAATTTTTGTTAGGTATCCATCAAGTCTCTCATACCATTACCTAGGGGCTTTCTTAAGTCCATAGAGGGATTTCTTCAATCTGCATACCATATCAGGTTTGTCTGATAAGGTGAATCCTTCTGGCTATTTAATGTATACTTCTTCCTTTAGCTCTCCATTCAAGAATGTTGATTTAACATCCATCTGATAAACTTTGAAGTTTTTGAATGTTGCAAAAGCTAAAAACAACTTAATAGCTTATAATATGCTCACTAGTACAAAAGTGTCTAAATAATCAATACCTTCTCTTTGCACATATCCCTTACATACTAACCTTTCTTTGTTCCTTACTACTGTGCCATCTTCATTCATCTTGTTTCTAAATATCCACTTTATTCCAATCACATTCTTATCACTAGGTCTTGGGACTAGTTCCCAAGTATCATTCTTAATAATCTGATCTAGTTCTTCTTTCATAGCATCATGCCAGTCTAAATCATTACATGCATCTTCAACACTTAGGGGTTCAATATGAGATAGTAAACATACCACTTCATTGCTTGCTGAATTCTTTTCTTTTGATCTTGTTGTGACTTTGCCACTCTGATCTCCAATGATGTCATCCTTAGAGTGATATCAAGATGTATACTTTAGAACTTTAGGTGATACTAACTCATCTTCCTTCCGAGTTTCTTCTTCACTTGTTTCAAGGTCATTGAACAATACATCAATATTGTCAAACATTTCTTCAACAACTGTCACACTAGTGGAATGTCTAGGTTCTTCTTCAATCATGGGTGAGTAATCATGATATCTTTCTTGAACCATAAACCTTTCATCAATCTTAACATGATAAATTTCAATGATCTTCTTCAATCTCAAGTTAAAACATCTATAAGCTTTACTTTTAGTAGAGTAACCAAGAAAAATACCTTCATCACTCCTTGCATCAAAGTTATATTGCTTCATCCCTCTTGATGTAGAACTTTCTTCCAAAAATTCTGAAGTATTTCACCATGGGAACATTACCAAACCATAGCTCATACAGTGTCATGTCTGCGCTAGGCCTTAATTGTATTTTATTGATTGTATAGACTATTTTATTGACCGCATCTCTCCAATAGGTGTGTGCAACTTTTCCTTCAATCATGATGGTGCACGTTGTATCAAGGATGATCCTATTCCTTCTCTCTACAATCCTATTTTGCTGAGGGGTTCTAGGTGCACTTAACTATCTCTTTATGCCATGTTCTTCATAGTACTCATAGAATTTGTCAGAGGTGAATTCTCCTCCTCTATCCGACCTTAGACATTTTATCTTTAGTCCAAATTCATTCTCAACCTTAGCTTTGAATATTTTGAACTTCTCAAATTCTTCTGACTTATCTTTCAAGAATGTAACCCACATCATTCTAGGATAATCATCTACAAACAAAATGAAATACCTTTCACCATAGTATGATCTTGTTTGAGTTGGTCCACATAGGTCTGTATGAATCAAATCCAACTTGTTCTCTATTGAATTGTGCTTTCTTCTGAATGAATTTCTCACATGCTTTCCCATCACACATTCCCTACAAATGGTATCAACTGGCTTTTCTATGCTAGGTAGGTCTCTTACTTCCTTAACATTTCTAATCTTTACTATGTTATTAAAATTGATATGACATAGTCTTTTGTGCCATAGCCAACTGTCATCTACTTTTTCAACAAAATAACTTACTTCTGGATTAAGCTAAAAAATATTAACTTTAGTCTTTGATCCTGATGCAATCATTTCTCCTTCCTTTTTGTTAATGATGCACTTGTTTCCATTGAACTCCAATTTGTAACCTTTTTCAAGTAACTTCCCAACACTTAGTAGGTTATGTTTCAAACCATCAACATAAAGAACATCATCAGTTCTATTCTTTCCATCCAAGGTGATGTCTCCTCTACCAATGATGGGTTTAGGAGTTTTATCTCCAAATCTAACCATGCTTTCCTTGTATCTATCCAAATGAACAAATCTATCTTTGTCTCATGTCATGTGATGTGAACAACCACTATCAATGATCCAATCTATCCTGATGTCAGCTTGTGAAATCAATGCTAACTCTTGTGAATTCTTTTCATCTTCAAGAGAAATGAATCCAATTTCTTCTTCTGTTGATTCTTCATCTGATACTCCATCTCCTACATAGTAGCATTCCTTTGAATACTTAGGCTTGTAGTCATTCTTGAACTTTTTAACTCTTGTAGGACACTTAGATGCAAAGTGACCAATCTTATTACATGAAAAGCATTTGAATGGTAATTGTCCTTCATATTTTCCTTTTCCTTTCTTTTCTCTTTTAGAAATCATAACAATGAAATAATCTAGAGCTTTTTCTTCATTATCATCATCAAAATTACTAGAGGTGTTCAAGGATTTCTTACCATGGACCGAAGCTTTGAAGGCTGTCTCACTTTTAGGCTTTGTCTTCAAACTTGATATCTCAAATGCAGAAATCTTGCTGATTAAGGTCTCTCTTTTGAAATTTTATAATAATTGCATAGTCTCATCAAGGATGTTTATCTTGTTCTCATATTCTAGTGTTAAGGTGGTCATTAGTTTATCCATGATGTCTTCTTCTGAGATTTCTCCACCATTATTTTTGTTTCTAGCAACTGCTTCATTAATCCTTTGATTATAGGATCTTATGTTCTCTTTAGGTAGCATCTCAAATGTATTGTACTTTTTCTTCCATGTCTTTCTGCATGCATTATTTCCTTGTTTATCTCCTTCAAACATTTCTTCTAGGTGTTTCCATATCTTGTAGGTTGTGTCTACTTTCTTTATTTCTAAAAATTCACTATTAGATAGGGCGCTGATAAGGGCTTTCTTTGCTATTGCATTCTGATGGAACAAATCCTTCTTCTTGCTAGTAGAATCATCCTTTGCTAGATTTGCTAGAGAGGGGATCTAAACTTCTTTGATAGCCACTTCAAAAACTTCAAAAGAAATGCATTGTAAATGTGTCATCATCTTGTTTTTCCAATCAAGATATTTCTCTCCATCAAACTTAGGACTGTCTTTTCTAAAGAATGCCATTTGATCAACCTCAAGCTATTAAACTTTTCTCTCTGAGGCACTTGGCTCTAATACCAATTGTTAGGAATAGTCCCAAGAGATAAATGAGAGGGGGGGGGGGGGGTGAATGGGTTATCTACAAGTTTCAATTCTTTATCCAATTAAGTATACTTAAACATAAAGCATAAACACAATGAAAGAAAACTT
Source organism: Chamaecyparis obtusa (assembly GCA_027943335.1). Classification (NCBI taxonomy): domain Eukaryota; kingdom Viridiplantae; phylum Streptophyta; class Pinopsida; order Cupressales; family Cupressaceae; genus Chamaecyparis; species Chamaecyparis obtusa. The sequence continues at coordinate 531,378 of BSBK01003928.1, forward strand.
GAACACAACACCAATATTTTGGTTACGGGGAAACCCAAATAGGTAAAAACCCCAGTGGGAATTGATGCCCACTAATAATCTGCACTAGTGTATCATGATCCTTGTTAGAAGATCCTTAACCCTATTAAGAGTTGTCTTTACAATATATTTAGTACAGTGACCTAGTCAAGGGTTGGACCCTATTATGAGTCTTTTACAATTAACCCTATTAGGGGTGAGGACGCAATATCCGAGAGCACACTACTCAAAGGGGTGAAGGATACAACCTTCTAAATAATAGATACACACTATATCTAGATCTTCGTGAACTGCGCTTTGACCTGCTATTTGGATCAGTTCCAATTTATAGCATAAAATTTTCACTTGGTCAATAGACCTTCGGCTAATGGCTCAACACTTCACACACTCTGCTTTCCTCTTCAAAATCAACTTTGAACCATACTTTAGCAATCACAAATGAATGCCTATAAATATATTTTCTCTAAATGATATAATCAAGTCATCTTGTTAGAACCACCTTGAAATCAGATTAAAGAAACCATAACATACACCAATAATAATTGTGTTATCTCTACTAAGCACGCAACACAAACTGGGACCTGTCCAATATTAATAAATGTAGACGCACGCTACATACTATCGGCTCTACCAATTTAACTGAAACTTTCTCCTCAAGATGAATTACATCATGCTCTCTTAACTAAACATTCTTAACTCTTCCCTAATCTGTAATCTAAGGGTGCATACCAAAATGATAAGCGCAACTCTTGAACCAATATAATCTTTGTCAGCTCTTCTGAATAAACACATGAAACTGCTACTAGTGAATAGAGACTGCATAAATTCACTTCTGCTGATCATTGGACTCAGCATCCATGATTGTAACATCACTAACATGTCTTCATCATATATCCAAAAGCACAAGGCTCCATGATGACTGTATGGACAATCACTCATAGAACACTGCCTATAACTCTATCAGGAACACTGCTGACACAAGCTGCTACATAACTGTCTTTTCTAAAAATTAACCTCTGCATCCATGATATTATGTTGATAACATGTGCATGATACATATACTCAAAGCTTACTGCATAAGTCTTCCACACATGCTACTTACCATATGTTGTCATCAATGACAAACATACAATCAATACTTGCTTGCTCGTAAATCTCCAACAATTATTATATACATGCATTTATATTCACAAGGATTAGTTTCTACCTCATAGCCATGGGATTCTCATGGCAATCGATCAAAGGTTTGCTCTATTCACATGTGCCTAGATGAATCCTATTTTAGGACATGTTTCATAGATATTTGATTTGAGACTCATTATATATGTCATTATTATGTGCTTGAAATTTTTAGTTTATGATTTGAGACATATATTTATATGCTATCCAAACCTTTAGACATAGATGATTTATGATTTGACATTATATAGATTTATGATGGTTTCATTTGATTAGATGATATTATTTAATTAGATAATTTCATTTGATTAGATGATATTATTTGATTAGATGATAATATGATTTTATTAGATTGTTTCATTTGATTAGATTAGATGGTATGATTTGATTAGATGATTTCATTTGATTAGATGATATATGATTTGATTAGATGGTTTTATTTGATTAGATGATATGATTTGATTAGATGGTTTCATTTGATTAGATGCTATGATTTTATTAGGTGATTTCATTTGATTAGATGATATATGATTTGATCATATGGTTTTATTTGATTAGATGATATGATTTGATTAGATGGTTTCATTTGATTAGATTAGATAGTTTTATTTGAGTAGATAGTATGATTTGATTAGATGAGTTGATTAGATGGTTTCAGTTGATTAGATTTTATTAATATGATAAAAAATAACTAGTTAATATATGTAACTAATGGACAATAACTATTCTAACTCATTCTAGAACTAACACATGTAATAAGTAATCTAACTAATTTCATCATTTTTTAGTTTCTTAAGGGGATCTTTAACTAATAAGCAATATTAAGGGGAGGTCTTAAGGGGATCTAGAATTAATATCATAAAAAATAACTAGTTAATACATGTAACTAATGGACATGTTAATACATGTAATCAAAGCATACATAAAATCTTTAACTAATATGCAATCTATAAAAATCATTGAATAATCAAAGTATACATATAAAACCATACATGTATACAAGCATATATATATATAAAAGTATACATAAAATTCTATATATTAAAACCATTGAACCATCAAATAGGTCCATCATATATCAAAAAATTATAGTCCATCATATGTTTAAATATATAAACAAATTATATAGTCAATTTAATCCAGAGATATTAAGTAGGTCCTAACACATGAAATAGGTATACATATTATACTTTTTAGACCAACTCAAGTGGTTCAGACCTTTCATGGAGAACATATAATATTCTCTCATGATCCTCACTATCTAGTCTCCACTTACGATGCTCATGTTGAGATTTAACTGGATGGAGACAAATGGATGTGGCAACTACTAGGTGACTATATTGAAACACCTTATTGTCTGGTTGGTAATCAACAAATTGAATACCATGTTGAATTACTTTGATTTTCTTGAAATATGTTCCCTCTAAAACAACTGGACTTGTAGGTCACAAATTTTAACAATATAAATTTAAACAAACTAAATTTGAAATTTGTTAAAATATTGAAATTTAAAATTTACAAATTGAGTTCAATATATTGATGTAAGGCATGTACAAACCTATGGAGAACAACATTCCATCACTTTCTTCAGGTTCAAGTAACTTCACCCTCTCTGCAGTACAACGTAGTAAATAATAACCAACTCCTTCTACATTTCCACACTCAACAATCACTGGAAAGACATCTCCTACATAGTAAATTTATATATACATGTGTGAGATCTCAAAATTTACTTAGTTCAATCTATAGATCTATCTATCTATTTATACATGCAACTCAACAGACCATATAATGTGAAATATATATACTTACCAATTTTGACCAATCCTGAGATATGATCATAATCAAGAGAAATCAAAGGGACATCATCAAAGTTTTCATCTTCATCTCTATCAAATGTATCAGTAACAACTAGTGGCACTAGATTCCATGCACCTACATATCCACAGTCTTAATTGATGCATTCCTCATAATTGTCAACAATGCAGTGACAAAAAAAGCATGAGTAGTCCATAGTGTTCAACATCCAATTACGACAATTCGTACTCATAACTACAAAATGACACATAAATTTCATGTTGTGTTGTGTCCAACCAACATTTCATATGATATTCATATTGATTAGCTAAAATTCTATGTCTAATAACATCTATACTATTTGATGAAGGACGTGTATTATCATTCCAAAATAATGTGACCAAATTCTTGATCCCTTCATCAATCCTATCAGAATGAGGAGCTCTACGCATGATTGTCCAATTTCCTTCCAAGGTGCTATCATCCAAAAGTATTCTCCTATTAACATATCATGATATTGTTTTCCTATTAAAACCAAACTAAGATGAAATTGAAGATATTTGTCTTTTTCGGAGCATAGTGTTACCTACAATGGATGTCAACCTAAATTTTCTTGTAATGGTCTTATCTTTAGTTTGAGATCACTTCCCTACTTGGTTCAAACCTTTCCTAAGATTTTCAATCATATCAGTTTTCATGTCAACAACTTTTCTCTTCTTTGATGTTGTGTCTATACCCAATAATTTTAATGCCCTTTCCAACTTTTTGTTTATAAGTACAATTGAAATAAATTGTGCTTGTTCAAGTGTTTCAAAATTATCAAATTTAGCCAATATTTCTCTTGCTAATGTATTCATTGATCTCTTCTTATCAAGACTTAAGGGTTAAACATTAGCAAGTGATCTCAAATTCTCTAGATCCATTATAAGTAAATGATCTAAGTTTCTATAATTAATATTTCTCTTTACAATTTGTGCTAAATTTAAAATTTCATCCATACCAATAGGAGCACGTGATCTTGACCCTTCTCCAACATCAATTTCTTGAGCTTCCATAGGGAGTGATCCTGACCCTTCTTCAATGTGCAATTCTTTGAATTAACTTGACCCTCCTACTTCAGCTTGTCTTTCACCTTCTTTAGTTTTATGATAATATGTCAATGCAACTTCAAAATTTCTTTGTTCAGTACTGAGTGACCTTTTTCTAGCAAATTTACTTGGTCTTCCTTTCTTGTTCCCCATTTCTTCTCTCCAAAAAATGTCTTCCACAAGATCGCCAATAAAAATTCTCTTCTTCAAAAAATACTTTGATCTAATATTTCTCCTCTCCAAAATTATGCCTTTGAAAAAATAGAAATAGCAATCCTCCTCCAAAAAATTTCTTTGTAAAAATTGATCAATAATAGAAAAAACAATAGAAAAAGAGAATTAATTTATTGCAATTCGATATAAAATAGAAACAAAATGTTCTAGTTTAATACCATTCTAATTTTTTTACAAAACAAATTCATCACTAGCCATCTGACTTCGCTCAAAGTACCCTAGGGAAAATTTCAGCGGGGTGTTTCTTTGCCAGACTTTTCACTTAGGGGTCTTCACATGAAGACCCTTCACACGAAGCCCCTCAAGTGTCTTTGCGTGAAGTGTTCTTCGCGTGAAGACCCCTAAACTGAAATTTTGCCCTCAGAAAAAGGTGAACTACAAAAAAATTGTCTTTCCAAGCCTGAGACAAGTACCAAACAAGATGGTTTTTTCAAACATATGATGTCAAATGATGCTATTCGGAACAAGCTTTCTAATGAATATAATTTTAATACATATTGATTTCATTATCACTTTTAAATATTACTTTAACTAAACATAGGTTGTTTGGTCATTCAACAACCTGTCTCTTCAAGACTTCGGAAAAAATAGTAAATTACAAAAAAAATTATGAAAAATATGTAGGAAAAGAGTATTTGTGTTACCTTTCTATGAAAAAAAGAAAAATTTAATTTCGATATGCAGAGATCAAGTTAGAGCGATGCAAGTGACCTTATGTCTAAATTATAGTTACTGTCACTTTAGAACTTAATAAACTATGAAATATTGACCCAAAAATGATTAAAACAAATTGCATCCTTTAGATATTGAAGTTACAAATATAATCTTCAAAGAATTACATTTTTTTCATATTTTAAAAAAAATTATGTTGATCCAAGTGACAGTAACTCCTTAAAAACACAACTTTTTCATGCAAACCACTTTTCGAAGGAGAAGGAAAAATGAATTTTAATGAATTTTAATTTTTTTTAAAATATATTTAGAAACTAGAAAGAAAATTTTAAAACACTCTAGTTTACATCATCTTCAAATTCCTAATAGTTTTGCAGCAACAGGTGTTCGAAAGTGAAGTTTTTTCTCAGATTGTTAATCTCCATGTCAAAGTTGGCAAAAAAGTGGGACTAACTATTGTGGGACCACCCTAAGTGAAATCATGATAATTTTGAATTAAAAATTCCCCTAGCCTTTGCTAGCTTCAAAATAAGGTAAGCCTTCAAATTTAGTGAATTTTTTCTTAAATTGTGGCATTTTCACTTTGAATCTAGTAATTAACAAGCCTATTATTGTTTGGGGGATTTGGTAATAGGCCTATGCTCTTCACTTTTCAAGTGAATCAAAATGACAAACCTACCAAGTCTCTTGATTAAAATAAATGCTAAGGAATAAACAAGCATTAAATTCGAAGCTCATTGTTTTTGGAGGAAAGTAGAAATACTTGATTCCCATTAGTTTAGAGGGTTTGGTTAATTGAACATTGTTAATTGTGCTTGCGAGTGAAGGAGTAGTAGGGATATTCTCTTCACCTTTTGGTGAATGAAACTCCCAATCCTATCTCTTCATTTCATTTATTCTCTATAAATGAACATGCTAGAACTATAGTGGGCTTGCCTCCTAAGAATTTTCCTTAATGAGGCTGGTGAGAGGGATGACCCAAAGTGGGATACAATTTCCTTTGCCACAATAATCTGACCCACTATAAAACACAACACATTCATCCTTAATGGGGTGAGTGACAAAAGGGACATCAAGTATCAAACTTCCTCGAGTAGTCCTTCGAGATTGCGCAAAACTCTGATATACCAATGGTGGGAAGCCCCTAATTGTTGTGGGATGAAACTTGGTATTTCTTTTGAACGAAATCATTACTAGTACCTTGTTAACTTATAAATCATACGTATCTAGAGCCATGTTTATGAACCAATTTGACAAATAATTAGATTTCTTGGAGTTACTTATTGTTCAAAAACCCATGATAACATTCAATACATTTCAAACACTTTGTGTTTAGAGGGTTAAAAAGATAAGTGTACTTGTGGTTGCTTTGTTTGAACATATGTATAACAAGTGAGAAACATCCATTGATGATTATCTTACATTTTTAAGTATCTTCTTAAAAGAACAATCACCAAATTGGGGAAAATCAATTCAAATCAAACCTTTGTTGATGTCGGTTTTTACATGATCACATAAATTGAAAATATCTTTACAAGAAGACAAAACTTGCACAACACAAAAGATCCCCAAATTTTTATTTCAAACTCCTTTTATTGAAACTCAAGAACAAGAGGATAGTCTCCCAAACCTATTTGAGGAAAGAGTCAATCTAATGGATAGAAATGTCAAATTTTATGACTATCTTAATGGGGGAAATAATGAAGATCAAGGAGCAATGAACCAAGGAACAACTAACCAAGCAAACCAAGGGCCAAAGGAAACCATTGAAGAAAGAGCCAATAGGGCTGCCCAAGAGCCTGAATTCCTTGAGATAATGGAAAAAATTTAAGAAAGAAATAAGGAAAGGTACTTCCTTAACTTAGCCCAGTCAAGGGTCAAACTTCCTCATGATTATGATATTGCAACGTTAAAGAAAGATGAGGAAGAGGAGAATCCTTTAGGTGCAATGAATAAACAACTCAAAATATTCCAAGCACAAATCGACACCATGAAGAAAGCGGTCGAATGAAAACCCTTTTCCATTGAGGCTTTATGCCCATTTCCATTCGATCAGAATTTGGTTATGGTACTTTTCCCACCTAATGTGGTCTTTCCTAGATATGATAAATACATGGGTAAATCAGACCCCCAATATCATCTAAGAGAATTATGTGCTTTGAGTAGAGAATTTATGCACGATACCACCTATTTAATGAGGATATTTCCAAGAAGCCTAGGAGGCAAAGCCATGGAGTGGTTTTCCAAATTACTCCAAGGAATTAAATTTTTTGAAGATCTAGCCTCTAAATTTGTGACTCATTATTCTTATAATATAGAGCATGAGATCACCATGCTCAACCTATGCGACATAAAACAAAGAGATGGTGAGCCTTTTCTAGGGTTTCTCCAAATATGGAGAATGATTTTCGCAGGATACCCTCGAAGTATACCTGAAAAGGAAAATATGGAGATCTTCATGAACAACCTAAATATGGCACTAGTAAAGTTTAACTTATTTTTCGATGAGGTTTAGTCGATTATTAGATGCCCATTAGTCAGCTAATCGACCATAATGGTCATCATATTTTTTTAGTCGATAATATGACACATCAAATCTCCATCGAAATTGTCATGTCAATAGTGGTTGAATTATCGACGGCAATGACATAGAAATAATTGCTTCAACTTGGAAGAATTGTCCGCTATAACATTTATCTATGTGACCAATGTTGGTTAAAATTACGATGACAAATCATCGGACTAAATGTCGAATAAATAGCACTCTCATCGATATGTCTATTCTTTTTTTGTCAAAAAAGTGATAGAAAATTTAATTTTTTTAAAAATATATATATATTATCAAATTAAGCACAATAATATTATGTCGCTATTGTTTATTGTTTACTATGAAGAATGATAAGAGAGAATAGATCCACCACTAATGTCCAACCCACTCATTTTTTTCAATACTACAGAAACTAAGATAAAGATATTTGTGAAGGTTTTATAGATGTAGGTTACTGAATCATCATCTCTGCACTGGTACTCAATCTGGAAACCCTCGTATGTATATAGCCACTCTAGAAAATCTCCACATCTAGAAAATCTCCACAAAAATCCCTTCTGACCTCCATTGCATATACATCTTCTCAAAATCTAAAAACTTCAGCCCATCATTGATTCTCATCAATGTACCAATTTGGATAGTAAGTCTAATTTAATTTGTCTATGGACTGAGACCTTAAATTATTGAGCTTCTCTTTGTTTTGAGAAGAGTATAACATTCTCTACTTAATAGGGCCAACCAAGTGAAGGTGGAAGCTCATCTAGCCCCTCCTAGGAGCCTCTTATGACCCTTTACAACATTTTAAGACCTCTAAGATGTATTCTTAGGGATCGTAAATGGCCGTAAAGGGTCCTTGGACACAAAAGCTAAGAAACATAATTGTAGGTATCAAGGTCACAATTTTTTGGAGACAACTTAATTGAGTTGTATACCCAAGTGACAAAGAGAAACTTCTGCACCTCTGATTCCAAGTTGACAATGCAGGATCCAAAGACCATAGATAAGGTATAAATTTAGAGAGCGGAGGAGGGCCATACCAATAAAAATAATATAGGACAAACCTCAAGTTAAATGAGCTAGCAACTACAAGCATTTTAATATATTTTTATTATTAAATTATGAAATTTTCATATACTAGTGTTCTAAGCTCCCTCATTACATGATTTATTATTGTAAGCCCCCTCTAACTTACACATCTAGAAAATGAAACTACAATCTATTGGGATTGAGACAAACCTTATATAACAACAGCAGCTAGGAATGATCGCTTGCCAACATCTGTTGAATACATCTGTTGGAGGACCTTGTATTCATGAGCTATAGATGTATTCAACAGATGTTGGCAAGAGACCCTTCCTAGCTGTTGTTGTTCTATAAGGTTTGTCTCAATCCCAATAGGTTGTAGTTTCATTTTCTAGATGTGTAAGTTAGAGGGGGCTTACAATAATAAATCATGTAATGAGGGGGCTTAGAACACTACTATATGAAAATTTCATTATTTAATAATAAAAATCTATTAAAATGTTTGCAGTTTCCTCATTTAACTTAAGGTTCATCCTATATTATTTTTTTGATTATGGCCCTCCTCCATTCTCTAAATTTATTCCTTATCTATGGTCTTTGGATCCCGAAGTGTCAACTTGGAATTGGAGGTGCAGAAGTTCCTCTCCATCGCTTAGGTATACAACTCAATTACATTGTCTCCAAAAGTTTTTGATCATGATGCCTACAATTATGTTTCTCAGCTATTGTGAAATATACATTTATGTTTCTCAGCTATCATGTTTAAGTACATGTTTATTATGTGTTTGGGAAGACATGTTTCTAGCCTGGCCCTAGATCCTTCAGCAATTAGCTTCCCAAGAAAAATCCCATGAATGAACTATGTGTACCCCAATTCATGTGCCCTCTATATGTACCCAAATGATATATTTGAAACAAGGGTACTACTAAATTTACCCTTGTTGTTTCAAATATGTCAAGGTACGCGCAGAAGGCACATGAATTGGGGTACACATAGTTCATTTACAAGATTTTTCTTTGGAAGATAATTGCTCAACTCTCATCTGCTTCATTTATTATCAAGCTAATTGTCGAAGGATCCAAGCCCAGGCTAGAAAGATCTCTTCCCATTTTGTTTAAGCCATATTCCTTATTCTTGTAAAACTTCCTTGGTACTGTAGGCCTTCTCTCCGTAGTACTCTTCTTCAATCTATGTTTGACGATAAGAATCTTCTTATTCTTCCTAATTGCAGCTAGATCAAGCTTCCTTTTCATCAAGATTCAACTCCACTTCCCCCATCTCATCATCCTCATCCACTCATCCCAATTGATTGATCTCTCAAGGACCTTGTATTCAACAAATGTTGGCAAGTGATCATTGTTAGCTACTATTATTTTATAAGGTTAGTTAGTAGTTATATTCAGTTTATTAGAGTTAGGAGTTTATTTCAAAGACATCCACATGAAGTGGAGTGGGTGTGGTCGAATTGATGTATCAAGGAAAAAATGGAATAACCATGAAAACACTATATGTTAAATCATGTGATTGATAGAAAATTGGGGCTCACTTGAGCCATAAACATGAAAAATTATTGTAAAAAAATATTTAAACCATACATATGCGCACTTGAGGCAAAGAGAAGTTACGCTATATCCATATTAAAATATTAGTTACAATATCAAAATACTAAATTGACTAATTCCTAAGTTCATCTCTGCATATGGTCGCAACAAAGATATGTGATTATAATACAAAGAAGGTATCGTAAAAATATAATTTTGGCATTTTCCCTAGCTTGACACATTTTGCACGCAAATCCTTCATTGCGGATAAGTGGAGATGGGCAGATAGATGCATATGAGTTTTCATCAACCCAACTAAAGTATCCACAACCATTATTTCCCTGTGATACCCAGTCTACATTAGTTCTTATAATATAATGAATAGTATTTACATTAGAAACATTAAATATATACACATTAGCAACCTTTTTTCTATTTGGGAAGCACCAAAATTATTGTCTAGGGTTGTTCTATGTCCGTGAAGTCTTCAACACACACTGCCCACCACCACATTAACATTTTGGCACATTGAGAAGAGTCATCGAGCCTATATCAATAATGCAGCACACCATCATTACTACATTTATTATTTTTATATGATTAGTTTTATATGGAATACACCAAGGAGTACCATAAAAAATATTAACCATTTACAATAATGAAAAGTAAACCTAAATCAAATAGCTCATTTATCAGCATGTGTAGTCTCTGTGTATATTAAAAATGAAAGAAATATCAAGTTAAAATAAAATAGTGAACAAAATAGTATTCCACATAGAGTCAATGAAATATACCATCAAAAGAAGGTGACAAAATCCTATCACGAAGCATAGACATAGGAAATAAAAAAGGGATAAAAGACAAGAAATAAGAAAAATCATTATGACTATAGAAAAATCATTTATACTATAATAAAAAAAAAGAAACACTCTTTGTCAACAATTTTCAAAATCATTAGGACTATAGAAAAATAATTAAGACTATACAAAATCAAATTTTAGAAATGGACAGTTCTGATGCTTTGCCATTACAACAATTGAGCATTCATCATTTGGTATTGTGTAGTCCATTTAAGTATGTTAATAATGTTCAAGAAATAAAAAAAATCATTAGGACTATAGAAGAATCAAATTCTAGAAATGGACAGTTTTGATATTGCTTTGCCATTACAACAATTGAGCATTCATCATTTGGTACTTCTTGGTGTATTCCATTTAAGTTTTTTAGCTGTCATGTTTATGTGCATGTTCTTTATGTGTTTGGCTTCTCTCCCTCACAAGGGATACATTGATAAGTAATTGATTTGAAAGCATAATGATTTGACAGTTAGAAGTGTGGTTAATAGATTCCAGTCAGTTCTTTGTAGAGGGCAGTCTATTTGGAGTACACTTAATTTCTCTACAATTTTGGAGTACACTATCCTGTAGGTATAGTCAAGGTAGGTACACTTAATTAATATGCTTAATCTATTAGTAAAATAGCAAACCCTGAGGTAGGAGAATTTCTTCTCATGAGGAAAGGAGGACCATTACCAACATCGGCACAAGAAGGTATATTTAAATCAAGATGTTTGGTCCAAGGCAAGGTATGTACTCTAATTATTGATTCAGGGGCACATACCAATTTGGTTTCAGTTGATATGGTGTCTAAGTTGGGATTGGCATTAGTAGAACATCCTAACCCTTACAGTGCTACTTGGGTAAACCAAGAGTTGAATGTGAAGGTTAGTTAGAGGGCTCTTGTCAATTTTTCAATTGGGCCATATCATGATCAGGTTTGGTGTGATGTCATATCTATGAATTGTGGGCATATGTTATTAGGTAGACCATGGCAATGTATGAGAAGGACAATTCATGATGGCTACTCTAATACATATACTATTCACAAAGGAAAAGAGAAATTTCAATTAATACCACTGACTTGCAAGGATAAAGACAAGATAATAATGTGTTTTGGTGATACTATTCCTCTTCATAAGCAAGGAAACATTGTAGGTGACACAAGTTGGTATGGGCAACAAGCATACAAACATGGATTGACTAAGACAATGCTGAAGAGTCCTAGAAATGCAAACTTTTAGGATGTGAACTATGTTCAAATAGGTACAGTCAAGTGTCCTATTGAAGGGTAGCCAGTAAATAACCATGTTCAAATGTGGATAGATAGTGGGCAAAAAGAACCAATGGAAAATCCATAATCTAATTCAAAATCAGAGACTATGCATAAGGTTTTTGGTGCTAATGCTTTCAAGGTTTGTGCAGGGTACAAGAGAAGGGAAGTGACCTTAGGGGACTTCATTCCTTCCCTAAGGCACCATATTCATAAAGTACAGGTTCAGACTTAGAGATCCAATGCAAGGACTAATTGTTGGGACAAGAATCCTTTCAAAGGTGGTGAACATGGTGCAAATTCAAAATTTAGAAATGCATTAGTTATTAGACAATGGAGGGAATTGGATTTTTTTATGTTTTAGTGCAAACTAATCCATCCAACCGAATTGGACCTTGTGAAAGCTTGAAGATTGAAGAATCATTAGACAAGGAGAAAGGAAAAAGACTCTTGAGTGACTGTTATGGGCAAAATGGACTATTGTCTCAACTCTCAAGCACATAGCTGCACTTGAATCAAAGTTTTGGGTTGTTTGACTGCATGAGTATTTTATTTGACATGACAAAATATGGATCCATATTTCACCTATGCTAAAACTGAGAAGTTCACCTCGTACCTCTCACTTATAGTTGTTACTTTAAGGGAAGATTGTAGGGCCCAAATGATAGCCTTCAATTATATGTACTAAGTGTTACAATGGAAATGTAGGTCTATAGGAGATTCTCAACATTGAGTAGGGTTTTAATGAGTGCCAAAAGAAGATAGAGATCTTCAAGGAAAGTGTATCAAACATGAATCAAGCACAAAGGGAAGATAGAAAACACCATAACCATCATAGTCTTCCAGAGTCAACAACATCAATGATAAAGGGAAAATAAGAGGATAGTTTTTGCATGAACAAAGGCCCTAAATCATTAGATTTAAATGATGATTGTGATGTTAAAGGACAGCTAAGAGAAATTAATATGAAAATCCAAGTGCATATGATATAGACCTTTTATCTAAAGACAAATCAAGTCTAACCAAAGAGATTAGAGGGTGACAGTTTTTTATTAATGATAGAGATATAGAAATAAAGTAGCCCTTTTGGAATGATGACTATGAGGATGAATAATAGTGGGTGAAATCATGAAAATATGATAGTGGTGATAGAGATTACTAGAAAGGTTCAATTTTGAATCATAGTAAGGAAAGAATGATAGACACACAAACAATGAAAGGAAGAGTTCTTAGACACAGTTGAGTCAAAGACTATAAAATGGTTGATATGATGATCTCAATTGAAAAGACAAAGAATAAAGGATGAAGTCATGTACTTTTCAAAGAAAAATGACAAAGCAATATAAAGGGACCTACAGGATAGTCATACAACACATGAAAACTATTGCAGACAAGGTGAAAGGACCATGAATGTGACATTCCTCTCAAGGTTGTATCATGAAAGACATAACCTTTTATACTTCTTAATGTGATAGTTTCAAAAAGTACAATTCTATTCAGTCACAAGACCGAGTGTTTCATGAAAGTCTTCTATAGATAGTGTGATGTCCCCATCTTTAACCTAGTAACATAATAGCAACAAAACACATGTGGTTAAGGGGTGGCAGACCTTGAGCACCTCAAGATAGTTAGGAGATAGTGGAAAATTGTACATAGAAATTAAGAGTTCAAGTAGATGGTGAAAATGAGGCAATGATATGCAATAATAGAACAAAGGACAATGATGTCTAATATTTTCATATAAGTGGCACTGTGAAAGGCTTAAAACAATGATGTGCATCAAAATACAGTACAATCAAAGATGCAAAATAGTAAACTAGTGATGAAGAGAAGATAAAAGAGATCTCAGTGTTATTATGGAGATCAAAATACTATTATTGTATGACATAGATAGGCACAATTTGAGAAGAAGAGGATAGTACATCTCTATCATGAAAATTCGGTGACAAAAAAAGAAATGCAGTGAGAAGACAATATACAATGAAAATTTGAATTGGAATGATAGTGAGATGGAATGTGAAGAAGCTAAAAAGAACAAGAAGAAAAAGATCAAAACAGTAATATCAAAGATGCATGTCAAAGAAGATACCTTAAAGAGATTTGAAAGTTTAAAAATAGTGATTACCATACCCAATGAAGATCAACAATGTATTGATCACATCAAGAAAATGAGAAACTATGTAGTGAAAAATGAGATAAACATGATTAAAACAATGAACATAAATAATGTATGTTTTTAGATGCACTTAACAAGCACCAGTTGTTGGTTTGGGATTCCTGATGAAGATTGGAGATTCCCGAGTGGGTATGATTAAATAAAGTTGAAAATTTGTTGTTTGGCATCATTTTTCAAGACTATTTGGAGTTATGGAGTCCTGGAAGTAAGTTGGTATGGGTGGGTTATGGAGTCCTGGAAGTAAGGGGTTATGGAGTCCACCTTTGAATATCATGTATTCTTTGTGGACTATGATTTTCTTTTAATCAGAACAAAGGTACAATAAATTTCAACAATTTTAAGGGATCTAAAGGTCATCAATGTGCAACATAATATTAAATAGCAATCCTACTTGCCATGATCAAGTGTGTGCATTTATTAACCATGAGATACTTTATGTGCTGCCCACTAAAATTTTCTATTGAGCCCATGTAATCCCAGATACTAAAATTATCAGCACAAATAGTTACAAAGTTCTTGGACTTAGTTTACATTTTTTTATGAGAAGTTAGGAATGAATTGTGTTTCCAGGAGTTGTGGGCATCCTGTGTATGTTTTTTTAAGAAAGAATTATTCTATTTACCTAACTTGATATCTCTCATTGTTATATGTCTTGTTCTACACATTGTTAATCTCATTTAACTAAATTAGTTCAATAGAACCACCTCTATGAAAATTTTATGTCTTTGATATGAGAACAAACTATTCTTCTAATAACTGCCTAATCAATATCAGTTTCAAATCATTTGTAAATGGGTACTATTAGTAGGGTATTTAGTACATGATACATCCATAAGGATGGGAGCTTTGAGCTTGAAATGAGTCTGAGGATCTATTATATGAAAAGTGACATATATGTTGTTGCTTACCATTTGTTTGCAAAGAACTAATGCCATGTGCCTTTCAATACTAGTGGTAGGCACTTCTATTAAGATGGAAACTCCTCTGAGTAGGTTACTTGGAGTGAAAATGTGAAAGAAGGGTTCACTTTTTTTTTTAAATGGCTACCAAATGTAAACATAAGGCAGTGATGTTGATAAAGATCTTATTGTATAAGTTCTATATTTTAGATTGATGTACATCATTGCCATGCTATTTTTAATATTTTTAATTGAACTGAAGCATTACTAAAGCATTTCCATGATAAAGTCTTATTGTATATGGCATCCTCTATCATTGCTAATTGTTTTTTTGTGCACATCATTTTGTTTGACTGCATTTATTTTTGTAGGCCCTATTGGCAGTGTTATTTTCCAAAGGCCCTATTGATGATGTCATTTTTCTTTCTCATTACATATAATATATTATAAAACATGCATATGGAAACCTTTAAGAAATATGTTGATAATGTTGAGAGATTTTGATTAAGATGGGTATCCAACTGAGACTTTCAACCAACTAAGACTTTCAAATCTATCAACAACCATGGTTCTCTTATTGCATCATTCAACATATTTTCCATAATTCATGGGCCACTTCTAATGGTGTTCACACCACTTATAATGGTGGCATGAACACCATTATAAGTGCATAGATTAGGGTTTCAAACCTATGAAAAATGAAAACAATTCAAAATATGAATTAAAAACCAAATATACAATATATTTTAATCATGTATTAAACCAGTGAAGATCAGATGAAACACGTGCAACATCAGCATAAAGTTGAAATGGGGTCAACTTACTAATGAAGAGTGGTGCTTACATGTGGTGTCAAGGTTAGATGCATAGGTGGTGTCAACAGATGCCCTCCTTTGACCCTCCTTCACCTCTGCTTTGCCACACACAGAATATAACAAAAAGAAATAAAATGATCCCTATGTTTTTTTTTTTAAAATTTGATTAAGATGGGTATCCAACTAAGACTTTCAACCAACTAAGACTTTCAAATCTATCAACAACCATGGTTCTCTTATTGCATCATTCGACATATTTTCCCCAATTCATGGGCCACTTCTAATGGTGTTCACACCACTTATAATGGTAGCATGAACACCATTAGAAGTGCAGATATTAGGGTTTCAAACCCGTGACAAATGAAAACAATTTGAAATATGAATAAAAAACCAAATATACAATATATATTAATCATGTATTAAACCAGTGAAGATCAGATGAAATGTGTGCAGTAGCAGTACAAAGGTGAAATGGGGTCAACTTACTAATGAGGAGTGGTTCTTATAGGTGGAGTCAAGGCTAGATGCGTAGGCGGTGTCAATAAATTCCCTCCTTTGACCCTCCTTCGCCTCTACTTTGCCACACACAGAATATAACAAAATGAAATAAAATGATTCCAATGTTTTTTTTTAAGTTATATTAACATTTTGGTCAGAATTACAATGACCTATCATGGTTGTCATAATTACGACCAACACGAGAATGGATTAAAAAAAAATTGAATTTTTCCTTCTATAAATCGGCCAAGGAAAACTATTTTAATGCTTGGTCAAAAATGTGAGTCAAATGCACTAGTGTGGAGATGAACTATAGAATTCATCTTCAATGTCTTCCCACATTTGAAAAGATCATTGAAAATGGGATAAAAATTGAAGAAGTGTTGGTAAAAAGAGGTGAAATTAAACTATTTAAAGAAAAGAAAGGTTATACCAACACTAACAACAAAAATAACTTAAATAATTACAATAATAACAAAGGAGCCAACAACAAAAATGAAAAACCAAGGTTATGGTTGAAAAACACCAATAAGAACCTTTTAAACGATGGAGTTGTAGAAGCACACAACCTAAAGGCTACTCCTTTTAACTTATCGAGTGGGTCAAATCAAACACATAATGTCAATTGAACGACTAAGGCTCCTTTCAACAACAACAACAACAATAATCCTTTCAATAATTTGAATACCAACAAGCCAAAACCTTTCTTCCCCTCATTCCAAAGAAGGAAATTCACATTCCTAGGTGAACTGTTGGAAAATACTTTGAGAACACTTGTGACCAATAAAATCATTGTTTTACCCAAATCAAGGCCATATGAGCCACATGTCAAACCCACATGGTGGAATGATGCACATTGTTGTGAATATAATCGTAAAAAGGGACATAAAACCAATGAATGTATGAAGCTTAAGCATCTAGTCCAAGAATTAATCGATGATGGTACCATAAAGGTGGAAGGACCTCAAAACAATGAAGATTACACAGCTTTTAAGAACCCTTTCTTGAATCACAAAAAGTAGGAAACATCAAATGCCAACCAAAATAATAACAGGGGTAATGAAAAGGTAAATTTTGCCCACACTTATGATAACACCATAAATTTCTTAAGTGGTTATGAAAATATGATTAATGTGATTGTGGTGAAGGAAAAAAAAAAGGAAGAAACATATAATGTTGTGACTACGGGGAAAGCATAAAAAATCACTCTATCCAGAGGTTCCCCTAGAATCATCCTACCTAATCAAACATCTCCTTCAAAGCAATACAATTTTGGTAGATCAACTCCAACAAACCCCTGCACAATTTTCCATTTGGAGTTGCTCAAACTTTCACCTACTCACAAGGAAATTTTAGAAAAGGCCCTTGTTGAAACCAATGTACCTTTGAATTTAGATGTAGAGAAATTTCAAAATATGGTACGACACCTTTTTGCACCCCATTGTTTATCCTTTTTTGAGCAAGATGATATGTCCTTAATGTTGATCCCTAAGTTTGGTTGTCTATTAGTATCTTACACTTAGTCATTTTCTAGGCAATATTGGTCAATCATCACTGTGACTAAGCCATCATGAATAGGCTGAGTCATGTATATTATAGATTTACCGAGTAGTAGTTATTGGTGAGAAATTCATTGGTCACCGAGTACTTCAGTATTAGCTGATCCAGTTTATGTCAAGTTGTGTAGATATGTTAGTACTGAGCACTAGGGTATGAAGAGTAGTGAATACAAAGTGCCAAAGATTTATAATGCCGAGTAAGCCAGAATTGATATATGTGTTTGTAATGGCACAAACACTTAGGTAAACAATTTTGGCCGACATCTACATGATATCTATTATTTATTTAGGAAATCATGAAGGTGATTATTCTTTAGAATTGTAATCATTAATCCCTATGTAATTTATGTAACCAAGTAGAATTAGGGAATGGTTAAGCGACATATGTAGACAATCTAGATCATAGATCTCAATTTATGAAGTTGATCTATTGTTTATATAAGATGAGATCTGAATGCTAAAATGTATCAAGGAGAGTAACAGAAGAGTATGAGTATGAAGGAGATCTCATACATGTAGAATAGAGAAGTGTCTTGATTATCAAAAGCAGAGTTTAGTGACCGAGTAGAGCAGTGAAGGATAGAAAAGAGATATATTTGATAGAGGAGATCAAATCTATATAGTAAGGAGAAGATCTATTATTATCATCACAGTGAAAACTGAAGGATCAGGTACTGAGACATTCTAATAGGTGAATTAGTAAGAATCTCTTAATAGAGTGGTTTTAGTAGACCTAAGTAAATCTCTTAACCAAGTGCTTACTTTGTTGTAAGTTTAAATCCTTTTTCAAGATAGATTGTATAAGTATTAAAGCTCTTAGTAGGGCAGACCCCTCATAGGGTAGATCATCATTTTATGATCAAACTTGTAGCCCTAATAGGAAAACTTTAATGCTTCAATAGTGCAGATTTGTGGGTGTCATCCCCACCCCAGTTTTACCTTTCAAAAGTTTCTAGGTAACCAAAATCATTGTGTTATGCTTCATTTTCATGGATGATGATTAAGATGTTAGATCTATTTCAGTATTGAATTTGAATTTTTGTGTTATGAAAGTAAGTTTATGCTAAAGTGCAATAAGTGGTAGATATCTTATTTACCCCCCTCTTAGTATATCACTTTCCCATAATATATTTCCAAAAATTGGTATTAGATCTTTGTCTCTAAAAGAAGTCTAATCACTTGTGAGTCAAAGATCTTGAGATGCAAATTTATAAGTTGGGAAAGATCATAGAGAATCAAAAGATTGACATTCAGCTTGCACTACAATAGCTTGAAGCATCGAGAGGTGAATTGAAGAAATCCTTAAGAAGAAGAAGAGAATTAGCAATACAACAGAATGAAACTCAATACCAAGAAGAGGATACTAAAGGACTATTTGATAGTGGTAACTATACTAAAAGTGACAAAGCTATAAAAGATCTACTGGAGAAAAACAACATATTGAATGAGGACATCAAAAATATGAAAAGAGAACAAGAAATACAATCAGTAAGACTCTATGAAGTTGTTGAACATAAAAAGAAAGCTGAAGAAGATAAAATATAAATATCAATAAGACTTGATGAAAGGACATGTGACATGTAGAGGCTGAAAAACACTCAATTGGACATGGTAAATCAACTTCTACTTGCTAATCAAGAGTTGGGTAGGAAAGATGTGGAAATAGAAAATATGAGATCAGAAAATAGTCAACTAAAGAATGAACTAAGATCTAAAAAAGAACTCAATGAAAGGATGAACAAGCCTAATGAAGCTATGAGATACTTTTAATAACTATTAAGTTCACCTAGAAGATCCACTGATACACCTAGACTTGGACTTGATGAGCACCTATCATCCACTAAGGAAGGAGAATCATCAAAAAGTGGAGAACAAAGGAATGCAAAGAACAACAAACCCACATGCCATCATTATGGAAAAATAGGACACACAACTAACATCTACAAAAGTTATCATGGTAAGTCTAATACTAAACCAAAGTTCAATAGATATTGTTTTAACTGTAAGAAACATGGACATCAGGCACATGAATGCAGAATAAAGGTCAGCAATCCACCTACATCACCTAGATTTCAAAGATATTGTTTCAACTTTCAGAAATATGGACATAGAGCACATGAGTGTAGATCTAAAGCTAAGTGGACATCTAATCAACACACAAAAATACATAGGAAAGGTAACACATACAATTGGGACTACAATACATGGTATAGTTCTCATTATTGTGGTAAATATGGTCATATTGGAGAAAACTGTTTGAAGACACATTTTAGAGGAAAATCCAAGAGTTGGATGAATGGAAGTCTATGTTAGGAATGAATGCTGGATGTTGGCAATCATTCTGTAGCAGTTGTTGTTGCATTCATGACTATGATTGTCATTGATGTCAACACAGTGATCTTCTGGAGACTAGCAAAGAAGCAGACAATGTTTTGATTAGCACACATGGGATATTGTAGTTGGATCTATGTGATGTTGAGGTTATATTATTCTATGGTTAAGAGTGTAGATAGAAATTCATTTATTCATAGAAGTTATGAGCATTTTGGTGGAAGTAGCATTTAAGTAGTGTTCCTGAGTAGCGGTTTATGGAAATCGGATGATATCTCCTAATCGGGATGGAATCTTGTTTTCAATAATTAAAGGGAAGGTTGAGACACATTGATAGTGACATGGTTTACAACACAAAATTTGAGGTCACACGAGTGAAGAGTTATTACATCTGGAAGTTGACAGTTTTTTGTAATTTTGATGTAGCCTGTGAAAACTTTTATTTTGTATTTGTGTGCTGACTCATTTGTAATTATTTGAGTGTGGTATAAAGGAAGGGATGTTTTTCTTTATTGAATGTAGTGTGGTAGTAATGTGAAAGAAGTTTGAGCATGGTATGGTTGAATGCGACTATAAGCATGAAGTGAAGAAAAGAGCTAATGAAGTTGTGAAAGTGAAATTGTGAAGGATGAAATGTGAAGTACAGAGATTTGGAATTGAGATCTGGTGTAGAAGTGAGTGTGGTTTGGTATAGTAAGGAGGTAACATATTTCATATTATTCTACTAAATAATATTAAGGTCATTTGGACAGTGTGTTCAATGATCTTACCCTGAAGCTATTTGGGAAGTGGGTCCTTCTATCTTCCATAACTCCTAACAGGGTTAGAATCTTTTAACAGGGATTCAAAATCTCCTAACAGGGATTCATATGTACTAAATGTATTTCATAAGACTCCTAACAGAGTCCATCCTTTCACAAGGAATATTTATATTAGTGCATCTTTTGTGGGCATCATTCCCACCGGGGTTTACTCTTTGATCAAGAGGTTCCCTAGTCAACATATCTTGTGTTATTGTGTCATTGTGTATGAATATATTTCTATGATTGGTAATTACATTTCTTACATGGTTAAATGTTGTTGAAGTTGATAAAGGTTATCATTATTTGATAACTGATTCACCCCCCCCCCCCCCTCTCAGTTATTTTGGTGCACTTTACTTTCTAACAATTGGTATCAGAGAGACAAGTCCTTGAAAGAAAAGTTTAATAGCTTAAGGAGATCCATTGCAAATTTTAGGAAAGAAAGCCCTAAGTTTGATGGGGTAAATTTTGACAGTTGGAAAGAGAAGATGAAGACACATCTACTTTGTTTTGGACCAGGTTATTGGTTGATTACAAAGAATGAGAAGACTATCATTGGAGAAGATAATCTTGAGACAGGATCTAAAAATGAGCTAGATCTATTCATGTGTAACATACTTGCAAGAGAAGCACTTTTGACAGCACTTTCAAAGAATGAATACAGTTAGGTAAAATTTTTAACAAAAGCCCATGAAATTTGGAAAGCTTTACACTTTACTTTTGAAGGTGATGAACATGAAAAGAGAGCTAGATTACATAATTGGATATGTGCATTTGAAGATATAAGAATGATGGAAGATGAATCTGTTAGAAGCTATATTGGTAGAATGTCAAAAATTGTTGCAAGAATAAAAGCTTGCGGAGGAATAAAGATAGAGAATGAAGTGATATGGAAAATTCTGAGGACATTGACTCATGTATTTAAGTAGACAACATAGATGATTGAACAAGTTATACCTTGTACTACAAACTTTACAAGAGAGACTCTTCTTGGAAGATTGGAAGCAGCAAAAATGAACTTGAGGGTATCAAGAGACTTACCTAGAATGGAGGCAACATTCAATGCTCTTAATATTCATCCTACTTTGTCAAGAAGTACCAGTGTGAGTGGAGATTATGCCAGTAGTAGCAGATCTAGAAATGAAGAAGATAAGAAGATTGAAGAAGGTATTGCCTTGCTTGTGAAAAGAGAACCAGACAATAAGAAAATTTTTAAATGTTGGACTTGTCAAGAATATGGTCATTTTGCATCTAAGTGTCCTAAGAGAGTTAAGAAGTACAGAAATAATTTCAAGCCTAGAAGGTCTAAGGAATTTTATTATGCTAATGATGAAGATCTTGAAGCTAGTAGAGAAAGAACTTTGAGTGAAAGTGATATTGAGATTAATGATGAAATAGGATTTGTAGCAATTAAAGAAGAGAATTCTAAATCTGATGTTAAGGAATAAAAAGCATTAGTTTCCCAAGTTGAAAAGAAAGTTGATTGGATTATAGAAAGTGATTGTTCACATCATATGACTGGTGACATGAAGAAGTTCATAAATTTTAACAATTATGATGGAGGAATTATTAGAGTTGGTAACAATGCACCTTGTTTGATTAAAGGTATATGATCTATTACTCTTGATGGAAAGACTAATACTGATGATGTTTACCTTGTTGATGGATTGAAACATAATCTTTTGAGTGTTGGATAGTTAGTGGATAAGGGATATCAAGTTTGGTTTACTGAGAAAACTTTTGTGATAAAGGCTAAAGATGGAAATCTAATTGGAACTGGATCTAGAACCAGAGGTAATGTATTTCAGTTGAATCCTACTGAGATGACATGTTTGATTACTAAAATTGATGACAATTGGTTATGGCATAGAAGGTTTTGTCTTATAAACTTTGATAACATTGTGAAAGTGAGTACTACACTTGCAGTAAGGGATTTGCCTAAAATTATGAAGCCTACTAACATGATTTGCAAAGAATGTGTGATGGCTAAGCAAAAGAGAAGTTCATTTCCTAGTAAGAAGTTCACATTGACAGAGAAGTTGGAGATTGTTCATATAGACTTGAGCAGTCCTACTAGGACTAGAGGATTCTATGGAGAAAGGTATTTTATGATTCTTGTTGATGATTTTACAAGAATGATGTGGATTGCATTTCTGAAAGAAAAATCTGAAGCATTTGATAAGTTTAAGATCATTAAGAATAAAGTTGAGAATGAATCTAGAATGAAGATTAAATGTTTGAGATCTGATAAAGGTGGAGAATTTACTTCTAGAGAGTTTAACACTTTTTGTGAAGTGAATGGTATTAAGAGAAAGTTTTTAGCCCCTAGAACACCTGAAAAAAATGGTATTGCAGAAAGAAGAAACAGGTCAGTGACTAAAGCAACAAGAGCTATGTTATTTGAGAATGATTTGGTGAAGTCATTTTGGAGAGAAGCAATGAATACAACAGTATATACAATGAACAGAATACAAATTAGAGCAGACACAAACAAGACACCTTATGAATTATGGTTTGGACATGCACCCTTAGTTAAGTATTTTATAATTTTTGGAAGCAAATGTTATATCAAGAGAGATGATGATATTGGAAAGTTTGATCCTAGAAGTGATGAAGGTATTTTTCTTGGATATTCTTTGAAGATAAAAGCATATAGATGTTACAATAAGAGAACTAAAACTATTGTTGAAAGCACAAATGTTAAAGTTGATGAGAAGTTTAAAATTCAAGAAAGAATGCTTGACTATGAATCTGATGAAGAATCTCATCCTCAGCCTAACATTGAAACTACTAGATTATTCTATGAGACTAATAGTGAATTATTGAATGAGATTCCTGTAGAAGAGACCAGAGAGGAATCTAGAGAAGAATCTATAGATGAAGCGGGATCTATAACTATGACACCAAACATGTATATATCAAGACATCATCCTATTGAACAAGTTATTGGAAGTTTGGACAGAGGAGTTTTGACTTAGAATAAGGTACATTTATGTTTGATTTCTCAAATTGAACCTAAATCTACTAGTGAAGCTTGTGAAGATGAACATTGGATTGATGCTATGAAAGAAGAACTAGATCAAATTGAAAAGAACAAGACATGGGAATTGGTCCCTAGACCTAAAGACAAGAATGTGATTGGAACTAAATGGGTATTCAAAAACAAGATGAATGAACAAGGATAAGTAGTAAGAAACAAAGCAAGATTAGTTTGTAAAGGATACTCGTAGCAAGAAGGAATTGACTATGAAGAAACTTTTGCACCTATGTCAAGAATTGAAGCAGTAAGAATGTTCTTGGCCTATGCATCTTTTAAGAAATTCAAAGTGTATCAGATGGATGTGAAGTTAGCATTTTTGAATGGAGAATTGGAAGAAGAAGTCTACATTGAGCAGCCTGAAGGTTTTCCTTTGACTCAAGAAGGAGATATGGTATGTAAACTAAAAAAGCATTATATGGACTAAAGCAAGCACCTAGAACTTGGTATGCTAGACTGGATAAGTATTTGTTGAAATTGGAATTTACTAAAGGAATAGCTGATAGCAATCTGTACACAAAAGAAATTGAAAATGGTTTGTTGATTATAGTTATTTTTTTTGATGACATTATCTTTGGAGGAGAAGATGAAGCTAGTGAAAAATTTTCTGATGAAATGAAGATTGAATTTGAAATGAGTATGATTGGTGAGATGAAATACTTTTTGGGATTATAGATAACACAAAATAGTGATGGTATTTTTGTATGCCAGAAAAAGTACTTGAATGATTTGCTGAAAAGATTTGCAATGGAGAACTATAAACCAGTTGGAACACCTATGGTTACAGGATATAAACTATCTAGCAAAGATGAAACACTGGTAGTTGAGCAGAAGAAATATAGATCCATGATTGGAGGATTGTAGTACTTAACACATACTAGATCGGATATACAACATTCAGTTGTAATGGTAGCAAGATTTCAAGCTGAACCTAGAGAGTCACATTATGCAGCAGTAAAGAGGATACTGAGATATTTAAGAGGTACAATGGACTATGGATTGTGGTATGAAAAATCTGATGATTTTACCCTATGTGCATATACAGATGCTGATTGGGGAGGTAGTATTGATGATAAGAAAAGCACCAGTGGTGGAGCCTTTTTTCTTGGAGGAAGATTAGTTTCTTGGCTAAGCAAGAAGCAAAATTGTATTTCTTAGAGCACAGCAGAAGTAGAGTATGTAGCAGTAGCAAAAAATTGTAACCAGATAATTTGGATGAAGTAGATGCTGAAGGATATTGGAATTAGGTTTGTTGAGCTTGTTGTCATACATTGCAACAACACCAGTATAGTTAGTATGTCTAAGAATCCTATTTTACATTCTAAGACTAAGCATATAGAGATCAAGTATAATGTTTTAAGAGAGAAAGTTGCTGAAAAAGAAGTTAGACTGGAGTACATAAGCACAAAGGAATAGATAGCAGACATATTTACAAAGCCTTTGCCTAAGGATACATTTGAGTATTTGAGAGGTATGCTTGGGGTTATGCCCCAGCCTAATTTTGAGTAATGATGCAGTTGGTTGCATCCATCTAGTGGTATATGAGCCCTATCTTTCTTCTAGATTGGATGTTGGTACTTCCTCTATGGGGGAGTATGTGAGCTGAGTCATGAGGACTCTTGTGAATGTATTTTCTAAATAGTGTCTATTGACTTTGAGTTGTTGTTGACATAGTGATGAAATTTTTGTCATTGATGGCAATGGGGGAGAAGTGTACATGAAAAACCACTTGTACCATTTGTTGGAGAGAACTGAATAGGATAATGAAGCAAGATTTGAAATGTTTATCAGAGCAGTAGTATTGGAATTTTGGAACATTGGATGTTTTTCATCTATGTTGCCATCAATGCCAATTGGGGAGATTGTTAGGAATGAATGCTAGATGTTGGAATTCATTTTATAGCAGTTGTTGTTGCATTCATGACTATGATTGTCATTGATGTCAACACAGTGATCTTTTGGAGACTAGCACAAAAATAGACAATGTTTTGATTAGTGCACATGGGATATTATAGTTGGATCTATGCGATGTTGAGGTTATATTATTTGATATGTTATTTATCTATGGTTAAGAGAATAGATAAAAAATCATTTATTCATAGAAGTTATGAGCATTTTGGTTGAAGCAGCATTCAGGCAGTGTTCCTGAGTAGCGGTTTGTGGAAATCTGATGATATCTCCTAATCGGGATGGAATCTAGTTTTGCATAGTTAAAGGGAAGGTTGAGACACATTTATAGTGACAAAGTTCATAGCGTAAACTTTGAGGTCACACGAGTGAAGAGTTATTACATCTAGACGCTGACAGTTTTGTGTAATTTTGATGTAGCGTGTGGAAACTTTTATTTTGTATTTGTGTGCCAACTCATTTGTAATTATTTGAGTGTGGTATAAAGGAAGGAATGTTTTTCTTTATTTAATGTAGTGTGGTATTAATGTCAAAGAAGTTTGAGCATGGTATGGTTGAATGCGAATGTAAGCATGAAGTGGAGAAAAGAGCTAATGAAGTTGTGAAAGCGAAATTATGAAGGAAGACATGCGAAGTACAGAGATCTGGAATTGAGATCTGGTGTAGTAGTGAGTGCAATTTGTCATAGTAAGGAGGTAAAATATTTCATATTATTCTACTAAATAATATTAAGGTCATTTGGATAGTGTGTTCAGTGATCTTACCCTAAAGCTGTTTGGGTAGTGGGTCCTTCTATCTTCCATAACTCCTAATAGGGTTAGAATCTTTTAATAGGGATTCAAAATATCCTAATAGGGATTCATATGTATTGAATGTATTTCATAAGACTCCTAACAAAGTCCATCCTTTCACAAGGAATATTTATATTAGTGCATCTTTTGTGGGCATCATTCCCACCGAGGTTTACTCTTTGATCAAGAGGTTCCCTAGTCAACATATCTTGTGTTATTGTGTCATTGTGTATGAATATCTTTCTATGGTTGGTAATTACATTGAGTACATGGTTAAATGCTATTGAAGTTGATAAAGATTATAATTATCTAATAACTGATTCACCCCCCCCTCTTAGTTATCTTGGTGGACTTTACTTTCTAACAATCTGGTGTGTTACAAATGCAATAAGATTGGTCACTTAAAGAAGGACTATAGAGCACATATACTGAGCAATGAACAAGTCAAGAATGAAGAAATTGTTGATCTGTTGAGTAACCAGATGAATAAGACATGGAAGAAGAGAGAGGAAGCAAGAAGTAGTGGAGCTAGTGAACCTAAGGTCACCCAATCCAATGGATCGGGTGATCAAACTACTTAGAACTAAGAAAAGAAGGTATGTGTGGAACTAAATTTTGCAATGATTTATTTTACATCAGTTCCTAACATATGATAAGATAAAGTCCATATTTGCATAGATTTAGATGCATTAGGACATATTTGAGAAAGAAGCTCCATTGTATATTTGATGTCAAGCATCAATATTTTATCCCATAGTGATTGATTCACTAGTGTATGCTGACTTCCTATGATAGTCGAGATGTGATATGTATCGAGCCGAATGGTAGTATCAATCGAGATTATGTTAACCAAGTTGGCATGAGATTGCTGAGATAGTTTTATCTTACCTAGAAAGTGTACAGATCATTAATGGAGCCCTAATCTGACCATTTGATGTCTATAAAGTGGGAAGTTACCATTTATTCTCATTTCACCAGTGATTTGAGAACTTTCAAGAGTAATTCTAGAGTGATTATCTTGAACTTTTGTGCTAAGTCTGATTTGTAGAGATCATTCACAGTGTACCATCAGAAAATCATCTGAGAACTATTTGTGCAAGGTATTTACTGAGCTATCTTATTTCATAATTGAACCCTAGAATTTGAAGACATGGCATATTCATCATTTACTGCAGTTAAGAAATAAGGGAAGGAAGTATTCAATGTATAACTTGTGAGGAATGACGCATGTAAACCACAAAAATTCCAAGTTGTTCCTGAGAGTGCAATTATGGGAGATATTATGAGTGCCCTATCATCAGTCCCTCCTAAGATTTTAATGATCAATGATGTACGTGCATGTTATATGTGCAAGATTGGAGAGATTGGAGACTATGAGCTAAGAGAAGCCTATGATAAATTGTGTAGAAATGGGGTGTTGAAGGAAAAACATCAGAAGGTTGTTGAGAAAGAGTTGGTGCATGCCCTTAACTTTCCATAGAATTTCAAATTTGAATGGATCAAGATTGTACTGAGTTGAGTACATGACATGAAAATTTGGTTGGAATATGGACTAGTTAAGATCACTAAGGAAATGATACACAAAGTGACTAGTTATCCTAGTCTTTCAGGGAAGAAGACTATGAGATGTCAAAGTAAGAAAGATATTCAAGCCAACACCTAGGCAATGTGGAACAAATGAGGTATGACCATTTCAACAATTATAGATCCAGAGATTGATTTTGCAGTGAGGGTAATAGCACATAAATTTTACCAATCTAGTAGGCTAGATAGTGTTCTATGCATAGCAGTAGACCAAGCTTGGAAGATAGTAAAGAAGGGTCATACATATGACCTTGCCAAGCTAAAATTGACACTTTCTGAGAACCTCACATCCATTAGGAAAGCAGAAAACTCAATGTGTAAGTTTGGTTCTCTACTCATTTGTCTATTTTTCTATGTAGAGAATAGATTTCCTACTATTGGGGATGTTGCATGGGATAAGAACTAACCTATCACATTATAGATTAGTGAATTTATTGATCAAATGGATGAGAATTTTTAGAGTGTAATGGATATCTATTTTGTGGAATTTAAGAATAAAATGAGGAAAAGAAGTAGGATCCTAGTATCACTAGTGGAAAAGTACTACAAAGACATATGTTTCCTAGTTAATACTGACTTCACATATGTACAAGCAGTAGAATCGAGGGTATCATGGCTCAGGCCACTACCTTACAAAGTCAACATAGATGAAACAACATCAACTATTACTATATTATTGGCAGAGGAAATAGATAGAAAATCTAAGTCATTTGGAACATATGAGGAAGGTAAATCCAAAATAACCATGGGATTAAAATATGCAACCATGGAGAGGAAAAGAAAGAAGATAGTGAAAAAACTAGAAAATATACTAGGAGATGGAGAAGAGGTAGATGCACCTCTTGCATTGACTCAAGGATTAGGAGAAGAAAAGACAAGTGAGTTAGAAGAAAGTGAAGATGAGGAGATTGTGGTAGTTAAGAAAGGAAAGAAGGTATCAGTTGCCAAGCCTATTAAGAAACAAATACAAAGACCTAAGCCCACTCCCTCCTTAGTACTTAGGCCTAGAACTAGGGAAACTTATACTATTTTAGCTATCAAGCCACAAAGCAAGACCCCCACATCAGGGAAGAGAAAAAAAAATTCAGGCTAAGGTTGTAACGAGAAATGTAAGGAAGAAGCCAAGAAGAAATTTGATATTGGAAAAAGATGATGAGGAAATAGAATTTGATGAGGATATAAAGAAGAAGGAATTATCTTAGAGGAAACAACTAATTGTGGATGATATATGCCACAACATCAAAAGCACTATCGGCTTAGCAGGATTCAAGAAAATTAAATTTGAGAAACTAAGCATAGAAGAGAAAGAGGGAGTAGAACAAGATATGCTTGAGATGCTTTGTATATTCAAGATGAAACCATTATAGTTGGGTAAGCATATTCCTAATGAACTGTATAAGAGGATAGCTCAAAAATGGGAGTATGCCTTGATGACCCAAAATCAAATAAGGGAGAGCACACTTTCTCAAGTCATACCTGACTTATCCCCTACATACATCAAGCAATATATGGAGAAGTATAGAAAAAAATTGTACCTAAACTCTGATCATATTCCATATTGCAACACAAGGTTGAGAAGGATGTGCAGCAGAGCACAAGAATATGGAAAATCATTTTTGGTTTTATTGTTGACAAGAGTTTACAACCGAGTGCAGGAACATCTAGTGGAGTAGAATTAGATAATAAGAAGGACATTTTTGAGCCACTGAATGAGGAGAAGGAAGAAGAAAAGAAGGATGAAGTAAGTGAGTCACATGATGTGATCAAAATTGTTGATATCATAGAGGATACTATAGTTAAGACAAATGTATTGACTGAGGAAGACATACAAAAGCATATACAAGCCGAGGTAGCCTCAAACAAGTTTCTACCAGGCACCAATCTAGTATTAATACAAGTACAAGATTATCCATAGATTAAGAGTACTTCAACTATTGAGACCACACAAGTAATACCACACATGGTCACAGTTGATCTACAAGCCTCACCAAGTGTTAGTGCCAAGAAATAGGACAAGTCGACAATCACACTAAAGACTACACCTGCTGAGGAGAAATAGAAAGAGCAAGAAGGTCAGTCTACATTAGTTGTGATAAGTCCTCATGTGGAAGGAATAGAAAAGGAAAAGACTAAGAAAGAGAAATAATAGGAAAAATAAGAGCCCAAAGAACAAGAGGCAATAAAAGCTTTAATACGTATACCAAGTGGACACACACCTAAAAAGAAGATACAAAAGAAGAAGGAGAAATAGAATGCCACATAGGTGACACTAGAAGAATTTATAGTGATTCCTAAGTGGGACACTGATAACTTGACCTATGAACAAATGCAAATCTTGTAGGATCTACTGAAGAAAAAGAGTAAACAGGAAGAATTGAGAACAGAACATCAGCAAAAGCAGGTATTACATGAAATCAAAGGTATTTTTATTGATACTTTTGAGATGGATGATGTTAATGAATCTACACCTATCTTAGAGAAAATTTTACATATTGTCTAGAAGGTGGTTGATGATGACAATGAGGAAAATGATAAGCTCTTACAATGGTCTAAAAGGAAGTTTGAGATGAAGGTATTGAACAAGGTCTTAGCTGACATTGCAGTCAAATAGGTAGAAATCTCTACCTTAATAGAAAACTTAGAAGAGGTTGTAAACAACACACGTTCTTTGTACATGAAGTTATGCAACATTGAGGAATGTACAAAGGATAATTAGGATTTGATGGACAAACTTCATCTCGATCTAAATTCTACAGGTCACTCATTGAGCATGGATGCAAGTTCTAGCTCTATTCATTTTACCAAGTTACTACATGCCCAGGGTAGATTAGTTGAGTTGGTAGATAATGATGGTAAAATAAGGGCTAGACTAATTTATATACAAACAATGTTGACACCTCATCTTGAGGTTATACAAAAGGAGTTATTCACGGCAAAAGCATTAGTACAAAAAGATCCTCATCTTTCTATTTCTGAGAGCCTAGCTGAGCTAGCCCCAAGCTAGAAATAAAGTTACAGGTTTCAGAGTCTACAAGGTTGGGTTGGGAAAACACATTAGCTATGATAATGTAGCTTCATAAACCATTTTTGGACAAGTATTTCAAAACCCCTACACCTCGGGAACTTTAATTATCGAAAACAAGGGGGAAATGACATGACATGACAGAATATTGAAAAGGGGAAATGGTATAAAGGGAAAATAAAAATAATATGAAATATCAAATCAGATATCAAAGTAAAAAGAAGATACATGTGCAATGGACCAATGGTATGACATACTAGTTTTGCAAATGTGTATATGTGGCTGTATGTAAAAAAGGAATCTTATGCATATATATATGTGGACTATTTTTGAAGATTGAGTCAAAGTCTTAGGGGGAGTATTCATATAGAAGTTTTTTTTATTATGAAGTACTCATGTAAATGTAATATAGAATTTCATGACAAAGTGTTTTTTCCACTAATATCAAAGGGGGAGATTGTTTATCCCTAATTTTGGTTATCTATTAGTGTCTTACACTTAGTCATTTTCTAGACAATGTTGGCCAGTCATCACTATGACTGAGCCATCATGAATAGGCTGAGTCATGTATATTGTACATTTACCGAGCAATAGTTAATGCTGAGAAAGTCAGTGGTCATTGAGTACTTTAGTATTAGCCAAGCTAGTTTATGTTGATTTGTGTAGATATGTTAGTGTTGAGCATCAGGGCATGAAGAACAGTGAATACCGAGTGCCAGAGATTTCTAATGTCGAGTAAGAAAGAATTAATATATGTGTTTGTAATGGAACAAACACTTAGGTAAACCATTTTGGCCAACATCTACATGATATCTATTATTTGTTGAGGTGATTACGCTTTAGAATTGTAATCATTAATCCCTATGTAATTGATGTAACCAATTAGAATTGGGGAATGGTTAAGCGACATAAGTAGATAATCTATATCGTAGATCTCAATTTATGAAGTTGATCTATTATTTATATAAGATGAGATCTAAACCCTAAAATGTATCAATGAGCATAGAAGAAGAGTATGAGTATGAATGAGATCTCATACATGTAGAACAAAGAAATGTCTTGATTATCAAAAGTAGAGTTTAGTGACTGGGTAGACAAGTGAAGGACAGAAAAGAGATATGTTTGATAGAGGAGATCAAATCTATATTGTAAGGAGAAGATCTATTATCAGCATCACAGTGCAAATTGAAGGATCAGGTATTGAGACATTCTAACAAGTGCATTAGTAAGAACCTCTTAACAGAGTGGTTTTAGCAGACCTAAGTAAATATCTTAATTGAGTGCTTACTTTGTTGTAAGTTTAAATCCTTTTGCAATGTAGATTTTATAAGTCTTAAATCTCTTATCAGGGAAAACCCCTCACAAGTTAGATCATCATTTTATGATGAAACTTGTAGCCCTAATAGGAAAACTTTGATACTACAGTAGTGAATATTTATGGGTGTCATCCCCACCCTAGTTTTACCTTTCAAGGGTTTCTGGGTAACCAAAATTATTGTGTTATGTTTCATTTTCATGGATGATGATTAGGATGTTAGATATATTTCATTATTGAATTTGATATTTTGTGTTATGCAATTAAGTTTATGTTAAAGTGCAATAAGTGGTAGATATCTGATTCACCCCCCCTCAATATATCACTTTCTCATAATAGATTTCCAACATATAATAGGATATTTTCATGTAATAAAATTTATGCAAGAATGTTCCACATGTATAATTGTTATTGCATGAAGGACACTCTAATCAAAGTGAGCCCAAAGAAAAAGGTGAAATCACAAGATTATGTAATTTTTGTGGTTACATTTTTCACCATTGTTGATGTTTATGTAAACTACTCTGAGAATGCATGTCAAAGTCAAACCAACATTCAACATGTTTTTTTTAACTACCAAAAGATATCAAATGGAAAATGATTATGTTTTCATAATTGATGTAGTGATGGGAAGTGATTATTGGAGTTGCAATGAGATAGATTTGATCACATGATGATCGGTTATTGAGTTGTCATTGATGTCAAGTATTGACCTAGTTTTGCTAATATTTTGTTGATAATATGAATGATGGTCTATTGGAGTTGATAAATAGATCAACCCAAAGCTCCCAAGAACACCTGCATGAAAACAACTATCATAGAAACAGAGAAGAAAATAGAAATGGAGGCCTGAATGCAATGATCCATGAAAGAGGAGACAATATTGAATTTGTTTTTTTATGATCTATTATTGAAAAAAAATAGATCAATCCTTATAATTAAAAATATAATTAATTATTGCATGCCTAAATTTTAGCTTAAGTAAACAAAGAGATAATAAGTGACTTAATAATTAAATCAATATGATTTAATTAATAAGAAAACAACTTATTACTCTAACACCCCCCTTAAGATAAACTAGGGGAGTAGCTAAAAACCTAGAAACAACCACTTAAGGAAAATGGGCCCCGACAAAAAAGGCCTGATCAAGTACCCAAGTACAACAACTAATCTCTATAAAGTGGAGAATAAAGGAAACCACATGGGAGAAAATTCTACTCCAAAGAGAGATGAAGACTAGTTGAAGGACTGAAGAAGCCTTTAAAACTAGGGAAAATTCTAGAAAATAGGAACAAGGAATGAACATGCAAAACACCTCTGAAGAAAGAAGCTACAAAGTATGTAAAAAAGAAACTATTGATCTATAAATCCTCCACTAAAATAGAACATGACCAGTTAAAGAAGATTGTAATCTACACGAGTGCCCTCAAATGACATTACTTGAATTAGGAGGAAAACAAAGACAAACAGTTGAAGTTGAAGATATAGAAGACTGTAATTTGCATGACTCGCCTCAAATGACACTACTTGAATCAAGATGCAAACAAAGGCAAACAATTGATTTCAAAGATATAAATGGCATAAAACACCTAATCTTTAAGAGTTTATCAATCAAAGATGGAAGATTGCCTCTAAAAATAGGAATGAAAGAGTTTCCATATGGTAAATGATCCATCTCACTAAAATGGATAGGTACCCATCCACTGCATCCACCTAGTACATAGGAAAAAATATTAAATACATAGATCACTCCATCAAACCAAGAAAGCATAAGAACAAATAGTAGAAACTCCCCATAATGCAGACAAGGAAGACTTGTGTGGTACACTAAACGGGATGACCAATAAAAATTGCATGATGAAGAATTAGGAAAATTGAAGGTGTAGAGAGAGTAAAAACACATATAAAGATATCTTGAGGCTAATTTCATGGAATGAACACTCACTTGACAAAGGTAGATGGAATAAAAAAGGAAAACATAAAACCCCCCATGGCACTTTATAATGGTGTGAGTAAAAAATACACAATGATGTGCCAAACATGCAATAGAATGACACTTTATTTTAGTGTGTTTTTATAAAATAATTCTTACAAAATATGTCTACAAATATCATAAAAGATAGAAGGCTTTAGAAACATGAATAACAGTTGAAGATGAGCCATCCCATACAAGGAAGAGATCCCAAGACTTGAAACATCCAAGATATTCACTAGAGTGCATAAATAAAAAAAAACTTAATAAAATATACCTAGAGAAGAATATAAGAAAATGAATCATAGCACTAGAAATACCATATAAAAATATTTCCATCGATATCTTTTTTGACAAAAAGGGAGTCTGAATGGGCAGGATATGGCTCCTGGAGTGTAAAAAGAAACTTCTATTTTTGACAAAAAAAACACAATAAAAAAGGAAAAATCATAAATTCAAACCTCTAGATTTGGATAGATCTCAAAAAGAGCTTTCCAACAATATCTTATTTTCCCAATTTTAACACCATGTGCTCAAGTTATATGCAAAATACAAACAGGTGGTCCAGAAGGGCCTAAAGGGTGCATGGAATTTACTAATGTAGTGCTGACATCAACAAGTCATTGGCATAAATTTGATGGTCAAATGGTTATCACCATAAAAAACTTAATTAGGCATGGGGGAAAAAAATCTCAGCCCCTGGTCATGTGGCAACTAGGGGGCTGGCGGTTGGGGGCTAGAGGCGAAAGCTTATGGTCAGGCATGTGACCGACAGTGAGGGTCATAGGGATGAAAGTTACCACAACATTAAATGTCAGAGGTCATGATCGTGGTAGTTATTGAAAAACTAAATAATACTAAGAGGGGGAGGGGGTGAATCAGTACTTTAAGCACCCAAATTTTTTTATCAATATCAGAGAATGCAATCACATAAAGAAGAGGAAAGACACAGATTTCTCTCTTGTGAAAACCCAAGATGGGTAAAAAACCATGGCACCACTAATCTCAAATGGGAAAAAATCCTTAAAATCCAAGAGCTACAACTCTTCACAGTCTTTTACAAAATAGGCTCCAACTTGTCCAAAAAGGTAACAACCTTTTGTTGTAGGAGATTTGTGAAATACAAAAAAAAAAAACCCGAATAAGCTCTGAGTCTTTATAGAAAAATCAAAGATGTTCTAATCCAATTATAATATTTTTCAACAAGAAGAAGATTTCAAAGATCACTTTTAATGAACTTGAATATGTTTTCAGTTTGGTCTCTTCCCTGATACCTGTTGAAAAATGCACAAAATTTTTGGACGCTCGGAATAAAATGTAGCCTTCCTTCACTCAATCTTCCATACCAAATGATTTTTAAAACTTGAACCCATACAACCTCTCCATGAGCATATTCATAGTCTCTACATCCCTTTTATCAAATTTTAAAACTTGTGTCTTCAAAACATGCACAACATTAGATGAACATACAACCACCATAGTTTTATCAATAAATGATATTATTCTTTTACATGTACCCAAAAACATGTGATACTGAAATGCACTTGTATCTCCTCATTTTTTTTACCTAATAGCTTGTTATTCAACATTATGAATCCTTCTTGAATCCCCACACCTGACATACATTTTTTTGAACTTTTGAATGAGCTCACTTTGCTATTTTTACACTGTGATTACAAGAGACAACTTTCAATATGTTTTTGGAAGCCTGAATACCAATCATTTTGTTAGTTACAAAAGAACATATTTAATCAAAGTACTCACATCACATACATAGAATGGTGACCATATAATTTTCAATATAATCTATTTTTGGTATTTAATCTGTGACTATCACATGAAACACACTTAGAATCTTCGTGTGAATATCCTCCAACACAACCATGTATCTTCATACATTTTGAACTCATATTGTTTTGGTGCACGTTGGACACATGGCTCACCCAAATTGAGGACTCCCAGCCAAGTTTTTCTAAATATCTAAATACAATCTTTGGTCACATTGGTTAATACACTCATGATTTTTGATAATTGGATTGCACATCCATATGCGTAGTCACCACCTCTCTTAGCTTTGGATAATGCTCCCTATCTTTTCTAATTTATAGATAGTATATTCATTAACATTTTTCAGCCTCTATTCCAAATGACACACACAACACCCTATTCATAGACGCGTCCACCAAAAACTATTTCAATCCCAACAATGTGTTCATTCCTAGGTTGCGTAACTGTTACCTTCTTTTCAAGATATGAAGAATAATGTTTTCCAAAAATT
Source organism: Chamaecyparis obtusa (assembly GCA_027943335.1). Taxonomy (NCBI): domain Eukaryota; kingdom Viridiplantae; phylum Streptophyta; class Pinopsida; order Cupressales; family Cupressaceae; genus Chamaecyparis; species Chamaecyparis obtusa. Next base: position 568,576 of record BSBK01003928.1, read on the forward strand.
AGAGAACAACACAGGTGTCACTAAATGCAGTAATCGAATTGGTGCTAGTTAGGACTGATGTTGGATAACACATGTACCCTTGTGAAGTGACATAAATTCAAAAATGTGGAGGCAACAATGACAAAAACTTAACAATCTCCTCCTATTTGTCATTGATGGAAATTTCTAGCAAGCACATAGAAGAACAATTTGCAAATTTGAACCAAATCCTCTAGAAATATTGAACAAACTAAATCAACTCCCCTTGGAAATATGAACCAACTAAAACAACTCCCCCTAAAAAAATGAACCAACTAAATTAACTCCCCCTGAAGAAGTATTCCCCCTTTGACATCAATGACCATGAAACTTGAAACATACCTCAAAATATATATCAATGAAGCACCCCTCACTTAGAATGAATAATTTAGTGAGGTAGTAGAACACTAAGCTTTCTTTAAAGGTACTCAAAGTGATCTTGGGGTAACGAGTTTAGTGGAAACATCAACAACTTGTTCCTTTGAACATACATAGTTCAGCTGAACCATATTGTTAGTAACTTTCTCTTTTAAATAATCAAATTTGATTGGAATTTTTTTGGTGTGGGAGTACATTACTGGATTTCTAGAGATATCAATGTCACTCGTATTGTCACAAAAAATGCATATAGGATCATTTAACTCAATCTTGTAATCACATAAAGTGTTCTTCATCCAAATTATCTAAGTGCAACACGAAACCGCTGTGATTTATAAGAATGATTTTAGAATAACTAAGAGGGGGGTGAATCAGTTATCCTTAGGTCCAAATGTACCAATTCAACTTTTAAACTCTTCAACAAACTTAGATCTATTAAAAAATTCACTCATTCTCTATAGAATATATCAGTAACATAAAACTTGCAGTTCACTGTCCAAAAGTAATCAACTAAAAGAATATAAAACTTTTAACAACATAACACATCAAATATCATTCATACAAGTATGACACTAGGATTTAACGTGGAAAACCAATATGGAAAAAACCAACAATAACATGCTACCAAATTTTCACTCTTCTGAAGTGAGCTCTGTGAGAAGCCAACCTTGTTAAATGTTTACAATACACATTGTTAGGTGTGACCCTGTTAAAGGATTTAATCACCTTATTAAGACTGGTCTGGTTATAGGGCTTAAGAAAATTCCATCAAAATGTCACCTTGATTAAAGGGTTTACAAAATGACTATTAGGTCAACCTTCATTAAAGGATTTTAACTGACATAATGGTTATAAAGTAATAGTAGGTTCTGATCTAAAATATACAACTCACTTTTCAAATATAGATCCAATATGCTCATATGTTGATTTACTGACTGACCTTCATTACCATCTCCATCTCTGATCTTATCAAAAATTCCTTCAAGAAATAACCTCAACTTTGTTAAGCTCTTCATTCCTCTTCTTAGCCTTCTTCTTAGGTTCGTCAATCAATAACATCAACCTCTTTCCACCTTACTACATAACCCACAATTAGGTCATCCTTATACCTCCTTGATCAAGTAGATTAATCTTTTGTCACTTAATCTCTTATGTAGATCTTAGGTTTAAGTCAGATTCATCAAATCCTTCCATCATTTTGTTCTCCTCCTTATCCTTCTAGATACTTCTCCAAACTTCTCCTTGAATCCATAAGAAAATGGTTTAACATGCATTAAATGCTCTTGATCATTCATCATTAATGTCAACGTGTTTTACATATCCCAAGAATTCAACTATATGGGCTAGGATTCTCAATTCCTTCACAAATTATAAATTACTAACACTCAGTCAGTACTGCGTTCATCTACTCAGTCATCATTGGATAACTCAGTCATTGCTAAAACTGTTCTACTCATAAAACATTATCTTCACTTAGTTAATTCTATGATACTGGGCAATTACTAATGCTTATTCAAAACTAAAATTTACTCATCTTACACTAGCACTCGGTCGACACTAGCACCACTTGGCTTAAACTAAATTTATTCTCTTTTGCTTGGTCAAGCCTATGCTTCAAATCTATTGAATTCTTTACTTAGTATTAAAGATAAACAACACATTACCTTATGTTGGTTGTGTCACAAAAATTTGAACCTCACCCTGCAAAAATCTTGAAATGGCCTTCTACTAGGTTGACCTAGTTCTTCAAAAATGGTAAAGCCCTAATTTCCTAAGTTTCCTTCTATTTTGTTGTTAATTTTTTAAATCACTAAGGTCCAAATAACCCATGTGCCTTTATTTTAAGTTAATGGGTCAACCTATGTGTTAGAGGTTAATTTTTATTTGGGGTCCCTTTTCCAAAACAAAAAAATTTCCCTCAAAACTTTAGTGTCCCCTCGATTAGTCCTCAGTTGTTAGATCTTTTTAATCCTGTGTTTGTCGTTACCCCGCAAGCCTCCCTGTTGTCAGACTTTTCCTCTTTGCTAGGCTGCAACTAAGTGACATTTGTCATGTGGGCCCAGTTTTATAAGCTACGTGGTTGGTTAAAACTCGATCAAGATCTATAGTCATTGCATTGTCCTTATCCTAAGATGCCTAGATGTTAACTCTTGTAGGATTGTGACAACCATCTGATCAAATGAGGGACTAAAGACAACTAAAGTGGGACCAGAGTTTTATCTTTAAACAAGGACCACCAGATGAGATCTGATCAATGGTGATCATTGCACCTTAGCTTAACTTCACTGATAGTTTACTATTTGTGGGAATGCGATAATATGACATATGTCCAGGGTGATGTCACATACCAATGGGTCCAAAAATCCTAGATGCCACCACATGTCTCTTTCCAAAGTGGGGTCACTAGCTTTCATAAGCAATAAAGGTCTGACACATCTGGGGAAGATCTATAGTGGTCGTGATGCCGCAAAGGAAATGTGCTTGATAGATAATGATCGTAGATTCACAATAGCCGTCTGATGAGATAAGGGTTCACATTCCAAGTGTCGATGAGTTGCTCATTCCTAATTGGATGTCGAGATAGATGATGTGGCTAGGTAATTTTTAAAGGTTTAAGTGACTCTTGTCATTTAATGTGAGTCATTCAATGCACTAGGAAGAGATTTGATCGATGGTCATGTTTTGAACCTGGTGGTAGCTGTTATTTTTCAAAATTCAAATTTCTATTTAGGGTTTTCTATAGGATTTGAAACAGTGAGTTGAAGAGCCATAAAGATGGATCAGATTTGGTCATGTTTTAACTCGGTTGTAGGTGAAAACTTATGAGAAGGATCATGGTATCTGTTGAATGCTAATTTTGTGTCCTGAGGTGTTTTTTCTGAGGATAAATTGATATAAAAGTCACGCCGCCTCTAATTCATCCTGAATCAATGGAGGTTTTAATGATAATTTATATGTCCTTGTGAGGTACATGGCTAGAGTGTTACTATGATTTCCAATCAGTTTGATCAAAATGGCCTTGCGCTGGGTGGCGTGTCTTGTCTGTAGTAATTCAATTATTTGAAAGTGGTTGGGTTTTTGAATTTTATCATGAATGATCAGATGCTTGTTGCAATCCTTGTGATAAAAGGACTTTTCATGATCATTCAGGGGTATTCAGAGTTAGGTGTTTGAGAGGCATACTTTGTGAACCCTAGTCTCAGTCAGGATTGTAATAATTGTTGCTTCAGTGATTGTTAATGGAAGATAGAAAGTTGTAGGTCTAAGCTATTATTTGAAAGCTTGTATTTCAAGATAAATTGTATGCATGGGCATGATTCATCGTACTTAATACAAATATCTAGTTCTTTTCTCTCATCTGTGTCAAGTTTTATGAATTTTGAACTTTCTAGTTCATTGCATAACTGTTATGTGTGTATCTTCATTCCTGAGTTCTAATCTAGGATTAGATTAAATATTTCTATGGGTGGGATATAAATTCATCCTAATTTGCATAAGGATTCTTTGTAAGTAGTAAGGATTGTGGTAGATATATTTATGGTTATGAATCTTGGATATTTTCTAGTCTTTGCGTCTTATGTATCTTGGAGTTCTTGCCCAATGGATAAGGCACTGGTGTAAATGATTATATCTCTTATTAACACACACTGATCAGGGTTTTTATAATCACCAAGTTGAATCAAGAACCAATTTTAACCTTTTAAACTTTGGTTGAGGAGTTGTTAACTTGTCCATAGCAATGGAGAGTAAATGAATGTTTGGTTGACATTTAGTACCTTCTTGCTATCATCTGTTGTTCAAATATAATCTTGGTGTTGTAAGAGTATTATTTTTACTCAATTAGGTATACCCACCTTGGTTTTGTAGAGCCAAAAGTGCAGAGGGAAGTCTTGTCCCTATAGTTGGTCCAATTACCTTAAGCCCCTTATACATTTTGGAGCTGACCACTCCTAAAATCTATCTAAAGGTATATTGGCAGCTTAAGAGCATAATCCATTTTGAAACACCAACAAGATGGTGACTCTATTGGGGAAATGTTGCATAAGTCTATAATAACCAGTAGGTCATCATTGGTAATAGGGTTATTATTTCCCTTTTTCTTATCATTTGTCTTGCTGAACTCATTGTGGTATTTAATATTGATGAAATAGTGTTCTAAGATTCCCAACATAGTTGGGTGGTGACTCAAAGAATCTCTACAGTAGTGCTGATTAGATAATCATTTTTAAGATGAGTTTTAGAGGTACTAGGTCCTGAAGGAAAGAACATCCAGAAGATAGACTGGAAGAAGGGCTTCCAACTACTTTTGGGCCTAGTCAGACAAGGAAGGGAAGGAAAAATAAGGATATGTCTCATACATGGAAATATAAAGAAGGTACAAGACAAGTGAGTCCAATCTAGCCTAGTCAAGAAGGAAATGCATCAGAATATGAAGAGACTATTTATTTGGGGTTAAACTAGTATGAGGATGAGCTTCAAGTGGGGGATGGTGAGCTTGAGAAAACTCTCCCAAAATCTGAAGAAATCTTTGAAGAATTTTATGAGTTAGAGAGAAAAATCCAAGAACAAATTACTATTAGACAAAAAAGAGAAAAAGAAAAAGAAGATAAAGTAAGACATGCTATTATAAGAGCTGAGAAGTTAAAGAGGTGGTTACTAGATTTGGAAGCAATAAATTATGTTCCAGAGCCTAAAAAAATAATGGAACAAATAGTTAGCTGGGAGGTATGGGAGATAAGAAAACCCAGGGATAAGAGTAAGCAAAGAGATGTTGGAGTTACAATTAATGAACCTGTTAATGATAAGGATCCATTAGATAAAGAGTTGAGGTTAGATGTTGATCTTGAGAAGGCCAGAAGAGAGAAAGAAATGTGTGCTAAAGAGCTTGAGAAAGAATAATTGGAAGCTAGTGTTATAGAAATGAAAAAGAAGATTGAGTTTCTCAGACAATCTTCAGGACCTCCAAATGTTTCTACTTCTTCTTTGGGACAAGGTGGGAATCATGGAAACATTGCAATGCAAGAAAAAAATATCCCACCACTGGGTGTTGCTAAAGTTTCTTCTATCTCAAACACAAAGGCATCTACATCTCAAGGTGTTGACCCACCTCAAGGAGGACCTATTCATGAAAGGTACAAACAACTTCTCTTCTATGGTATTCCTAGTTATCCTAATGTAAAACCTGATGAAATTAGAGAAAACCTCCCTAAATTTACTTGAAATAATGTCATCACATGTGAGGAACATCTAACTAAATTTATTGATGTGATAGATGATTATAATATTGAGCCTGATGATGTGATAATGAAATTATTTGTACAATCTCTAACTGAGGATGCTAGGGATTGGTTCAGAGGTCTACCACATGCTAGTATAGGATCTTGGAATGAATTTAGAAATTATTTTAAGGAACATTATGGTGATAAAACAAATGAGGGATTCATGTTGAATGAATTCAATAATATAAAGAAAAATCAAAATGAGGATGTTCTTGAATTCAATAGAAGATTCCAAAAAGTTATGCACAAGCTCTTGCAAGTTATTAGATTAGATGATAGGGTATGTCTTGTGACATATTTGAATGGTTTTGATGATAAAATGGGATACCTCTTGAGGGATAAGAACCCTAGGAATCTTGCAGAGGCTTACAAGTTGGCTATTAACATAGAAAGTAATAGAAGAATATCAGGAAAGTTGGGGAGAAGAGAGGATTGGAAGCCTCAGATGTCAAACAAGAGGGAGCCAAGAAGATCTACAGACTTAAATACTAAGGAGGATGATAGTCTGAAGAAGATTCTAAATGCTTTGGAGGATTTAAATCCTGGTCAAAAAAGAAATAATAGGGTTGCAATTAATGACAAGCCAACTTTTAGAAACTTTAGCAAGCAGCCAAGAATGCAAAATTAACCTTATAATACTTATTATAAGGATGTCAAGCCCATTGTTCTAGCTAAAAGGGATAAACCTGATGAAAGAACCCTAGATCCTTTGCAAAGGAGTTTAGTCATTATGACTGATGATATCCCATGGTGTACTTCTTGTCAATCTCCACATAGTCCTAAGTACTATGTTATTGCCCTAAACATGTCTGAAAACAAAGAACAAAATGAGCAATATGATGAAAATGGTTGTGCAATTATTTCTTTGCACTCTTGGAATGAGATTGACTCTACTGATGAAATATAAAATTAGGATATTATTGGCTCACAAGCTAGAAATGAGGTGTATCATCAGAAAGTTTTTTCTGATGAAGAGGATGAAGAATTTGATGATGTTGGATGTGGTGCAGTGAAGTGTGAGGAACCAATTTTTATAAGGTGACCTTCTGATGAAGAAATTGCCCAAATTACTACAAACATGGTCACTCAAGCTAGGAGCAATTATGACTTGAGAAGTAGGACAATTGGAAATGAAAATGGTAAACCAAGTAGCATGTTTATCAAAAAATCAGAAAAGGGCACACAACAATCTCAGGAAAAGGAAAAGGGTGCTAATGCTATCAACAAAGTTAAAATAAAGAAGAATGTTGGACTGGTTGGGCCTACTACAATGCATAAAGGTAAGGCAAAAACATTAGAGGTAGTTGTTCCCCCACCTAAAAAGGGAAGTGAGTCTCAACAAAAAGATCAACCTAACTTAACTATCCAAGTGGAGAGTAGAGATGTCTCTGCTATAAAGAAAGACATGGATGATCAGAAAATATGTTCCTATTGATATGAGTAAGCTGCTTTCATAGATCACTATCAAGGTTCCACTTTTGGAAATGATGAGATTAGAAGAACATAATGTAAAAGCCTTGAATTGCGTAAATGGTGCCACTTCCACAAATATCCAAGGGATGGATAAAAGTGATAAACATTTAGCTTCTTTGGATGACACACTTGATAGTAAAGGTGAAGAAATTATCTCTAAGATTCCACAAATCTATTTGGATGCAAATATTCTTAATGTTGCATCAGGGACAATTGATCCTTTCTTTTTGTCTCTGATAATAAATGGTAAGTTGTTGAAGAATTGCATGATTGATTCTGGGGCATCAAATACTGTCATGCCTGTAGAGATTATGAAGTCAATGGAACTGAAGGTTGATACACCTCATGGAAGGTGTCAGGCTATGGACTCAAGAGAAGTGCTAGTTATCGGTACCATTAAGGCTTTACCTTATTGATTAGCAACTTATCCAAATAAATAGTTAACTATGAGTTTTCTAGTGGTTGATATCCCTCCTCAATATGGGATGTTGTTATCTAGAAGATGGAGTGCTTTTATGGGAGGAAGTATCAAGTGTGACCTATCTTTTTCTACATTTGACATTAAAGGTGAAAGCATGAAGGTGTTAAGGGAAAATAGAACCCCTTATATGATTGAGGAAAATGAAGAGGATAGTATGAACTATTTTGTGGACACTAATATTGGTTCTTTCCAAGTTCAGGAGAAAGAAATGCAAGAAGAGGTCAAGTCAATCCTTTTAATTGGAGATGAAAATAACATGGTAGAAGATGATGATCTCTGGACTTTATATTTTGATGGAGCAAGTTCAAAAGAAGGTGTTGGAGTAGGAGTGTTGTTAATATCTCCAAGTGGTAAAACTTTTAAGTTTTCTTTTACTCTCTTGTTTTCTTGCACAAACAATGTTGCAAAGTATGAAGCTTTGTTAATTGGTTTAAGATTAGCATCAAGATATGGGATAAAGTACCTTAGGGTGATTTGTGATTCTAAGTTAATAATTTCTTAGATTAGATCAAGATATGAATCAAAGAATCAAAGGTTGAAACAATATTGAAATACTGTTTGGGATGAGATTGAAAATTTCAATGCATTTGGTATTGATTGGATGGATAGGAGTCAAAATAGAATGGCTGATTTATTATAAAATATAGCCTTAATGCCAGAGGATGTCACTTTTGCTGGGATATCCAAAATTGAAGTTCATTCTAGGCCTTCTATCCCAGACAATGTTGAAAATTGGTAGGGATTTTCTGATGACTAGGACATACTGAGATTCTTGCAATGTGAGTCCCATTTTGGTGATAAGGAAATGAATTTCATTACTTATGTTGACACTAGTAATGGGAAAGAGACTATCTTTGGAAAGGAGGTCTTGCATTTAAAGTCTAATAAGGTTCCTAAGGGACTGGTTGCTCTTGAGAGGGCATTTGATAATAAAGACAAGGTTTTTCCTACTAGAATCACTGACAAGCTAAATGATTTGGATGAAATAAATTTAGGAACAAGTTTGGTACCAAAAAATGTTTATATTGGCAAGAGATTGTCTCCAGAGGTTAGAAAGACATTAATTGATCTTCTTAGAAAATTCAAACATGTTTTTGCATGGTCTTGTGATGATTTGAAAGCTTATAGAGAAGATTTGTTCCAACATGAGATTCCATTGAAAGAAGGCACTAAACCATTTAGGCAGAAATTAAGGCCTGTGAATCCCACCCTAGCACCAAAAATGCAAGATGAACTCAAAAGGATGATAGATGTCAGGATCATCAAACCTATTAGACATTCTACTTGGGTGTCAAATTTAGTTCTTGTAAGAAATAAAAATGATGATATTAGGCTTTGTGTTGACTTCAGGAACTTAAATATAAATTCTGTAAAGGATAATTATCATTTTCCCAATATGAAGAACATGTTGCAAAGTGTCACTAGATCAGAGTTGATGTCCATGATGGATGGTTTCTTTGGATATAATCAAGTTATGGTCAACGAGTCAGAGCAATTTAAAACTCCATTCACTACCCCATGGGGAACATATGTATATGTTAGGATGCCCTTTGGTCTGACAAATGTTGCTACTACTTTCCAAAGAGCCATGGATGTGGCCTTTGCATACTTTATAAACAAATTTTTGGTTGTCTATCAAGATGATCTCACATCATATTTAACTAAATAAAGTCAGCATTGTGAGCATCTTGAGAAATTTTTTGTCATAGATTTAGATTATGGGGTTTCTTTAAATCCAAAAAAGTGTGCTTTTGGTGTTGTGGAAGGTAATCTCTTAGGACATATTATGTCTAAAGATGGAGTGAGAATCGACCCTGAAAGGGTTATGGCTACAGATAAGCTTTCGCCACCTAAGAATGTTAAAGGTATTCAATCCTTTTTTGGACAAGTGAACTTTTTAAGGAGATTTGTTACAAATTTTGCAGAAACCAGTATCCCCATCTCCAAAATGTTAAAGAAAGGAGAAAAGGTTGATTGGAATGAAGAGGCAAACAAGTCTTTCAAAAGTATTAAGTAGGCCATTAGAGATGCCCTTGTTTTAAGGACACCTGACTATGATAAGCCCATGTAGATATATTTTTTTGCCTCTTGTCATACTGTTGTAGCAGTATTGTTGCAAAAGAATGTAGATGGATATGAGCAACCCATACCATTTTTTAGAAAATCCTTACAAGAAGCTAAACTAAAATATGATATTACTGAGAAACAGGCATATGCCCTAGTCAAGGTTGTCAAGGATTTCAAATGTTATCTTGTGGGAGCTACAGTGGTTGTTTATGCACCTAGTGTTACAGTTAAGGATATACTGGTGCAACAAGAAGCTTTTGGGAGGAGATGTAGATGGATCAATAGGATCCAAGAATTTAACATTGATATCTAGGTTACAAAATTGGTAAGAGTCCTAGATCTTTCAAAATTGATGGCCCAAAGTAACCTAGCTGCCAATCATATAAACATGCTAGAGGAAGAACAAAGGCCATATATTTGTGATATGGACTATTGTGATTGGTACAAGGATGTTGTTGGTTACTTATAGAGGTTGAACCTTCCCCCTAATATGGATGAAAATAAAAAGAGGACTATCAAGTTACAGCCTACTAGATATGCTATTGTAGGTGGTAAATTATGGTGGAGAAGTAATGGAGGATTATTGCTCAGATGTGTGAATCAGGATAGATCTAAAATCTTACTAGAAGAAATGCATAGTGGTGTTTGTGGGGGTCATTACATGTCAAAAAATACAGCCCATAAGATTCTCAGATCTAGATTCTGGTGGCCTACAATTTTTAAGGATGCTCATCAGTTCTAAGAAAATGTGATGCATGTCAAAGATTTTCTGGTAAATTGAAGTTTAATGGAAATCTACCACTCAAACCTGTTACAGTTCAGGTCCCTTTTTAAAAATGGGGTATAGATTTTATTGGAGAAATTCCAAACAAATCTAGTGGTGGACATTCTTAGATACTGGTAGCAACAAACTACTTTACTAAGTGGGTTGAAGCCATCCCCATTAGAAGAGCTACTAGTAAGTTGTAATGGATTTTGTAATGCAAAATATTCTTATCAGGTTTGGTTGTCCAAAGGTTATTATGGTTGACAATGCAATGTATGTTAGATCAGAGGAATTCAATTACCTATGTCAATAGTATGGGATACACATTTCATTTTCATCCCCCTATCATCCACAGAGCAATGGCCAGGCTGAGTCCAGTAACAAAAATTTGATTAATATTGTCAAGAGAGTACTAGATAAAAATAAGAAAGCTTGGGACTCAATGTTACAATTGGCCTTATGGACTGACAAGGTGACTATAAAGAAAGCTATAGGATGTGCCCCTTTTGATCTAGTCTATGGGATAAATGCTAGATTGCATCAGAATAATTTATTGTAGATGTATCAATTTGTTCAGGCATATGATGAGGATTTAAATGATGAAATGAGAGTAAGAATGGATTAGTTGATATAGTTGGATGAGGTAAGGAAGGATGCATATGAAAGGAATGAAAGATTGTAGAAATAGTGTAAGAATCTATATGATATAAGAGCTACCCAGAGAAAGTTTAAAATTGATGACCTTGTCCTAATGTGGAATGCCTTGTTGGAAGATAAAGGTAAGCATGGGAAATTTGACCCAATCTGGTTGGGCCCTTATCTTATTGAAAGAAAATGGGGAACAAATTCTTATATATTGAAGGATTTAACTAGAGATACTTTGGAATTTCCCATTCATGGACAATTCCTAAAGTTTTACTTCTCTTCAAGTATCTTTTCCATGAGCAGTAGTCTAGGGTTTTTTGTTTGTATAGTTGTGCAGTTTTTGGTCAAAATTTTGAGGGTCTTCTTCTCTAAGAGATTCTATAGTTCTTTTTGTATCTATAGGAGATACACATCCTTGAGTATGATCCACTATTGGTTGTGTTACAAAAACTTGATCCTCACCCTGCAAAAATCCTGAAATGGCCTTCTACCATTGACCTAGTTCTTAAAAAATGGTAAAGCCCTAATTTCCTACGTTTCCTTCTATTTCATTGTTACTTTTTCAAATAACTAAGTTCCAAATAATACATGTGCCTTTATTTTAAGTTAAGGGGTCGACCTATGTGTTAGCGGTTAGTTTTTATTCAGGGTCTCCTTTCCAAAAAAAAAAAATTCCCTCAAAACTTTACTGTCCCCTGGATTATTCCTTAGCCATTAGATATTTTTAATCCTATGGTTGTTATTACCCCCACAAGCATTCATGTTGTCATGATTTTCATCTTTGCGGGGCTACGACTAAGTAACATCTATCATGTGGGCCCAATTTCATAAGCTACGTGGTTGGTTAAAACTCAATCAAGATCTATGGTCGTCGCATTGCCATTATCCTAAGATATCTAGATGTTAACTCTTGTAGGATTGCAATAGTTGTTTGATCAAAAGAGGGTCTAAACAAAACTAAAGTGGGACCAAAGTTTCATCTTTAAATGAGGACTGCCCGATGAGATTTGATCAACGGTAGTCATTGCACCTTAGCTTGACTTCACTGATAGTTTCCTGTTTGCGGGAATGTGACAATATGACATGTGTCCATGGTGATGTCACATACCAGTGGGTCCAAAATTCCTAGATTCCACCACGTGTCTCTTTTCAAAGTGGTGTCACTAGCTTTGATAAGCAATAAAGGTCTGACACATATGGGGAAGATCTACGGTGGTTGTGATGTCGCAAAGGAAATGTGCTTGATAGATAGTGATGATGGATTTGTGATAGCCATCTGATGTAAAGACTGATGAGATAGTGGGTCCAGATGTCAAGTGTCAATGAGTTGCTCATTCCTGATTGGTTGCCGAGATAGATGATGTGGCTGGGTAATTTTTAAAGGTTTAAGTGATTGTGGTCATTTAATGTGAGTCATTTGATGCGCTGGGAAGAGATTTGATCAACGGTCATGTTTTGAACCTGGTGGTAGCCATTCTTTTTCAAAATTCAAATTTCTATTTAGGGTTTTGTAGGATTTGAAATAGCAAGCCGAAGAGCCATAAAGTTGGATTAGATTTGGTCATGTTTTAACTCGGTTGCAGGTGAAAATTTATCAGAAGGATCATGGTAGCTGTTGAGTTCTGATTTTGTGTCCTAAGGTGTTTCTACTAAGGAGAAATTGATATAAAAGTCATGCCACCTCTGATTCAACCTGAATAAATGGAGGTTTTAATGATAATTTCCATGTCCTTATGAGGTACATGGCTAGAGTGTTACTATGATTTTAGATCAATTTGATCTCAATGGCCTTGTGTTGGGTGACATGTCTTGTTTTTAGTAATTCAATTATTTTAAAGTGGTTGGGTTTTTTAATTTTGTCATGAATGATCAGATGCTTATTGCAATCCTTGTGATAAAAGGATTTTTCATGATCATTCAAGGGTATTGGGAGTTAGGTGTTTGAGAGGCATATTTTGTGAACCCTAGTCTCAGTCAGGATTGTAATAATTATTGCTTCAGTGCTTGTTAATGGAAGATAGAAAGTTGCAGGTCTAAGTTGTTATTTGCAAGCTTGTATTTTGACATAAGATATATGCACAGGCAGGATTCATCTTACTTAATACAAATATCTAGTTCTTTTCTCTCCTCTATGTCAAGTTTTATGAATTTTGAACTTTCTAGTTCATTTCATAACTATTATGTGTGTATCTTCATTCCTAAGTTCTGATCTAGGATTAGATTAAATATTTCTCTAGGTGGGATATAAATTCATCCAAATTTGCACTAGGATTATTTATAAGTAGTAAGGATTACGATAGATGTATTTCTGGTTATGAATCTTGGATATTTTCTAGTCTTTACTGCTTATGTATCTTGGAGTTCTTGCCCAATGGATAAGGCACTAGTCTAAATGAGTATATCTCCTATTAACAGACACTGATCAGGGTTGTTATAATCACCAAATTGAATCAAGAACCAGTTTTAACCTTTCAAACTTTGGTTGAGGATTTGTTAACTTGTCCATAGAAATGGAGAGTCAATGAATGTTTGGTTGACATTTAGTACTTTCTTTCTATCATCTGTTGTTCAAATCTAGTCTTGGTGTTGTAAGAGTATTATTTTTACTCGATTAGGTATGGTTTTGCAGAGACAAAAGTATAGAAGGCAGTCTTGTCCCTATAGTTGGTCTAATTACCTTAAGCCCCTTATACATTTTGGATCTAACCACTCCTAAAATCTGTCTAAAGGTATATTAGCAGCTTAAGAGCATAAGCCATTTTGAAACACCAACACCTTGTCAATGTGCCAACTAATCAAGTACCCATTTTAGTATCACATAACTCAACCTTTACTTAGGTCCTCTTGTTATCTCCTCTTTTCAAATCCTCTTCATCAATCAAAAGATATGGTACTCTAATAGATAGCAATTGTCTTACCAGTTAAGGTTTGACATGAATGATAATATAGAAATTATTTCAATTGTAGTTTCCAATAGTTTACAATTTCAACTATGGATAAGGATGTGCAAGACTATTTCTTGTTGAGCCATGAGACCAAACAACCACCTAAGAAGAAAACACATCCACTGGTTCTTTTCTTATCATCCACCGAGCCACCCCAATTTTCATGTGTATAGGTTGTAAGAGAGAAATCATAGCTCTTGAGGAACTAAAGACCAAATTCAATAGTGCCTTTCAAATACTTGAAAATCCTCTTGACAATGTGAACATGTGTTTTCTTGGGTGACACTTGAAATCTTCCAACATAACCAACAACCTACATAATATCTGGTCTAGTGGTTGTAACAAACAACAAACTTCCTACCATGGATCTGTAGAAAGATTGATCAATGGAAGGGGATACATCAATCTTACTTAATTTACATCTTATTTCCATAGGAGTGCTAACCGGATTGCAATATTCCATTTTAAATCTTTTAAGCAATTATCTAACATACTTAGCTTGGAAAATCAAAACACCTTCAGTAGATTGATTAATTTGTAGCCCAAGAAAGTAAGTCAACTCACTCATCATAGACATTTTGAATTCATCTTTCATGCAATCATAAAATTTCTTGGTCATTTTCACATTGTCACTACCAAAAATTAGATCATCAACATAAAACACAACAATGAGAATTTGTTTACCTTCTTCGATGACATATAGATTGTTGTCAACATATCCCTTTTTGAAACCTTGCTACTGTAAATAATTATCCAGCTTGTCATACCAAGCTCTAGGAGCTTTTTTGAGCCCATAAAGCACCTTTTTTAGCTTGCAAACATAATCCAAGTTGTTAGTAATAAGACCTTTTGGCTATTCAACATATATCTCTTCATTCAAATCCCCATTTAGAAAGGCAGATTCAATATCCATTTGAAAAACTTTAAAACCTTTGAAAGAAGAAAAAGCAAGAAATATTCTAATTTATTCTAATCTAGCAACAGGTGCAAAGGTCTCACCAAAGTCAACACCCTCAATTTGAGAATACCCTTTGCAAACTAGACGGGATTTGTTTCTAATAATCTTTCCTTCTTCATTTACCTTATTGCAAAACACCCATTTATTACCAATTACATTCTTGTCAATGGGTCTAAGCACAAGCTCCCAAGTGTTGCTTTTCTTAATTTTCTCTAACTCTTCTTTCATAGCAGAAACCAAATGCTCATTTTTTGTTGCCTCTTCAAAACATTTAGGCTCAATCATAGAAATAAGTGAAAAATCGTCATCCTCAAAATAATTAATATCTCTCTTAGCATGCCTAGTTCTCCTTTCAGCTATAACTTGATCAATTGGATGATTCTTTTGAACAAATTTAGGAGTTTTGAAAGTAGAAGCATCATTATCAACTTGTGAACCATGCCTTGGAATATGCATGTGAGATTTCAGCTTCATTTGAGGAAGAGGCTTTACTTCCATGAGAAGATTGAGTTTTCTCTTTATCATTTTCACCATCTTTTCTAGTTGTATTACAACTTGTGTGTGAGGAGGATAAAAAGGTACAACAATGCTGGTTTGAGTTTTTCCTTCTTCAATGTTGTCCACATGCTCACTAAACTCATTAGTAATCTCATGTATTTTTACATTAGTACTTTCTAAAAATTTATGTAGCCTCTTATTGTAGCACTTGAATGCTTTACTCTTGGAAGAATAGCCAAGAAAAATTCCCTCATCAACTCTAGAATCAAATTTGCCCAAATTATTTTCATCCTTTCTAATGTAACATGGACTTCCTAAATTTTTGAAGTACTTAACAGTAGTTGGTTTACCTTTCCAAAGTTTGCAAGGAGTCTTGTTGAACTTGATCCTCAACAAAGTTCTATTCTGAATGTAGACTGAAGTGTGGACAACTTCTCTCCAAAAAATATCTTTTACTTTTCTTTCATTCATCAAACAACAATCCATTTCTTGAATTTTTATGTTCTTCCTTTTTCACAACACCATTTTTTTGTGGTGTTCTAGGGGCTAAAACTTGTCTTTTAATTCCATGTTGCTAAAAAAACTTCACAAAATCATTTGAGGTGAATTCTCCTCCATTATCAGAATGCAAGCATTTAATTTTCAAATCCATTTCATTTTCAACCAAGGTCTTAAAAATCTTAAATTTATCCAAGGCTTCTTATTTTTCTTTTAGAAAAGTAACCCAAGTCATGTGAGAAAAATCATCAATAAGAAGCATAAAATGTTTTTCACCTTGAAGACTTGTTGTCCTAGTTGGTCCACAAAGATCCATGTGAACTAACTCAAGTGGCCTACTGCTGAAATGATCTTTTGGTTTGAAGGAAGTTCTTGTTTGTTTTCCTTCTTGGAAATTCTTCCAAACAACATCAGCTAGTTTCTCTATCTTTGGCATGTCTCTAATTGCTTCCTTTTTACTAATCTTAATAAGATTATCAAAATTTATATGCCCAAAATTCTTGTGCCAAAGCCAAGAATCCTCCACCTTTCTCAAACAACAAGTTTCATAATTAGATTCATCAAGAATATATAGATTTTTTTTTGCTCTAGTTGCCTTAGCTATGACATCATTTCCCTTTTTGATGATACAAGAACTTGAGTTGAAGCTAAGATCATATCCTTGATTACATAAAGTACATTCTCAACAATGGTTTCATCATTATTTATCAAGAGAGTACCTATGCTAGCAACCTTGGTGAAAGAACTACCACCAAATCTGACCTTTCCACCTTTCATTTTCTTGAGAGTGAAATTTACTTAAGTCACCTATCATGTGTTTTGAGCAGCCACTATCAACATACCATGTGTCCTTCTCATTAATGGCTAGCAGAGTTGTTTGAACAATAAGAGATTTGAGAGGTATATCTTAAACCTTTCTTCTCCAAACTTTAGTAACCTTTGTCTTTCTTTTTGGTTCAGCATTGTAAGACAAATCTACACTATAGCTGTTACAAAACCTTGAAGTATGGCCAAACTTGTTACAGTTGTAACAAATTAAATTGTACTTCCTAAAGATATATCTTTTAAACTAAAAATAATTCTTTATGGGAGCAGCTCTACAGTCCACATCTTTTTGTCCAAAGTAATTGCATGAAAAACAATAACCATATAAGAAGGGTTTGTTCACCTTTTTTAACACAGACTGACCACTTCCTTGTGGCAAAGAGTTTTTTTCAAATTGCATGCCAACTCCTCTCTTTTTTGTGGTAGGTCTTTGAGATCTAAGAACATCATCCAATGATACACTTCCATTTTTATTAGACACTTCTTCACTTGAAAAAATGGAGGATTTACCAATGTTTTTGAGAGTAATAATTTCATCTACTAGCTTGGTAATATTTTCCTCTTTTAGTTGAATATGATTTTTACGATTCTCATGTATTTTCTTTGCCTCCTCATTCAAGATTTTAAAATCAACTAATTTTATTTTAGCATCTTTAAGAGCCATTGAAATTTTTAGTTTTTCCTCACTTTCAACTTGTAGAAGATCCACAAAATTTTAATTCTTCTTTTTCAAATTCTTAATCTCAGCTAATGCTACAATTAATTCAAGTTCTAGGTCCACTTCATTGTCTTACCCATCATCATTTTCCTCTAGGCTTAAATCATCTACAACTGTGAATATAACTTCATTTATTTGATTATCACCTTAACTGTTGGGGGTATCATCGATGTCATTCTTTGAAAACAACACCTTTTTACCCTTCTTAAATATCAAATTTCTCTTCACAAATCTCCTAGTCTTCTTGGATTTTGAGTCTTTTCATTTTGGTTGTCTTCATCTTTATCAAAGGATAACTTTGAAGAAAAGTGTCTGAGTTTCCCACAATTGAAACACTTCAAACCAAGTTTTCCTTTTCTTTTGTTAAGACCCTTTTTTAGTTTTCTAACAATGTATTCAATTTCCTCATTAGAATCTTCATCCAAGCTTTCACAGTGTCTTTTCTCCTTGTCTTTATTTATTTTAGAAGCCTTGAAAATTGATTCAATTTTTTAAGTCCCTTCAACCGTGGTCCTCATCTTATAGGTAGTTAGAATACCATGCAATTTATCTACTGTAAGAGTGTCCAAATCAGACATTTCTTCATCAACTGAAACCTTAGCATCAAGCCTCATGGGAAAAGAATGAAGAATTTTTTGAACTATGGTTTTCTCTTCTATGTTTTCTCCCAGACCTTTTTGAGAATTGACAATCTCATCAATATGAAGAAAATAAGAAGCAATGTTCTCATCTTCCTTCATATGAAGACTTTAAAAAATAGGCTCCAACCTATCCTAAAAGGCAACAACCTTTTGTTGTAGGAGTTTTGTGAAATACAAAAAAAACAAGCCCAAATAAGCTCTAAGTCTTTATAGAAAAAGAAAAGACGTTCCAATCCAAGTAGAATATTTTTCAACAAGAAGAAGAATTCAGAGATCACTTTTAATGAAGATAGAATCCATTTTTAGCTTGGTCTCTTCCCTGATACCTGTTGAAAAAATGCACAAACTTTTTGGACACTTAGAATAAAATACAGGCTTCCTTCACTCAATCTTCCATACCAAATGATTTTTAAAACTTGAACCCATATAGCCTCTCCATGCATGCATTCATAGTCTCTACATCCCTTTTCTCATGTTATACAACTTGTGTCTTCAAAAGATGCACAACATCAGATGAACCCGCAACCACCATAGTTTTATCAATCAATGATATTGTTCTTTTACATGTCCCAAAAAACATGTGATACTTAGACACACTTGTATCTCCTCATTTTTGTTACCTAATAACCTTTTATTCAACATGATGAATCCTTCTTAAATCCCCACACCCGACATACAGTTTTTTGAGCTTTTGAATGAGCTCACTTTTCTATTTTTACACTGTGATTAGAAGAGATAGCTTTCGACACATTTTTGGAAGCCTTAATACCAATCATTTTGTTAGTTACAAAAGAACATATGTAATTAGAGTACTCACAACATGTACACAGAATGATGACCATATACTTACTAATTTAATGTATTTTCAGTATTTAATATGTGACCATCACACAACACACACCTAGAATCTTTGTGTGAACATCCTTCAACATACAGCCATGTATCTTCATTCATTTTGAACTCATATTGTTTTGGTGCACATTGGACTCATGGCTCACCCAAACTGATGACTCTCAGCTACATTTTTCTAAATGTCTAAACATAGTCTTCGGTTGTATTGGATAATACACTCATGATTTTTGATAACTAGATTGTGCATTAATACGTACATTCACAGCCTCTCTTAGCTTTTGACAACACTCACTTTATTTTCTAATATGTAGATAGCATATTCATTAAAAATTTTAAGCCTCTATACCAAATGAAACACACAACACCCTATCCATAGATGCATCCATCAAAACCCATTTTAATCTCAGCAACATGTTCATTTCCAAGTTGCGCGTTTGTTACCTTCTTTTCACGAAATGAAGATGAATATTTTCCAAAAATTAGAGAATGACACAGGTGTACTAAAGGCATAGTAGAGAATTTTTTCTTTTAAACACACAAAGGATAGTAAGAAGCAATCAAATTGGTGCCAATTGGGACTGATGCTAGAAAACACACGTACCCTTGTGAAATGAGACTGCTGATGTATAGCATCAGTCGAAGTGATACTGAGCATTTGAATTCATGATTTACATGAACATTGTTTTATGCATTATATTATTGATAAGAATAATATATATGTTAGGAATGAATTCTAAATATATCCTATGGGAGTATTAGTAGCCATTCTGTAGTAGTTATTGTTGCATTCATGACTATGATTGTCATTAATGTCAACCCAGTGATCTACTGAGATTAGCAGAGGAGCAGCTAGTGTTTGAATTAGCACATGTGGGATATTAGAGATCAAGATATGTGATGTTAAGGAATTAATCTATGTTGTGTTATATGTTTATGGTTAAGATCGTAGATAGTAATTCATTTATGCATGGAAGTTATGAGCATTTCAGTGGAAGCAGTATTCAGGAAGTGTTCCTGAGTAGCGGTTTGTGGAAATCGGATGATATCTCCTAATCGGGATGGAATCTAGTTATGCACAGTTAGAGAGAATTTGAAGACATATTGTTAGTGACATGGATGATAGCACAAACTTCGAGGTCACATGAGTGAAGAATTATATTGATTGGAAGCTGACAGTTTTGTGTAATTTTGATGTAACATGTGAAAACTTTTATTTTGTAATTTGTATGCTGACTCATTTGTAATTACTTGAGTGTGGTATAGAGGAAGGAATGTTTTCCTTGTTGTAATGTGGAATGTGTAATGTAAGAGTGAATGAAATTGTGAAAGAAAATTTGTGGAAAGAAGGTACAGAGATCTGAATCTGAGATCTGGTGTAGCAGTGAGTGCGGTTTGGCATAGTCAGAGAAGAGGTAACATATTGTTGAGATCAGTAATAATTTGATATTATTCTATTGAATAATCTAGAGATTAGTTGGATAGTGTGTTTGGTGATCTTTCCATTGAAGTTGTTTGGGCAGTGGATCCTTCTGTCTTCCATAACTCCTAACAGGGTTAGAATCTTTTAGCAAGGATTCAAAATCTCCTAACAGGGATTCATATGTACTGAATGTATTTCATAAGACTCCTAATAGAGTCCATCCTTTCACAAGGAATATTCATATTAGTGCATCTTTTGTGGGCATCATTCCCATCGGGTTTTACTCTTTGATCAAGAGGTTCCCTAGTCAACATATCTTGTGTCATTGTGTTATTGTGTATGAATATCTTTCTATGGTTGTTGATTAGATTTATTATATGGTTAAATGTTATTGAAGTTGATAAAGGTTATCTTGGTGGACTTTACTTTCTAACAATTGGTATCAGTGCAATAGGTACTTGAAAGAAAATTTTAACAGCTTAAGGAGATCCATGGAAAATTTGAGGAAAGAAAGCCATAAGTTTGATGGAGTGAATTTTGACAACTGGAAAGAAAAGATGAAGACACATCTACTGTGTTTAGGACTAGGTTATTGGTTGATTACTAAGAATGAGAAGACTATCATTGATGAAGATAATATTGAAACATGTACTAATGATGAAAGAGATCTATTCATGTGTAACATACTTTCCAGAGAAGCACTTTTGTTAGCCCTTCCGGAGAATGAGTACAGTCAAGTAAAATATTTGAAAACATCTCATGAAATCTGGTTAGCTTTACACTCTACTTTTGAAGGTGATGAACATGCAAAGAAAGTTAGATTACATAATTGGATATGTGCATTTGAAGATATAAGAATGATGGAAGATGAAATGGTTAGAAGCTATATTGGTAGAAAGTCAAAAATTGTTGCAGGTATAAAATCTTGTGGAGGAACAAAGACAGAGAATGAAGTGATATGGAAAATTTTGAGGACATTGACTCTTGCATTTAAGAAGACAATACAAATGATTGAACAAGTCATATCTTATACTACAAAATTTACAAGAGAGACTCTTCTTGGAAGATTGGAAGTAGCAGAAATGAACCTGAGGTTATCAGGAGACTTACCTAGAATGGAGATAGCATTCAGTGCTCTTAGTGTTTGCCCTACTCTGTCAAGAATCATCAATGTGAGTAGAGATTATGCTAGCGATAGCAGATCTAGAAATGAAGAAGACAGGAAGATTGAAGAAGGTATTGCCTTACTTTTGAAGAGAGAACCAGATGATAAGAAAAATTTTAAATGTTGGAAATGTCAAGAATATGGTCATTTTTCATCTAAATGCCCTAAGAGAGTTAAAAAGTACAAAAATAATTTTAAGCCAAGAAGACCTAAAGAATGTTATTATGAAAATGATGAAGAACTTGAATCTAGTATAGAGAGAACCTTAAGTGAAAGTGATACTGATAATAATGATGATATAGGATTTGTAGCAATTAAAGAAGAAAATTTTGAAACAAAGGTTAAGGAAGAAAAAGCCCTAGTTTCTCAAGTTGAAAAGAAAGCTAATTGGACTATAGATAGTGATTGTTCACATCATATGACTAGAGACATGAGAAATTTCACAAAGTTTATCTATTATGATGGAGTTGTTAGAGTTGGAACAATGCACCTTGTTTGATTAAAGGTATAGGATCTATTACTCTTGATGGAAAGACTAATACTGATGATGTTTACTTTGTGGATGGTTTGAAACATAATCTTTTGAGTGTTGGACAGTTAGTTGATAAGGGATATCAAGTTTGGTTTACTGAGAAAACTTGTGTGATAAAAGACAAAGATAGAAATTTGATTGGTACTGGATCTAGAACAAGAGGTAATGTATTTCAGTTGAATCCTACTGAGATGACATGCTTTATTACTAAGGTTGATGATAGTTGGTTATGGAACATAAGATTTTGTCATATAAATTTTGATAACATTGTGAAAGTGAGTACTACACTTTCAGTAAGAGATTTGCCTAGAATTATGAAGCCTACTAGAACATGATGTGGAAGGAATGTGTGATGGCTAAATAGAAGAGAAGTTTATTTCCCAGTAAGAAGTTTACATCAACAAAGAAGTTGGAGATTGTTCATATAGACTTGAGCAGTCCTACAAGGACTAGAGGATTCTATGGAGAAAGGTACTTTATGATTCTTGTTGATGATTTTACAAGAATGATGTGGATTGCATTTCTTAAAGAAAAGTCTGAAGCATTTGATAAGTTTCAGATCATTAAGAATAAAGCTGAGAATGAATCTGGAATAAAGATAAAATGTTTGAGATCTGATAAAGGTGGAGAATTTACTTCTAGAGAATTTAACACCTTTTGTGAAGTGAATGGTATTAAGAGATAGTTTTCAGCCCCTAGGACACCTGAACAAAATGGTATTGCAGAAAGAAGAAACAGATTAGTGACCAAAGTAGCAAGAGCTATGTTATTTGAGAATGAATTAGCGAAGATATTTTGGAGAGAATTAGTGAACACTTAAGTGTATACAATGAATAGAGTAGAGATCAAAGGAGACACAGACAAGACACCCTATGAACTATGGTTTGGACATGCACCCTCAATTAAGTATTTTTGAATTTTTCGAAGCAAATGTGATATAAAGAGAGATGATGACATTGGAAAGTTTTATCCTAGAAGTGATGAAGGTATATTTCTTGGATATTCTTTGAAAAGCAAAGCTTATAGATGTTACAATAAGAGAACTAAGACTATTGTTGAGAGCACAAATGTTAAAGTTGATGAAAAGTTCAAAATTTAGGAAAGAATTCTTGATTATGAATCAGATGAAGGAACTCATCTTAGACCTAACATTGAGACTATTGAATTATTCTATTAAACTGATAGTGATTTTTTGAATGAAAGCCACAGTGAGATCATTGAAGAATCGACTCTTGAAGTGAGATCTGAGACAGTGGCACCTAACAAGAATTTATCAAGGAATCATCTTGTTGAGAAGATTATTGGAAGCATAGACAGAAGAGTTCAGACTCAAAATAAGGTACAAGAATAGGTATGTTTGATTTCTCAAATTGAACCTAAATCTACTAGTGAAGCTTGTGAAGATGAACATTGGATTAAAGCTATGGAAGAAGAATTAGATTAGATTGAAAAGAACAAGACATGGGAATTGGTCCCTAGACCTAAAGATAAGAATGTTATTGGAACTAAATGGGTATTTAGGAACAAGATGAATGAACAAGGAGAAGTAGTAAGGAACAAAGAAATATTGGTATGTAAAGGATACTCATAGCAAGAAGGAATTGACTATGAAGAAAATTTTGCACCTGTAGCAAGAATTGAAGTAGTAAGAATTTTTTTCACTTATGCAACTTACAAAAAGTTCAAAGTATATCATATGGATGTAAAGTCAGAATTTCTAAATAGAGAGTTGGAAGAAGAAGTCTACATTGAGTAGCCTGAAGGTTTTCCTTTAACTCAAGAAGGAGACATGGTATGTAAACTGGAGAAAGCTTTATATGGACTAAAGCAAGCACCTAGAACTTGGTATGCAAGATTGGACAAATATTTGATAAAATTGGGATTTACAAAAGGAACAACTGATAGAAACTTGCACACAAAAGAAATTGAAAATGGTTTTTTGGTTGTAGTTATTTTTGTTGATGATATTATTTTTGGAGGAGAAGATGAAGCCAGTGATAAATTTACAGATGAAATGAAGACTGAATTTGAAATGAGTATGATTGGTGAAATGAAATATTTTTTGGGATTGCAAATAACATAGAACAGTGATGGTATCTTTGTAAGTCAGATAATGTACTTAAATGATTTATTAAAGAGATTTGGAATGGAGAACTGTAAACTAGTTGGAACACCTATGGTAACTGGACATAAATTATCTAGCACAGATGACACACCTGCAATTGAACAAAAGAAGTAAAGATCTATGATTGGAGGATTGTAGTACTTGACACATACAAGACCTAATATAGTACATTCAGTTGGAATTGTAGCAAGATGTCAAGCTAAACCTAGAGAATCACATTATGCAGTAGTAAAGAGGATACTGAGATATTTAAGAGGCACAATGGAATATGGATTGTGGTATGAAAAATCTAATGATTTTACCCTATGTGCATATACAGATGTTGATTGGGGAGGCAGTGATGATGATAAAAAGAGAACCAGTGGTGGAGCATTTTTCCTTGGAGGAAGATTGGTTTCTTGGCTAAGAAAGAAGTAGAATTGTATTTCACAAAGCACAACAAAAGTAGAGTATGTAGCAGCAGAAAACAATTGTAACTAGATAATTTGGATCAAGCAGATGCTAAAGGATATTGGAATAAAATTTGTTGAGCCTATTGTTACACATTGTGACAACACCAGCATAGTTAGTATGTCTAAGAATCATGTATTACATTCTAAGACAAAGCATATAGAATTAAAATATCATGTAGTAAGAGAGAAAGTTGTTGAGAAAGAAGTTAGACTTGAATACATAAGCACAAAGGAGAAGATAGAAAACATATTTACAAAACCTTTGCCTAAGGATACATTTGAGTATCTAAGAGTTATGCTTGTGGTTATACCCCAGCCTACTTTTGAGAAGTGATGTAGATTGTTGCATCCATCCAGTGGTATATGAGCCCTATCTTTCTTCTAGACTGGATTTTGGTACTTCTTCTATGGGGGAGTATCTGTATCTGAGATGAGTCATGAGGACTCTAGTGAATGTATTTTCTGAATAGTTTCTTTTGACATTGGAGTTGTTGTTGACATAATGATGAAATTTCTTTCATTGATGTCAATGGGGGAGAAGTGTACATGAAAAACCATTTGTACCATCTATTGGAGAGAATCAAATAGGAAAACAAAGCAAGATTTGATTGATGAAGACTTGAAGTATTTTTCAGAGTAGTAGTGTTGTAGTGTTGGATTTATGGAACATTGGATGTTTTTCATCTATGTTGCCATCAATGCCAATAGGGGAGATTGCTAGGAATGAATGCTGAATATATCCTATGGGAGTATTAGTAGCCATTTTGTAGCAATTGTTGTTTCATTCATGACTATGATTGTCATTAATGTCAACCCGGTGATCTACTGAGATTAGAAGAGGAGCAGACGTGTTTGAATTAGCGCACATGGGATATCAGAGATCAAGCTATGTGATGTTAAGGAATTACTCTATGTTGTGTTATATGTTTATGGTTAAGAGAAAAGAAAGTAATTCATTTATGCATGGAAGTTATGAGCATTTCAGTGGAAGTTGTATTCAGGCAGTGTTCCTGAGTAGCGATTTGTGGAAATTAGATGATATCTCCTAATCGGGATGGAATCTGGTTATGCAAAATTAGAGAGAAGTTTAAGACATACTTTTAGTGATGTGGATGATAGTGCAAACTTTGAGGTCGCATGAGTGAAGAATTATATTGATTGGAAGCTGACAGTTTTGTGTAATTACGATGTAACATGTGGAAACTTTTATTTTGTAATTTGTATGCTGACTCATTTGTAATTAGTTAAGTGTGGTATAGAGGAAGTAATTTTTTCCTTATTGTAATGTGGAATGTGTAATGTAAGAGTGAATGAAATTGTGAAAGAGAATTTGTGGAAAGAAGGTACAAAGATCTAAATCTAAGATCTAGTGTAGCAGTGAGTGCGGTTTGGCACAGTCAAAGAAGAGGTAACATATTGTTGAGATCAGTAATAATTTGATATTATTCTATTGAATAATCTAGAGATTAGTTGGATAGTGTGTTCAGTGATCTTGCCACTGAAGTTATTTGGGAAGTGGGTCCTTCTGTCTCCCATAACTCCTAACAGGGTTAGAATATTTTAGCAGGGATTCAAAATCTCCTAACAGGGATTCATATGTATTGAATGTATTTCATAAGACTCCTAACAAAGTCCATCCTTTCACAAGGAATATTCATATTAGTGCATCTTTTGTGGGCATCATTCCAATCGGGGTTTACTCTTTGATCAAGAGGTTCCCTAGTCAACATATCTTGTGTCATTGTGTTATTGTGTATGAATATCTTTCTATGGTTGTTGATTACATTGCTTATATGGTTAAATGTTGTTGAAGTTGATAAAGGTTATAATTATCTGATAACTGATTCACCCTCCCCCCCCTCTTAGTTATCTTGGTGGACTTTACTTTCTAACAATATATATATATATATATATATATATATATATATATATATATGTATATATATATATATATGTATATATATATATATATATATGTATATATATATATATATATATATGTATATATATATATATATATCTCTATATATATATATATGTCTATATATATATATGTATATATATATATATGTATATATATATATATGTATATATATATATATGTATATATATATATATGTATATATATATATATATATGTATATATATATATATGTATATATGTATATATATATATATGTATATATGTATATATATATATATGTATATATATATATATGTATATATGTATATATATATATATATGTATATATATATATATGTATATGTATATATATATATATATATATATATATATATGTTTATATGTATATATATATATATATAAACATATATGTGTATATATATACACACACACACACACACACACATATATGTTTATATGTATGTATATATAGACATATATATATAGACATATATATATATATATATATATATATATATATATATATATATATATATATATGGTTGATTATTCATAAATGACTTTACTTATCAAATCAGGCTCTTATCATTGAAGAGACTATTGTGTTATCGGGGCTCTTGAATATATTTGTTACTACGGCTGATTGAAAGAAAACTAATTGTATTTGTTATGCACCGGTCAGTTATCAGTGATGCCCATGTAGGTACATGACCCTACGTGGCCTTTGGCCATGTAGATTCATGTCTCTATGGGGACATGACTCTCTTCATATATAACATAGAGCAATCATGGAGGACTGATATCAATCACAAGGCATATACAGTCCTAGTGATCACTCTCTCTCTAGCAAAACAAAGACATTACTCTAGAAAATTTCATCGATCCTTCATTGATATTAAAGTTTGAATATTGTCTCACATGGGATGTCACTCTAGGTTGAAGAACTGCATCATTAAGAACAAGAAAGTCAAACTGTTATATCAGTAAGTAAATATGAATTTATACAGTCTGTAATTATAGTTTATATCTCTATCAGAGATCCTACATTTACATGGTATCAGAGCCATCCTGATAGAAAATTCTATTATTCAAAATTAAAATTAAAATCTCAGATTTATCGATATTAGAATTTTATCCTCAAATTCAAAATGGTTAATCATGTAAGATTAGAGGATAGACTTGAGGGAGCATCAAACTTTTCATCATGGAAAATTCGAGTCATGATAGTACTAAGAGAAATAGAGTTAGAAGAGTAAATAGAATAAAAAGAACCTATTCCTAAAAATGATCCTGATAATATGACATGGAAAAGACACAACAACAAGGCCATGAAAATTATTATAGACTCTGTGAAGGATAATATTCTTCAATCTATATCTAGTCTTAAAAATGCATTTGAAATGTTCTCTACTATTAGGAATACTTTTGAAATCAATAATACTAGTAGACTGCTAACTATAAAGCAAGATCTTCTATACAGAAAAATGAATAATGGGGGATCAATTACGTCCTATTTTCTAAGAATCTCTAAGTTAAAAGATCAACTTGAGACAATTGGAAATCAAGCTGATGACAAAGAACTTAGCATCATAGAATTAAAAGGACTTCTACTATCTTGGGAAACCTTTATTCATGGTCTAAGCTCATGTCTTGATCTTCCTAAATTTGAACTAAAAAATGAATGCACTCAAGAAGAATCAAGATTAGTTTCTAGAGGATTAAGCATAAATCAAGAGGGAGATATTCAAACTCTTCATGCTAATTCAAACAATAAAGAAAAGAAAGGAAAATTCAAATGTAATAAGAAGGAATTCAACAAACCATATAAGAAATGAAATTGGTCAAAAGTAAAATGTTTCAAATGTGACAAGAATTGGTCACACTCACAACTTCTACCCTGAATGAAAAAGAATTCAAGCAACCCTAGCAGAAATCAAGGAAGAGAAAGAGGAAAAAGAAGGAAACTTTGCATGTTATCTAGCTCTCTCAAGTGAATTAAACTCAAACAAAAACACCTAGATTATATATAGTGGAGCATCTCATCATATTACAGGTTTTGGAGACAAATTTGAAAGCTTCTTAGATAACTCCTCATAAGAAGTAACCATTGGAGATAATTCTACTCATTTGATTAAAGGTATTGGGTCTTGCTCAATTCATCTAAATTTAGGTATCACTCTCCAACTTAAAAATGTTTTATTCATACCTGGTATAAAAACAAATTTGGTCTCTATCTTCAGTCTTGTTGATCAAGGATACAACAGAATCACCTTTCAAGAGGATAGAGTTCTATCTTGGCCAAAGAACTCCAACATCAAGAAAGATATATCTATTGGATTTAGAGATGGAATTTTATATAAACTTTGCAATCAACAAAATTTAGCCCTAAGTCATGAAACATCAAATTCTACCAAAATTTTGCATAGGAGACTAGGTCACCCTCATTTTCATGCATTGTCATCAATAGGGAAAATTGTAAAAGGATTACCTAGTCTCAAATCTGATCTCTTAGGCATTTGCAAAGGATGTGCCCTAGGAAAAAACACCAAGAAATCCTTTCATAAAAGCATTCACAAATCAAAATCTATACTTGAACTTATTCACACAGACCTATGTGGTCCTATGTCTATACCTTCCCTAAATGGGTGTCTCTATTATGTATTTTTTATTAATGACTATTCTAGAAGAACTTGGATCTACTTCCTCAAACAAAAGGAATAAATTGAAGTATTATCAAAATTCAAAGAATTCAAAGTTCTAGTTGAAAACCAGTCTGGACATAAAATAAAAAATCTAAGATCAGACAATGGAGGTGAATACAAATCTAAAATTTTCAAAGATTTTTGCATTACTGTTGGGATTAAGAGGGAGTTTTCTGTACCATATAATCCTCAATAGAATGGAGTTGCAGAATGTAAAAATAGATCAATTATTTAATTAGCCAAAGCAATGATGCATGACCAAAATCTGCATACTTCTTTTTGGGTTGAAGCATCTAACACTACAGTTTATATTCAAAATAGATGTCCTCATAGAATATTAGAAAACACCACTCCTGAAGAATTATTTTTGGGTATCAAACCAGATCTAAGTCACCTAAGAATATTTGGGTGTCATGTTTATATTCATATTCCTAAAGAGAAAAGAAAAAAAATAGAACCATCTGGAAAGAAGGGAATACTCATTAGATATAGTGAAACAACCAAAGGCTACAGGATCTATGTTTCAGGTCAAAGAACAATTGAGATCAGTAGAGATGTTAAATTTGAAGAGGATATTGCCTTCAATCTATCTAAGAACATTGATGAACCATATACAGAACCTTCCATTGAATTAGATGAAGATCACCCAATAGAAAATGAGAGGGAAAATGATACTAAACCTCCTTCACCTACTATCTCAAATTCAGGGAATATTAAAAATGCTAACATCAAAAAGAGGCCACTTTGGGCTAGGAAAATGATAGAAGAGAATCATGTTGAATCTGATGAAGTAATCAGAGAAACCAAGAAAACAAGAAACCAGTCATGTTATGTGGCACTATTAACTGAACTTATCAAAATAGAACCTTCAAATGTTGAAGAAGCCTTATCAAGAAAACCTTGGAAAGAAGAAATGATTGAAGAATATAATTCAATACTAAAAAATAATGTATGGGATATTGTACCTAGACCTAAGAAAAAATTAGTTGTTTCTTCTAAGTGGCTTTACAAAATCAAGCATGCACCTGATGACAACATTGAAGAATACAAAGCCATATTTGTAGCACACGGTTCTCATAGAAGGAAGGTATCAATTATGAAGAAACATTTTCTCCAGTATCTAGGTACACATCTGTTAGGACTATCTTGGCAATTGCAGCATCCAAAGCATGGAAAGTTGATCAAATGGATGTTAAAACAACATTCTTAAATGGTGAAATTGAAGAAGATGTTTATATTGAGGAACCAGAAGGGTTCATCACTCATGATAGAATTTCCCACTTGTGTAAGTTAAAGAAAGCACTATATGGTCTCAAACAGGCTCTGATGCAGGAGCATCTCGAGTCCTTGGCAATCCTATGTCACCAAAAAGATTTTGAAGCTTATCTGTGTTACTCGGTTCCTTCTTTGACCGAGTTGGTTTGTAGTTGGTTGGTTTCCTTTGGTTACTGAGTGTGGTTGCACTAGTGCATTTGACCCACATTTCCAACCAGCATTTTTTACCAAGCATTAAAATGGTTTTCCTTGGTCGGTTTATAGAAGGAAAAATTTGATTTTTTTTTTCCATTCTCATGTTGGTCATAATTACGACAACCATGATAGGTCATCATAATTCCAACCAACACATCAATATAACTTTTTTTTAAAAACATAGGGATCATTTTATTTCATTTTGTTATATTGCGCGCATGGCAAAGCAGAGGTGAAGGAGGGTCAAAGGAGGGCATCTGCTGACACCACCTACACATCTAGCCTTGACTCCACCTGCAAGTGCCACTCTTCATCATAAATTTGACCCAATTTCACCTTTGTGCTATTGCTGCACGTGTTTCATCTAATCTTCACTGGTTTAATACATGATTAATATATATTGTATATTTGGTTTTTTATTCGTATTTTGAATTGTTTTCATTTGTTACAGGTTTGAAACCCTAATCTCTGCATTTCTAATTGTGTTCATGCAACCATTAGAAGTGGTGTGAACACCATTAGAAGTGGCCCATGAATTGGGGAAAATATGTCAAATGATGCAATAAGAGAACCATGGTTGTTGATAGATTTGA